>CM051007.1:2181228-2236228 GCA_027704905.1 Muraenolepis orangiensis
TTTAAATTTCCTTTCATTTCTTGTTCAGATCAATTTTGATTTCCTTTCTTTCGCTACTGAAGGATTTACATTGTCTGTCAAGCAGCGGCAGTGTTTCACTAAAAAAACCAGCGCAAACTTGCAGTACCCCCCTGCCCAGCTCCAGGGTGAACTTGCCTGTAACCACTGGTCTGGGATCAGCTTTTCCCTCCCCAAATCCTACCCTTAACCATTAGTGAGGAAGAAACCAATAACTGACCTCATGCGTATGGCGTATGACGTATGGCGAGTATTGCGTATGGCGAGTATGGCGTATGGTGAGTATGGCGTATGGTGTATGGTGTATGGCGTATGGCGAGTATGGCGTATAGCGTATGGCGTATGGCGTATGGCGAGTGTGGCGTATGGCGAGTGTGGCGTATGGCGAGTATGGCGTATGGCGTATGGCGTATGGCGAGTATGGCGTATGGCGTATGGCGTATGGCGTATGGCGAGTATGGCGTATGGCGTATGGCGTATGGCGTATGGCGAGTATGGCGTATGGCGTATGGCGAGTGTGGCGTATGGCGTATGGCGAGTATGGCGTATGGCGTATGGTGTATGGCGTATGGCGTATGGCGTATGGCGAGTGTGGCATATGGCGTATGGCATATGGCGAGTATGGCGTATGGCGTATGGCGTATGGCGTATGGCGAGTATGGCGTATGGCGTATGGCGTATGGCGTATGGCGAGTATGGCGTATGGCGTATGGTGTATGGCGTATGGTGTATGGCGTATGGCGAGTATGGCGAGTATGGCGAGTATGGCGTATGGTGTATGGCGTATGGCATATGGCGTATGGCGTATGGCGTATGGCCATACTCGCTATTCGCCATACGCCATACTCGCCATACTCGCCATACTCGCCATACGCCATACTCGCCATACTCGCCATACTCGCCATACTCGCCATACTCGCCATACTCGCCTTACTCGCCATACGCCATACGCCATACGCCATACGCCATACGCCATACGCAATACTCGCCATACTCGCCATACTCGCCATACGCCATACTCGCCATACTCGCCATACTCGCCATACTCGCCATACTCGCCATACTCGCCATACGCCATACGCCATACGCCATACGCCATACTCACCATACGCCATACGCCATACACCAAATGCCATACGCCATACTCGCCATACGTCGTACTCGCCATACGCCATACGCCATACTCGCCATACGCCATACTCGCCATACGCCATACTCGTCATACGCCATACTCGCCATACGCCATATGCCATACGCCATACTCGCCATACGCCATACGCCATATGCCATACGCCATATGCCATACTCGCCATACGCCGTTCTCGCCATACGCCATACGCCATACTCGCCATACTCGCCATACGCCATACGCCATACTCGCCATACGCCATACGCCATACTCGCCATACGCCATACTCGCCATACGCCATACGCCATACGCCATACTCGCCATACGCCATACACCATACGCCATACGCCATACTCGCCATACGCCATATGCCATACGCCATACGCCATACGCCATACTTGCCATACGCCATATGCCATACATAAGTGTTCCTTTGCCGATCCTCTCAATTATTCATATGTAAAGAAGAGGTTTCCAGAGGTCTTTTGTTAGTGACTGAGACCGGAGCCATTGTGCATTCAGAAGATGCTATGACCGCCAAATTTTTTGTTGTTTTTGTTAAACCTTCAGCTTCAACTCAACATTCAACTTGAAGCCACGGAATGGCGAGTGTAAGTACCTTATATATCATATCATCTCGGCCCACAGGACTGGGAACTGTTGAAGCCAGGTTCAGGAAGACTCTGCTTAGTTAGCTGTTTTCAGTTGGGTTTTAAGGGATTCTTAGAAACGGAGAATGAATATGGTTTCCGAGCTGCCATTTGATAATACATTGACACACACAGACACACACACACATATACACATATACACACACACACATATACACACACATACACACACACAAATACACACACTTTCTTTTAAAAAGGATTTAGACACAGTGGTGTCACCCTGTCAAGCCTTTGCCTTGGCCGGAAATGTCAAATGTTGCATCAAGAAGCAAACCAAGATTAGTATTACCACACACACACACACACACACACACACACACACACACACACACACACACACACACACACACACACACACAACTACGGGTGCCCACCCAGACCCTAGGCAGGCCCCCCTGGGAGGGGCTGGCACCAACGGCAACGAGGAGATCAAACCGCCAGCCGTGTGCCAGGATGCAGCCAAGTGGAAAGAAAACCAGGCCAACTCCTCACCTGAGGCTTCAAAGGGAACAGACAGACACACAGAGAGACATACAACAATATATATAACATAATATATACATATATAGGCTACGAACACAGGAGGGGGGAAGAAACAGTCTCTCTCTCTCTCTCTCTCTTTCTCTCTCTCCTCTTTCCTTCCTTCCTTTCTTCCTCCCTCTCTCTTCTCTCTCCTCTCTCCTGCCTTCCTCCCACTCTCTCTCTCCTCTCTCTCTCTCTCTCTCTCTCTCCTCTATCTCCCTCTCTCTCTCTCTCTCTCTCTCTCTCTCTCTCTCTCTCTCTCTCTCTCTCTCTCTCTCTCTCTCTCTCGAACCCGGTATTTGTATTTTTGCACATCAGATTGCGGTTAGTTTTGTCATAGCCAGAGACATTACATTGCAAACATGGCAGCCATATGTGTCAGTGGATGTGAAAGTTGGTGTAACGGTCCGAAAGACATGTATGTTAAAATATTAATTTGGGTTTGCTTATCTGCTCATATTATTGTATTTTATAAAGTTACAAAATGATTGTTCAATAATATAATGTTAATAGTCTCTAGGGAACTGAAAGTTTATATATGTTCATTTAATACAAATGTAAACTGTTAATTTGCTAGTCACATGACCACAGTTGGGTCAAAGGCGTTGCATTGTGGGTCAAAGGTGTTGCATTGTGGGTCAAAGGTGTTGCATTGTGGGTCAAAGGCGTTGCATTGTGGGTCCAAGGCGTTGCATTGTGGGTCCAAGGCGTTGCATTGTGGGTCCAAGGCGTTGCATTGTGGGTCCAAGGCGTTGCATTGTGGGTCAAAGGCGTTGTGCATTTTTTTATGTTCATTTTTATTGCGTATAGTATTGTTATAGTATTGTGTTTTACAAATTCATACTACAGAAGGGAATGGCGAGTAAGTATTCCATTGTACTTTCTAATGGCAAATACAAATATTGTATCTTGAATGTTGAATGTTGATAGCAGCCGTGAGTGAACTGTGTGCGCCGGCGTGAACACAGAAACTAAAACGTTGATATAGGTTGTTTTTTTTAAATCAGCAGACATATTTGTTAAACTGTACAAGGAAACGGACGGCACTGGGTTGACACAATGAGAGATAGCAGACACTGCCTGGCCACTTTGTTAGTCAACAGTGTAGCTACTGTCCAGTGAAGGTTGATCTAATCCCACCTTCTTCTCAAACTAAGAAACTAAGAATCTCTCAAACAAAGAATTCCACAGTATGCAAAGTACCTTATTAAATGGTAAATGCTGCTTTTAAAGGTTTGAGTTGCTTTTAAAGATTTTTGTTGCTTTTAAAGATTTTTTGTAAAAAACAAAAAACATTCAACACATGTACATATCATTTAAGTCACTTTGCTGCTCTTTTTTTGTTCATTTTTATTGTATATATTAGTTTTATTTTTCATGGTGTTGTTTTAAAGGAGATTTATACTGTGGGAGGGAATGGGGAGTAAGCATTCCTATGTCCTTGTTACAAATGGCCAATCAAATATCTTGTATCTCTTGTATCTTGTAACTCCATGGTACATTGTCCTAGCGTATAGGCATTTTGGACATTTGAGCAAAAGGTCATCCCGGTTGACCCCCCCCCCCCCCTTTAACCTCGTCCCCCTCCACTCCTCCACCCCAGCATCCGGCCCCTCATTATCGGGGCCAAAATTGGTCGAGAGCCATCAATTCCATTAGGCCCTGGCCCCGATACACCGATGCTAAGCTCCCCTGAAGAGCAGCTCTCTTAACCTGATAAGAAGTGGAAGTAGACTGAGGTGTAATTCATGATCTATCCCTGTCTCTCCTTCCACCTCCCCCCCTCGAACCATCTACTCCCTATAGGGAACTCCAGACAGATGTCCTATTGTGACTTAATTAGAGAGGCCCAGGTAAGTGTGCGATAAGGGCAGAAGTCTTTCTCCGACGTTATTCTGTTAGCTCTACAGCACAAGGGAAGGTCGGGTGGAGGAATTCCGCATGGTACAAAGTAAGAAAATATATGAAAAAATAAAGTGGGCTTCATGTTTGAGCCTCACAGTGTAGTTAAAAAACCCTTACCTAATCAATCTTTAAAAAAGACCAGGCTTCCCATGCCTTTCTATAAAATACCTCAAAACCTGCCCTGTTCCCACTAGGCAGGACTCATCAAAGGGTGCCTTAAATGTGGCAACAAATCTTGACTTTTTAATGGAATGGGGTTCCTTTTGGCCTGAGATTGAACTAACAATTCTGAACAATACAGCGGACATGAAAAAAATATATATATTTCTATGCATTGAAAGTTATTGATGTTTCATGGATGTAACGATCCCAGATCTCTGTGACATTATTCCACACTACATTTACAAAATGATTCAACTATTTTTTTTCCAAATGTCAATCATTCTCCAGAGAACGGGATAGCCCATTCATAAATCCTAATACATCTAGAGAAAACCACCATAGCAATATTGTGGAGGGGGCAAATCAACTACTGTTTATATGACAATATATATGCAGACAATGTCCAATTAACTGAATAATTCAGACAACCAAGCATGTATTTAAAGTCCACAGCGCCCGCCTCATAAAACAGTCTGGAGGATTGAATCCTCTTTATTGGTCAGAATCATGTACATACATAGAGAAATGTGTCTCTCTGCCTTTAACCCATCCTAGTATCTGGCTCAGTGGGCAGCTATTTGTATATCCAGCTGCCCAGGGAGCCGTGTGGGGGTCTGGAGGCTTGCTCAAGGGCCCCTCGGCAGTGCTCAGGTGTTTTCGGGGACTTGAACCTGACGGAACCTTACGGTTCCCAAGCCGAGTCCCAACAGAATGAGCTATCGTGCCGCAGACGTCCAGGATGTTCAGAATTCCATTACTCCACGTAGAAATCTAAAGTACTACTCCATAAGGAAAGGTCCATCCAAGTAATCCATTAAAACACAAAGTAGAATTATACGTCTACATATATATATGTTCCCTTAAAGCACGCATCTTAGATTAATCAGAGTGAGGAGCGCGCTTTAGTGCTTCTCTCTCCATCTAAGTCGGCCATCTTGGGAGATTGCCTCCAAACAAAACTCAAATTGGGCACGCGATTACCTCCACCTGCTTTCCATTAGTCCCCGTTCTCCGACACAACACAAGCCCACTAAAACATGAGTGAAAACAAACCAGGAAAAAATAACACATCCTCATTTAACACCAGAACATGGGGATCTGATGTTGTGACATATGTATGCCACTTTGTCAGTAGTTTGACAGGCCCAAATGGTTGTGCACTGATATACACAAATCATACAGTGTCAGAATCCACTAATGGACCGTCTAGCGCAACAAAAACTATCATCAGCGATCTATCAATCTAACATCGCACGCTCAAATTGTTGCATTGTTTCTAAAAAAGGATATGCAAACACAAACAGACCAAAACAAGATGAGAGGCACATGTGAGAACATCTTCAACATCTTCCACTTTTGCATATTGTGGAGTAGCACTTGTTTTGGTTTAGATTGTTCTCCAACGTGTCTGGGCTGATGAACACACACACACACACACATGACACACGGGTAGCATTTGCAGTTCAATTTATGCATACACATTTCCCATTACAATGTGGGATGGAGGGCTAAATGCCAAAAGGTGATAAGCTATTATTTTCTGACAGCGGGGTACAAACACCGGATGAGGAAACCATGCAAGACACACACAGTGTACATGCAACCCCCACCCCTCCTTTCACACACACACACACACACACACACACACACACACACACACACACACACACACACACACACACACACACACACACACACACACACACACACACACACACACACACACACACACACACACACACACACTTCCGGAAGAGATTTTAATACGCATACAATTGCTTATTAAAATCAAAATGTGGAGAGTTGAAGTTGGGGAGACACGGAACGTCATGTTCCCCACGGTTCAGAGTCAAACTGTAATTTCATATTCCGTCATAAACGTCCGTCCAGGCACAGATTGTTGTGGTTTTTTCCCTCCCCTGGAATCACAGAGTGTACCTGCACGGAATTACATTTAGAAATACGGTAGGCGTGGGATGGTGGGTGTTTTGAGGTGGGGACTGGACTCCTTTTTGCTTCATTATCCACTGCAATGATCCATTCCCAAAGGCGGGGGGAGACGTTAACCCTTCTCACACCCTGACGTTCCACAGCTGCTTGCCGGTGGTTTAGAGTTAGGTTTCCGATAGATAGCCTGTTTCGTTCTGTTTTTGCCTTGTCATCATAGAATGGAAAAATGCTGCACTCTGACAATGCATTCGATGTCAGCAGAGCATTTCTCTTAATCACCACCCCCATAATCAAATTAGTATGAACGCAAAATAGCCTCGTCTGCATAGTTGACGATGCATAAGTCTTTATGCATCATCCAGCATTCTATTCTTCTATTTTTTGTTTGGGGGGGGGGGGGGGGGGGGGGGGGTGGGTCCGACATGCGTTTCCACTCTCTTCCTGCAGATGGTGATTCAATCTTTAATTGCTGGGAGAGGGGGCGGGGCGGGGGGTGGGGGGCGGTGGGTAGCAGGGCGAAGCTGGCAAACACATTTTTAATCATGGCACACTAAATTAAGATACCCCCATTCACTCTCCTACCCCAGCTGATCTATCTATTCCCTACAATGTGTTCTCTCTCTCTCTCCCCCCCCCTCCCTCCCTCCCTCCCTCTTCCTCTCCAGTACCCCATGGCTATGATTGTATTACTTAATCAACGAGATCATCAGTCATTTTCAGTCACCGCGCCACAAGGCTGGATATCATAATAGCTGGGGAGCTACCGAGAGACATTCAGGGAGAGAGAGAGAGAGAGAGAGAGAGAGAGAGAGAGAGAGAGAGAGAGAGAGAGAGAGAGAGAGAGAGAGAGAGAGAGAGAGAGAGAGAGAGAGAGAGAGAGAGAGAGAGAGAGAGAGAGAGAGAGAGAGAGAATAAGGTGATGGAATACAAAAGTGAATGCATGCAGCTGCAGTGAAGCTACAGTTGACAAGACTACCTGTGAATCCGGCCATGAGGCTATGACTAAACTTTCTATTTTGCTGCAACTACTATGCAGTGAGTCACAATTCTAGTTTTCACAAAGACGCAGTCCTATTAGAGGCGGAAACACAATCAGCGGCCTGCTTTTTCGACAAACTGCATCAAACTGTGTTTTAAACATCTCATTAAAAGTTCAAATTGTGAAAGACGTGCACACTTGCAAACACACACACACACACACACACACACACACACACACACACACACACACACACAGACTCATATGTTGCGGTAGAGTTTAAATATTTCATGATCATTAATGTATGATCATATCCAATGGCCCTGCAGGCATAAACTGTACATGCAATATCTTCATTATCATGTTATAATAATGATGGAAATAATAATATGCTAATAACATGCACAAGAGATCCTGTAATGTTTCATGGAAACGTAATACCTTGTTTTTTACTGCATAGTTGAAAACGCATCACACAATTGCTATGGAACAGAACTACATTACTGTGTGTGTGTGTGTGTGTGAGTGCGGGCGTTTGGTGTGTGTGCGTCTGTATGTAGCTGTATGTGCACAATGGGAATATGCGCATATCAAATGTGCATCTCGGGAAAGATCACATATCAATCCATACAAATGATGACACATTAATTTATTTTTAGAATGACTTAGCCAGTTATGCAATTCTCTATTTAGGCATACAGTGTGTGACTGTGTGTGCTAGGAGCTGTCAAAGGGGAGATCAGAGCAGACACGGCAATCTGTCCGTTCTGGTTTTAATCCGTCTCTTTCTATAGGCTCCCTCCCGGCGGCAAGAGAACAGCTGTGCTGAACTTCTACTGGCCTGCACACTGACTGACATAGGGGCACACACACATGCACGCACAGACACACACACACACCCACCCACACACACAAACACACACACACAGACACACACACACACACACAAGCCCACACACACACACACACACCCTGCTAGTGGCCAATGATCTACTGGAAAATCACAATCCAAACAAGCCTCCACATATATACTGTATATATATATATATATACTGTATATACTGTATATACTGTAAAAAAACGGTGTATATATATATATACAGTATATATGTAGATGCATGTGAATTGTCTGGACAACAAAACATCATTTTTCACTATGTTAAGAATGACCACATTTAAAAGTCAGAATAAAAAGAGCAACTTTAAAATCACCATCTATATTACATTTTGGACTAATCGATGAACATTGTTCATTTGCATATACTTCCCCCATTGAAATGATACAAAGCCGGTTAAAATCGGCAAAGTTCCACTTTAACCTCAAAAAATAAACCCTGAATGTCATCCAAACTGCTGTTCACCTCGCCACACGACTCACACCTTGCGATCGGAGGAACATTTATTTAACCGGGCATTTAAACGGGCAACCTGAGGACGGCCCCACCGCAGAGCTTGGGTCATCACAGTGGTCGTTAAGTAGGCAGTAATGGGCCATGAGAGAGGCTGCTCTGCTCAGCCGCTGTGCTGAATGGCCTACGGATCGCACCATCATCTGCGGGCGGGTCGTACCATTAGGCCACTGATGGAGGGGAACTCCAGACACGCGCGGCCATGCTGTGGGAAACGGAGGGAAAGAAAAGAAGACGACGGCAGAGAGACACGGTCACCGCGAAAGAATGATCGATGAATTGCGGTGTGTGGTGCTCGTATCCGGTGCCGAACACAAAAACCAAAACACTTTGTACCGCTGCAACCGCCTCCCTTCCTGCAGTCAGGTGTTGTGTCACATAAAGCGTTGACTACCATATTGGATTCAGAGCACTCCACACCGGGTGTATGCGTGCGTATGGTAAAGGTCACTGCCGCATAAATGCAGCGGAGGAACGGCAGAAGAAGAGCGCGAGATATGGTAAACTGAACTGGGAGCATAAGGCATTATCTACTCATGGCAATACACACCACAGAGCATTTTCCCACGGACGGCTACTTCTGCACTGATTCCTAGATTTAATTTCCAATGACATTGTCTGCCTGTCCGGATACCCGACTGGTTGGAAGGGTTACACAGCATGTTTTTAAACCATAAATGTCATTCTTGGTAACATGATTGTCTCTGAGCGTTTAAAAAACTAAACAAATATATTGTGAGCACATTGCATTCCCAAGCCAATCCCTTTTTGAACATTACCGCTTCTGAGGAGGGGGGGGGGTGCGGCAGTCACTCAGTCTTTTGGCACTTGGCGGTTCGAATCCCTGAAACACCTGGGCACTGCCGAGGTGCCCTTGAGCAAGGCACCAGACCCCTACACCGCTCCCCGGGTGCTGTATATAAAATAGGATGGGCTAAATGCAGAGGAACACATTTCACTGTGTTTACATGAGACCAATAAAGAGGATTCAATCCTCCACATTTAGATTGAGTTTGTGGCGATGGAGCGAGGCTGAGGAGAAACCCTCCAGGGGTTGGGGGACATCGTGGGGTTGGTTTAAACAGACATGGAGATCCATCATTGGTGACAACAATATAAATATTTCTTTAGATGTGGACCAGAAATGAAATCATCCCCTTCCCCTACAACCTTTAAAGTCGATTTGTGTACATCGGGGGTTTCGGTGACTCCAGAGTTGCAGCGGTACAGACTTTCCTCATTACTCTGGAAGTGACTTTCCTTGTTGGACTGGAGGGGATTGTAGCCTGTTATGTCTCTCCCCACATCGGTGTGTGGCTCTCTCGCCTTGCTGCCAGTATTACTCAAGGACCACGGAGAGAGAGAGAGGCAGCCCCGTCTACACGGAGAGGGATGTGGGCAGGACCAAGCCACAACAACAGCCCTAGGATAGTGCCGATTCGGGACACGGTTTGAGGGGGGGGGCGGGGCATTGGTGGAGTTAGAGGTGGATTCGACTAGACTCCCTGAGCCCAGGCAGCCGAAACACCTTCCTGACTTACTGTTAAAGCCTTAGCTAGAGAGCTAGTCTGACTCATAGTTTTCCCCTTCTCTTCTCGTAGAAGTTAGTGTGATGTATTCATGTGAATTTTTTAATGTGACTTTCCTACTTCAGGTGGTTATGTTTGTAATTCACAACAGCACAGGACCGAGGGTTGTGAAGGTTCAGTTTTTAACTGTTTTCCCTGTGCACACAGTACACAGTGTGTGAGGCAAACCACTTCTGCATCAATATTTTATAACTTAGCAGTAAAGTTGTTTCACAAACTCTTGGTTTAAGGTTTACATGGAATGCCGGGGAGACAAATCCACATTTCCACATCCACAAAATAAGCAACATCTGCTCTGAACCAAGTGGAATCTACATCTACATCTATAGATGTTAAGGACATTTAAACTATAGTTCACATTTGAACGCATTTCATCAGAAAAAAAGAGTGATGCACAGCTCAAAAAAACAGGGTATCACACAACAATGTTAATGTTTAAATAATGTTTACTTCTTTTTTTTCCAAATGTACCCCAATATGTGTGAAATTTGTATTTCATACAATTTATTATATATTAAGTTAATAAAAACACTGACCACTTTCTTGACCTCAGGGAGTGTTCCGTCTTTGTCTTCTCTTGAGAGAGCGCGCACACTCGACACTACACTACCCACAATTCAACACGGTGTGACGCCAAACTTTGACCACTTGCATCAACTTCCATATCTGGGGTTTGCCCCTCAAGAACCATGCATCCAAACAACTTTACACTCGATGCTGAACTTCCTTGGGCCATGAGCAATACACTTGCCGAGAGTTTAGTCGAACAGTTGTTGGAGAAAATTGAAGGACAGATGGTCGAACATACACACATACAGAGACTTTTCTAATTATAGTTAGATGCTGGTGTATACAGGATGTCTTTGTTATGATGAAACTACTTGAAACTTGAAAACCGCTGTAAGAAAAAATGATCCGTCTTCCGAATAGTCCACTCTTTCGTGGATCCATGATGTGTTTGGTTCCCCAAGGTTTCAACCCCGAAGGCGGATAGAACCGTCAGACTTTGATCTCTGACATTTTGAACTCTGGGTTCATCAACACACTCTTCCCATCTTGAGAGACCACTTGTTCACAAACAGAAACATGCTAAATAGGCAAAATATGTATGTAAAGGGTGACAGGAACCAGTTGACGTACAATATCCAGCGACACACAGTGTTTACAAAAGACAGGAATGTTTATAGTTCACCATTGTTATGACTGAAGTGGCTGATTGTCAGGTCCCTTCCATGATCAGGGTCGTGTCCGACGGTTTCGCCTTCACAGGCTGTGACCGAAGGAGCGGGTGGTTGTTCACATCCTAGCTAGCGGGAGAGCGTCCGACGTCTCCCGTTCTTTGAAGTTTCTGAAAGCGGACTCCAAGGGCGTTCAGACTCCTGGTGGAACAACACTGTAGGCACAGCATTTGGTGGTAGTCTCTGTTCATGACCAGCTGCATCTGTGAGCTCTTTCAGCAGCTGTGGTTGACTCAACGCATAAAATGCACCAGGAGAGAAATGACAGAACAACTGTCGCAGGAAGTTGCATTCGTCCACAAGCATTTCCGTATTGCTTTCCCCTCTTCTTGTTGCTATAGAAAGCTGTTATGACTTACATCACTTCTCTTGTTGCCTGGAAACTACAACCAAAAGCAGCACAGTGTGGCATTGTATTGATATTATGTAAATATAAAAAAAATATTACCTACCTGCTATTTTTTTACGAAAAAATAGAGAGTAGAGGTAGGTAGTGCCATTAGCTCAGCCCTTTATCAACCTATCATTTATAGTCAGGCTTCTTTTTAAAGCCATTAAGTCTGGTTTGCCTTTAAAGGGGACACAAACACACATCCAATAGAAGCCTATTCAACATCAAACTGCACCTTTCCCTGTCCAGTAGAAGCCCGTTCAACATCCAACTCCCATTCCCCGTCTAATGAATTTGTCGACTGTTATTTCAATATGTTCAGATTTGACGCTGCTTGGTTGCTTTCCTTTACAAATGCAGTATGCACAATTTGAATGCAGCAATGCAAAAGTACAAACTGGCAGTTTATTGTCAAACTCGAGGGTGCCTATCAGTACCTGCAGACAATAACATTAGGTTATTGTTTGGTATTGTTTGGCTAAAACAACAGCCTTTAAGCTGTCTCACTGTTGGCTTGAATACTATAAAAAAACTACTAGCAGGCTAACCTGGCTTGTTGTTAAAGTTAGCTAGCCTGGCTCACTGTTGACGCTTTCCTTGATCACTGCATAAAGCAAATTTTGAATTCAACGGAACGGGTGCAACGGAGGACGAGGGGTGGATGAGGATGGTAAATGAGGAGGGATGGGAGAACCTTATAAAAGTGAAAACACCTTAAGACTTTATTGCTCCATTAGGATGCATCCTTGCTGACAATTCTCCCCGTCCCTCCCTCCTGCATTCACCCTTGAGGTGTTGAGGCTTTTATGAGGATTTTCCTATAGAATGCTGATGAGCAGCTTTGTTTTTTTTATCCACGTCCGATCCAACCAATCACAGCAGAGGACCCGGCAAAGCTACTACAACACTGGTCGGATGTTGGTTCTTCAGCTGGTCACCCATGGCAACCAGATGGGTACCACCAGTTGGGAGTTTTATGGTTTGAAATAACCGCGTTCTGCCAACGGGGCTCAGTGGATAAAGCGATAAAAATCGACATAAACATTAAACATGAAAATCAACTGGACGCATTATGATCTTTCATCATTCCTGGTAAGTGTGAGCGGTGTATTAATTGATTATTATTGGGGACATACATTACAGTGAACATAGCTAATGAATACAGTGTTTTTCCCCGGACATCCAGATATACATTCCTACAGCTGAATTGTGGAGTAACAATTACAAGACACAAAGAGGAAATAGTTTCCAGGCTAAATATAATTGATTATAATCATGCCCACTTTGCCCTGAGAAGATTTGAGCACCACTCAAAAAAGGATTAGAGTACTTTAGAACCCCCGTAACACCACTGTATCTCAGACTCACGCGTACCAACCTCCGTGCGCCATCTTTAATTCATAGGGTTTTATGTTTCACCTCATTTTGTCTCAAGGGTTTTGAACATCAACGCGTTTTCTCATGCTTTGATCCACGAGATGCACACTAAATGCTACGCCATGCGGAGAGAGGCTCCTTCTGGTATCACCACGCTATTCTAATGAATCAGCTGGAGCCATTCTTATTCTCTGTAGAGGGGGAGGGGAAATGGAGGCCAATCCGTGGGCAGGGAGGGGGGGGGTGGATGGAAAACTCCCATCTGTCGACAATTTTGTCCGATAAAAGACAAGAATCCATCATGCTTACTTGTTTTCCGTCTTTCTTTTTTATGCAAACGATTGCTTTCCAATACACCAGTTGAGGCTGGTGTACACAAATTGATAATCAATTTGGCCTTTTCCGGAGCACGTATAAAGCCGCTCGGCTTAAAATCCGCTCTATACGTCACGTTTTCATCGGGAAATAACAGCTGATTCCATTTTCTTCCGAATGCTTGTTGGACACCGGCTTTACGCATGCGTCATTGATACAAGACACAAGATACAAGATATTTATTTGCCATTTGTAATGAGTACATTGGAACGCTTGCTCCCCATTCCCTCCCGCAGTATACATCTCATAAAACAATACCATAATAATAATATATACAATCAAAATACAAATGAACAAAAAAAAACAGCAAAGTGACTGATAGATGGTATGAACATCTGTTGAATGTGCAAAAAGATTTAAAAGCATTTAAAGTGCAGTAGTGCAGCAGCATCGTGAATACAGTGCAGTACAGTGCAGTAACTGTAATGAGTCCAGAAAGTCCAGCAAAGTATGTAAATGTAATGTTAATGATATGTTATGAAATTTAAAGTTCATTGGCCTAATCCCGTCTTTGACGTTCATCAAGATGTTGGTCGTAGGACAAACAGAGGCTGGGTAATGGACATAAAGATTCCAGATGTTTTAACAATGAAATTCTTACTCCCCATTCCCTCCCGCAGTATGAATGTCCTACAACAATACTATACTATACTAAACTATACAATATTATACTATACTAAACTATACAATACTATACTATACTATACTATACAATACTATACTATACTAAACTATACAATATTATACTATACTAAACTATACAATATTATACTATACTAAACTATACAATACTATACTATACTAAACTATACAATACTATACTATACTATACTATACAATACTTATACTATACTAAACTATACAATACTATACTATACTAAACTATACAATACTATACTATACTAAACTATACAATACTATACTATACTAAACTATACAATACTATACTATACTAAACTATACATATACTATACTATACTATACTATACTATACTACTATACATATACTATACTAAACTATACAATACTATACTATACTAACTATACAATACTATACTATACTAAACTATACAATACTATACTATACTAAACTATACAATATCTATACTATACTAAACTATACAATACTATACTATACTAAACTATACAATACTATACTATACTAAACTATACAATACTATACTATACTAAACTATACAATACTATACTATACTAAACTATACAATATTATACTATACTAAGCAAAACTATACTATAAACAAAACGTTTTACTACCTTCAATACTCTACACAATAAATAAGCCTATATACTATACTATATACTACACTATATACTATAAACACGTTACTATTGCAAGACTATACACATTAAAAAGACCAATAAAGTGAGTGATAGATGATACAGTATATGCATATGGTGAAGTGCAGCAGCAGCATCATGAAGAGTACGGTGCAGAACAGCGCTAACTATGATAGTGTAATGAAATATGGGGGAGGACGTAATGATGGTGGCAGCACTCCTCGCAGTTCAGTAGGCACACTGCCTGTGGATAAATGGTCCTTGAACCTGGTAGTCCAATGAAGAACATACTATACGCAGATGAAGAAGCGGTAGAAGAGTAAAAAGCGAAGAGTTAAAGCCATCAACTCAACGACAACTCACCTGCAAACATCCGGCGGTGGACTTCGGGACCTCCCGGGGAAAGCCATTAACTTCCGTCGCGTTCCCGTTCGATCAATTCTAGGATTTCAAACGCTGCCTTAAATGTCACTTCAGCTGAATATCAAATCAGAAGCATGGGTTAGGGTCTTAAAGCTCATTTTCATTTGGATTACATATTCTAAGCGATTCTCAACGCCGTCTCGGGCGTCTATTAGCCAAAATGTCAAGAAAGGTAATTTGTACATTGGGCTGTCAGGGAATCAATGCATGGCATTTTAAATGGCCGCAACATCTGCCATCTCCCCCCCCTCCCATTACACCATGGTAGCCATGGATATACAAAAAAAACAAAAAAAAACAGCAAGACTTATATTGCAACACTAGAGGGCTCACATGCATTGCTGTTACTCGGTCTCCAGCCGTACAGCCGTGGATACACATGGATGATGGCCAGATATTACATCCATTGCTCTTTTGTCTTTTTGTCGAAACAATCCCTCGTCCGGCCGGGCGACCGGCGAAAGGCAGCGGATTTAAAATGCGAGAGGGCCTGAGCACACCCTGCAGCATCTCCCCGTCTCCCAGGACACAACGGGAGGACAGGACACCTTCAGAACTACTTCAGGAAAGAGATAGAGGTGGAACCATAGGGGCATAAACATAAGTTATTTAAAGAGAGTAAAGAGAGAGAGAGAGAGAGAGAGAGAGAGAGAGAGAGAGAGAGAGAGAGAGAGAGAGAGAGAGAGAGACAGACAGACAGACAGACAGACAGACAGACAGACAGACAGACAGACAGACAGACAGACAGAAGGCTAGAAGGAAACAGAGAGAAAACATACAGCATGAGAATGTATCTGTCACACGCCACCAAAAAACACAAAAAAGTTAAAGGAAGAGCAGATGTTCCACGCTGACGTCAGTGCTCTCTTGTATGTGTGTGTGTGTGTGTGTGTGTGTGTGTGTGTGGCGACGGCTGGTTTAACCTGTGGTACCTTGATCACCCAAGGCACCCCGGGTGTGCAGCCTCACCCAGCCCCAGAGTCTAATCAGCCTGACTCGGTGAGGCTGCTTCAACCAGCCACCAACCACACACACTCCACAGTTTATATGAGCATGACCATGTTGTTTGGTAAACTTTCCATTAATTGAGTGAATATTTGTGGATCCCTGTGTGTGTGTGTGTGTGTGTGTGTGTGTGTGTGTGTGTGTGTGTGTGTGTGTGTGTGTGAGAGAGAGAGAGAAAGTGAGTGAGTGGGAGAGAGACAGAGACAAATAGAGAGAGAATGTGTGGGTGTGTGTGTGTGAGTGTGTACTACCGCGTGCATGTGTAAACCTCAAGCAACAGCTGAGCAGATGGCCCGCCCATCGGGAGTCATTAGCAAGTGAAGCGCATTCCTTTTGTCACACACTTTGGTGTGTGTGTGTGTGTGTGTATGTGTCCCTGACTGACCCTGAGCCACACCTCGGGGCCCGCCACACACCTGGCTTCCCCTTTATATTCCTCCAGCTTCCCACTGGCTCTGAGGTTCCTTTTGGGGAGGGGGGGTAGATGTGGACAAGGCCAGAGAGAGAGACAGACAGAGAGAGACAGAAAGAGAGCCGAGGGAGGGTGCGAGACAGACAGACAAGACCACCATTTGGGAAGGAGTATCAAAGTCACCCAAAATATCCTCCCCCCCCCCCCCCCCACACCACCTAACGCAAATCTCCTTCTTCTTCTTCTTCTTCTTCTTCTTCTTCTTCTTCTTCTTCTTCTTCTTCTTCTTCTCATTATTTTGACTTCCACAGCAGATAGAGTCCCGTGTCCATAACTCTCCTTCCTTATCTCCGTCTTTCATCCATTCGTCAAACAAACACCACAAGCCAGCAAGGCAGACAGACAGCCGGCTGGTCTACCCCCCCCCCCCCCCCCCTCCCCCCCCCCAACCCCCCTCCCACTCCCAAACCCCCCCCCCCCCCCCCCCTCATCCCCATCTCTGTCACTGCTGCCATGGCATTACAGGTTGCGCTTGCTGTGTTAAAGAGAGCAGCCTCTCTCCCTCTCTCCTCTCCACCACATGGCATACATGGGTGGACAGTATATACATTTATATATATATATTATATTATATATAAAACGTTATATATATATATATATATATATATATATATATACAAAGTATATATATATATATATATATATATATATATATATACAAAGTATATATATATTTATGATGTACAATTTATTTATGTACATCATAATTGGCAAGTTGGTAATTCAGGCCACAATGCTTTTCAAATTTAAAGTCACATTGTGACAGTGTGGCTCCAATTAAGAAAAGGCATTTTAGGGAATTCTCCAGGGTTCTCCACAGTGCATTAAAGAGAACCGAGGGAGGAACCTTTACACAGGTAGCCGGATGTTGCAATGCATCCATTAAATCCCAGCCATTCCACAACTCGATAATTTCCTGATGAAGTCGTCCGCCTTGCCTCGTCCGTCATGCAAAAACGACACCAAAAAACGGGAAGCCTGGGATTGATCTGGAGAGTAGGCAGACGTGAGGGATGTATCTTTCCCATCATGCACCTGGCGGTGTAGGGGGGGGGGGGGTGATATTGATGCGGTGGCCCTGGAATGAGGAAAACCTTGATGGTTTCCAAACCCGGCCTGGCCTTAATCACTGTCACACACTCTATCTACTGTACATGTCTGTCCTGGCCATCCATCCCTCATCTCTCCACAATCCAAGGGGGAGGGGGGGGGGAGTGGGAATGAACTCTGCTTATGGATTTTCCCTCCAAATAAAGTGGCTCATTCCATCCAAATGGCCCTGACCCCCGGCACAATTAACCTTGATGATTTGTCACATTCAAGGCCATGATTGGTTAATAGAAGAGTAGGAAAACGATGGCCGTGATTTTACATAGCAGTAACTGCGAGACACCTCTTTATCTGCTTCCTTTCTTCTCCATCCCTGACTCCCCAGTCTCCTCATTTTCAGTCCACATCTTTAAATCTATCCCTTACCCTATAGAATAATATACTCTTTACTCTCTCAGAAATCTGAATCAGAACGCCTACATTGTCATTGTACAAGTACGAAACGAAATTGTCACGGTCACTCTTCACACACAGCAGCAACTGAAAAATAGAAATGATTTAAAAGTAAACTAAATAAACTGGTTTTAAATTGACTTATAATATTGTATACATACGTACATATTGCAGAGGCCCTTGATACAGCAGTGCAAATTTGAAAATATATACACTATATATATATATATATATATATATATATACAAAGGTGTGGTAAGAACAGTCTAAGTAACAGAACAGTCTGTGTCAGTGCTGTTTAATGAGTGAGGAGGGAGGTGGATCTTAGGGGTGGGGGACGAAAGGCCTTCTATTGTAAATTATATTGGAGTTGTGCAGTGTGATGTTGTGGCTGCCATTGCTTCAGAGCCACTGGGTGTACAGAGCCTTTACTGGCTTGTTAATTACTGTGCAGCCAGCAGTCCCCTCCCTCCCTCCCTCCCTCCCTCCCTGCCTCCCTCCCTCCCTCCCTCTCTCCCCTCCCTCTCTCCCCCTCCCTGCCTCCCTCCCTCCCCCCTCCCTCTCTCCCCTCCCTCCCTCCCTCCCTCCCTCCCTCCCTCCCTCCCTCCCTCTCTCCCCTCCCTCCCTCCCTCCCTCCCTCCCTCCCTCCCTCCCTCCCTCCCTCCCTCCCTCCCTCCCTCTCTCCCCTCCCTCTCTCCCCTCTCTCCCCTCCCTCCCTCTCTCCCCTCCCTCCCTCCCTCCCTCCCTCCCTCCCCTCTCTACCTGCCTCCCTCCCTCCCTCCCTCCCTCCCTCCCTCCCTCCCTCCCTCCCTCTCTCCCCTCTCTACCTCCCTCTCTCCCCTCTCTCCCTCCCTCCCTCCCTCTCTACCTGCCTCCCTCCCTCCCTCCCTCCCTCCCTCCCTCCCTCCCTCCCTCCCTCCCTCCCTCTCCTCCTGCCTCCCTCCCTCCCTCCCTCTCTCTCCTCTCTACCTCCCCGTCCCCCAGCAGTAGTTGAATGAAAGTGCCATTGATTTCCTATGGAGGCACAGTGCCAGTGGACACACATGTGGGCCATCAGGTGTTAATGAACATCAATGTTTATCCCTCAGAATGCATGGGAGGCAACGAAAGTGTGTGTGTGTGTGTGTGTGTGTGTGTGTGTGTGTGTGTGTGTGTGTGTGTGTGTGTGTGTGTGTGTGTGGGGGGGGGGGGGAGTGAGTGAGTGAGTGAGTGAGTGAGTGAGTGAGTGAGTGAGTGAGAGAGAGAGAGAGAGAGAGAGAGAGAGAGAGAGAGGAAGAAAGAGAGAGAGAGCGAGAGGAAGAAAGAGAGAGAGAGAGAGAGAGAGAGAGAGAGAGAGAGAGAGAGAGAGAGAGAGAGAGAGAGAGAGAGAGAGAGAGAGAGAGAGAGAGAGAGAGAGAGAGAGGAAGAAAGAGAGAGAGAGAGAGAGAGAGAGAGCGAGAGAGAGAGAGAGAGAGAGAGAGAGAGAGAGAGAGAGAGAGAGAGAGAGAGAGAGAGAGAGCACTGTAAACCCGAATGTTCAAAGTAATCAAATAGATTAAGTAGTGTGTACTCAAAGTTTCAAAAAAGTTCTACGAACTCAAAAATGTTGAGTTCGTGTGACTTGTCGTCCTTTTTTGAGTAACTGCAACTTAACTTGATTGATTAACTTGATTGACTTGAACTATTTGTGTATTAAGTAAGCATAACTTAAAAGCATAACTTAAGCACGATAATTAAATAATTAAATCATAATTATAATAATATAATAATATATAATAATAATAAAATAAAATAAAATAATTTAAATAATTAAGTAATTACATATTCAAAATGATAAATTCCACTGATTTCTATTGTTTCAACATTCATGTGTCTGATGTCAGTAACATCATAGTGGGTATTGGGGAGGACTTTAAAGGACTGTATATGATGACTCTGTATATCGCGCGCACTCGCACTCGTGTCGGTCAGAACACAAGACAAGAGGTACGATCTTTGGTCTTTAATCCACAGGCATGGGTTCTTCTGGCATTTATCTGGGGTTGGGTGTGTGGTATATACTCATGGAAGCAGTGATTCCTGTGGAATTGATCTCATGGGTGTCAGACGGGGGGGGGATTCAGGTCGCGATGGCCAGCGGTGGGGGTGGGGGGGAGGGTGGCGGCGGGACTTCAGGTCCGAACGGGGGGGGCGTTAACGGCGACGCGTTAGTAACGCATTAACCTTGACAGCCCTATTCTTTATTATCAAATGTATGGTGTGGCGGCAAGGTTTTAGCCGTGGAAACCTTACCAGCGGAAACGCTGCATGAACGCACACATTGGTCTAGTCGCCACCCTTGAGGGTCAGACGATGTTTCAGCAACACGCCCCTCCCCCCTCCATGAACTGTTTCAGCAACACGCCCCTCCCCCCTCCATGAACTGTTTCAGCAACACGCCCCTCCCCCCTCTCCCCTTGACGGGCGGTTTCAACCCACCCCCCACCCCCATTTGATTCGCTCCACCCCCCTCCCCCACTCCACACCACTCCACCGCGATCATTTGCTCTCCTCCCCCCAACCGCGTTGAAGAACTCCAAGATCTTGTCCAAAGTGCATGGTAAGTTACTTAAAGTATTAATTAATTAATAGATACATCACATACATTATACCAATTATAGTTAGTTATTTCTGCTCATTTAATCTACCTGACTTAAAAATATAATTTCGCTCAATTGTTCTCGCTAGTCTCGCATGTTGGTGTAGTGCAGAGCACATGAGGCTCATATAACGTTGCACTATTCAGCAGGAATGCTTGAAACCTACTCTTTTTCTTATCTTTATGCACCACGGAGATATATTGCTGTCTTCAACAATTGTACTCTTTGTAAGTCGCTTTGGATAAAAGCGTCTGACAAATGCCCTAAATGTAATGTAAATGTATTCAGGTTATGGGAAAATGAATCTTGTTTTTAAGAGCTAACTCTGGTTACTAACTTTTACTATCTAAACCAAACCGAAGCCCAAAACGGTGTTAAAATTTCGAGCACGTGGTTTCCTTCCATTCATGGTGGTTAGAACACGTGTAAGGGATAACTTATGGCTAGCTGGTCATTAGCTAGCCAGCTGGCTTTTACAGCCTAGGTTTCCGACCGCACAGCAGTGTTGTGTATTCTGTATTCCATGGTCATGTTTTTGTAAGCTAATAGTAATGAACTTTTTGTTATATTGAGTTGTAAGTAATTCTGGTTTGAATGTTGTTGATGGAGGTCTAAACTTTGTCATTTTTTTTCCTTTCAGGTGGCTTGTTCCGATATGGTCTGGCAGTGTAAGTTGTGCGCTCCTTCTTTCACTTCCAGAATACAGTTATTTAAACACTACAGACTGCAGCACAGCCCTCTTCCATGCCTCTATACTGATTGCGTGTGTACATTTCAGTCATCATTCAGCAGTTGAGGCAGACAATTGCTGAAGAACTGAAGAAGACTGAGAAGAACCTGCCTCTCATTACCAAGATGATGCAGACCACATTTGCCCTGCGCGGACAGACCATAGTAAACTCCTGCCCACCAGTGAACGAGCTCATGGACCTGGCCTGCTCTTAAAATAGAGTGTGGTAATATGGATATTTTTTTCCTGTGTTAACATATTGCACATTCTGTGTGGTTTAAAGTGAAAGTTGTGGTTCTTACTCATTTGGCGGCTATTTGCTGCGTTATAGAAGTTTAAGAGATCCTCCAAGTTGAACTGACTAATTGATGTTGATGTATTGTCCTGATGCTGTTTTTAAATGTAGGTGTATGCAGAGTTCCAGATGGTTACAAACCGGAACCTGCCCAACACCTTCTACGCAGAGCTTGACCGCCATATTCGTAGACTGATGACGTTATTTCGACAGAAGGCGACTAAAACTGGGACCACAGCAGTTGCGTTGGCAGACATTTTACGAATCCACGATGAACAGGTGAATAGATTATTATACATGTCGTAGGTTGAACCTCTAACATTGGACAGCTTCAATGATTCAAATGAGCTTTTACATTTTACAATTAGTCCACTTTGTGTTTGCTATTTGTCTGATTGCATTAAAGATGTGTAGAGGTTATTTGTGGACATATGTTCTGATTGGACTGTTTAAAATCAACATTGTTCAGTAAACTTTTCAGTATATACACTTCTGTTTTTTATCTTAATAGGAAATCCATGACATCCACACCAGGCGCACCACTGTTCTCCATGCACTTCCTGTGTATCTGAACGAGGAAGTCTCTGGATTTTTCAGAACCTGCACAGTGAGTCTCCTTAAATAATGAACAGTACCACTGTATATTAAGTGAACAGTTAATCAAAATACTAACATGTTTTAGGACTTACCCTTGTTTAGTCTATCCATACAGTTTGTGTGATTTGGAGAGGTATGGTCTGTTTTATTTCACCCTACTACAAATGAACTGGCTTGGTGTTTTGTTCAAAGCGACAAGAAGTTTAGTAAAACATTTTCCTGTATGTGTTCTTGAGCTTAGTATCAGTCTATCTCCCGCCACTTAGATTCTCTGGTAACTTGGCTGATTCCTGTGTCCAGAACACGCATCTTCTGTTTTTACTTACAACTTACAAACATAACTCCATATACTTAGCTTTGTGCTGCACCAGCAGTACTTAAATGATAAGGAGAGATGATTTGTCAACAACAATAACCAAAAAAAACGTTATAAAATAAATTAAGTACTATTTTGTGGAAAAAATAATTCTATTTAACTCTTATATTAGTAGAAACCATGGATTAGTTTGTGATTAGTATGTCTCTTTCATTCATTCAGGAGCCTGATGAGCCAGAGCTTGACGATGTTGCTGTGGCCCTCCTTACTGTCATCAGTGACCATGACACAAGTCCAGTTCACTACCAGCCTGTGAAAATCTCTGTCGTCCTCGAAAGTGACATCGTGATCAGCCTCCCCAGATTTGGTGATGCCTTCCTGGTCATGTTTGGACTGATTTATGCACTACACCTCAGCTATCCTAAAGCGCTGACCAACACTTTTGAATTCGTTCAGAAGATTGTACTTGGTCTAGAAGCTGGTAAACTGTCGCCCAGGTTGCAGACACTCAAGAATGACTTGATGATAAATGTGTAGAAAGGATGTGGGGTGAGGTATTATTATTGTGAATCAAAGTTCTTTCCCTTTGTCACAATAATGCCTTAAGAAGTAAGCAAAGAACTTTGATTCAGAAGGCCTTCAATAATACCTCACTGAGGTATCCTTCTTTCTACACATTTATCAATAGGCCTACTACACAATGTGCACTGTTCATTTTTTCTATTTTCTATTTTTCTATTTGTTTTTATTTTATTTGCCATATTTAACTGTTGTAAAGTTGTTTAATTATAGTGATTCTATTGTATTTATGTTTGACTTGTGTACATAAAACTATTTTTTATTAAGTTCAAATAATGTGGTTGTGTACTTATTTTTTTAAGTTCTGTTAACTTATTCCCACGGATAGAAAACTGAAAACTTTAAGTCGTAGTAACTGAATATAATCAAGTAGCACCCAATCAAAACTTTTGAGTTCTGAAAACTGACAACTTTAAGTCATAGTAACTTAAATTAGTTAAGTAGCACCTAATCAAAACTTTTGAGTTCTGAAAACTGACAACTTTAAGTCATAGTAACTTAAATTAGTTAAGTAGCACCTAATCAAAAGTTTTGAGTTCTGAGAACTCAAAACATTTGAGTTCTGTGAACTCAAAACTTTTGAGTTCTCAGAACTCAAAACTTGAGTTCTCAGAACTCAAAACTTTTGAGTACTGAGAACTTGAGTTTTTTGAGTTGATAAACTCAAAATTTTGAGGCAAGTCATTGCCTCAAAATTTTTGAGTTCTGCTAACTTATTCGGTTTTACAGTGAGGGAGAGAGAGGGAGAGAGGAAGAAAGAGAGAGAGGGCCTTTGGTGTTAACTTCCCTGGGGATTTCACCTATCGCCAACATGCAGGCTTTCCAAGGGCGAGAACTAAATGGGAGTAAAATAGTAGAGTAAAATAGTAAAGGTTCAATGGGACCCACAGACCTTTCTAGGGCATGTTATGTGTTTGGGGTTGTGTGTTTGCACACACTTTCACTTTCATTTCAGAACTTCAGTTCGGGGAAAACATTTAAAATTGGGAATGTGCTACAATCGTACATCATTGGTTGATTGAATTTCTAATTTTTTCCAACTGAAAATTTTTCTCATGAACCATATTTCACAAAGTCAAATACACCCGAATGTAACCAGGCTATTATGAGCTGCATCAGAAAACATATTAACATTATTATTAACATATTATTTTTTCTTCTTCACTTCAGTCATGTAGGAATTATTTGAATTATTCATCTGCGATATGCATGTAGTGAAAAACTCAATGTGTAAATATTAGCTGGATTTGTAATGTGAAGGGATGGTGGTATCGTCACGAAGACACAATTATTGCTTTAGTTTTCGTTATATTAGTATTCGCTAGATAGCAAGCTTTCAGACATTTTTGTTCATGGATTTTGAATGGATTTAAATCCAATATGGACATCCAGGAAATGCAAATGGAATAGAAGCCAACCCCAGGGGGGCCAAACACCTATAGATACCTATCCTGAGTTAGGGGCTGGGATCTGTCTAACCCCGAACCTGAATGGGTGACACAAAAAGGTGTCACATGGATAGAACCAAACAAACAACAGTCCAGACAAGAGCTGCCTTGTTGATTCATCGAATGAAATGATATCCCACACACACGCTTGTGGAAACCATAGCCAAAAGATCATGTCACTTGTAACATTGTTGTCCGGCCACAGCCCGCTGTGTCATGATGTCTCACCTGTGGTGTACAGTGGCCATGGGTCAAAGCGGAGCACAGACAACCCTGTCCTATGTTATGTGACAATGCATTGATTCTCCTGATCCCCACACGGGGCAGACGGTCTTTGTGGAGCCTAAATACCGTCCTCTGCTCATTCACACTGGTATTGATCACGGACTCTACAGTTAGACGGTGAAAGGGATGTTGGACGTATCGACTACACTCATCACACCACATCAGAGCTCTTTTCAAGAAAATGTCCAGAAGTGTTTTCATATACATCTGACAAGTCGGTTCATAAACTCAGTCCTGGGTACCTGCTTGGTACGTAGCCATGAGGGTTAATAAACCAGCTACTAAATCCTCTGGACCTCAACCACCCTGGGCTCCATCTCTTCTCCCCCCTACCGTCTGGTCGCCGGTTGCGTAGCATCCGTACAGCAAGGACTACCAGGTTTAAGGATAGTTTTTATCCACAGGCAGTGACCTACTGAACTGCTAGGAGTGCTGCCACTTTCACTTTCACTTTCACTTTCATAACATTGTCATTAACATTACACTTACATACTTTGCTGGACTTTCTGGACTCATCACAGTTACTGCACTGTGCTGCACTGTATTCATGATGCTGCTGCACTACTGGCACTTTAACCCTGTAAGGCCCTACATTGTAATTTTACAATGTTACTTTAAGCTATCCTAAAAAAGTCTACATTTACATAGTCAAAAGGTCCTTTTGTTCAGCCTCACAATGCTATTTGGTAGTAAATGTGTTTATAGAGATATACAGACAGGCGGGACGCCTTCTGGCCACAAACTCACACAACTTCGAAATCTTCAAACAAGCAACATCTCTTTGTTTTATTGGACTGGATTTCTTTTGGGATTATTACAATGTCTAAAGATATGTACATATTTAGTTCTTGTGGAAAACATTCATCAAATTTGATTTTGAGCAGCTTATGTCTTTGTTGCAATATTCCAACAGTGGGTCAGAGTGGTGGTCAACATGGCCTCCCAACGTCCTAAGCCCAACGTTGCAATATTACAACATTTCTCTAAAAACTTACAAAAACTCTTTCATTTCTGCACCAGAGGCTCCCTACAACATCTGAAAGGTAAAAAAAAATCGCTTCTATATTTGGGCTTTACATGGTTAAATGCTTTTAAAGATTATTTATTTAAAAAAAATACATTCAACACATATCATTTAAGTCACTTTGCTGCTGTTTTTTGTTTATTTTTAGTGTATATATTATTTATATTTGATGGTGTTGTTTTAAAGGAGATGTATACTGCGGGAGGGAATGGGGAGTAAGCAGTAAAAAAAAGAAGTAAAAAAGTAACAAAACTGTAAGTTAAATATATTAAAAGGCAATATGTAAAATGCAATATGTCAGAAAAAGAGCAATATTTATATGTAAATCAATGTAATAAAATATACATTGTTATATGCTATACCCCCTTGTTCAACTGCCTGATTCAACTGCAACTGAATTCAACTGCACTGATTCAACTGTTCAACTGCACTCCACTCAGTGCTGCCCAGCTGAGTGGAGTCCTGCAGTACATCTTCAACCTGAGCATGAGACTGGAGAGGGTCCCTGTGCTGTGGAAGACATCCTGCCTGGTGCTGGTTCCGAAGAAGGCACGTCCTCAAACGACTACAGACCGGTGGCGCTGACGTCCCACGTGGCGAAAGTCCTTTGAGAGGCTGGTCCTGTCGCTTCTTCGGCCCCTCGCCATCATCTTCCTGCTTCATCGTGCCTACGCCCACTTGGACAGACCCGGGAGCACTGTGAGAATCATGTTTTTCGACTTCTCCAGTGCGTTCAACACCATCCGGCCTGCCCTGCTGGGGAGTAAGCTGACGGCGATGAAGGTGGACTCTTCCCTGGTGTCCTGGATTACTGACTATTTGACGGGTCGTCCACAGTTTGTCAGACTGCAGGACTGTGTGTCTGACACTGTGGTCAGCAGCACTGGTGCTCCACAGGGAACGGTTCTTTCCCCATTCCTGTTCACACTTTACACCTCTGACTTCCAGTACAACTCTGTGTCCTGCCATCTGCAGAAGTTCTCGGACGACTCTGCAGTTGTTGGTTGTGTCAGCGAGGGAAACGATGAGGAGTACAGGGGCGTCGTGGACTCCTTCGTTGAGTGGTGTGAGCTGAACCACATGCAGCTCAACACTGACAAGACGAAGGAGATGGTGGTGGACTTCCGCAGGAGGAAATCTACCCCCACACCCATTTCCATCAAGGGTGTGTCCGCTGAAGTTGTTCAGGAATATAAATACCTGGGAGTTCATCTGGACAACAAACTGGTCTGGGCCAAGAACTCTGAGGCTGTTTACAAGAAGGGCCAGAGCCGTCTCTACTTCCTGCGGAGGCTCCGGTCCTTCAACGTTTGTAACAAGATGCTGAATATGTTCTACCAGTCGGTGGTAGCCAGTGCCATCTTCTCCGGTGTCGTGTGCTGGGGAAGCAGGTTGAGGTCAGCAGATGCCAACAAGATCAGCAGGATTGTCAGGAAGGCTGGCGCTGTCCTGGGGGTCCAGCTGGACTCCTTGTTGGTGGTGTCTGAGAGAAGGATGCTGCGCAAGCTGCGTAGTATCCTTGACAACAACTCTCACCCTCTCCATCAGGTGCTGACCTCATATAGAAGCACCTTTAGCAACAGACTCATTCCACCCAGGTGCACCACAGAACGCCACAGGAAGTCCTTTCTTCCTGTGACCATCAGTCTCTATAATTCATCTACCTCGGGTCGTGAGAGGGACAGTGGAGACTCAGTGACCTGAGGCCAACGCACTGTTACTGTTATTATTATTCTTTTTTTGGTCAACGCACTGTAAATCATTTCACTGTAATTTTGCACTGTAAATTCTATTTCACTTTTCACTTTTCACATGTCACTTTTTCAGTATTCATCTGAGTTATTTATTAATATATTATTACTGCCAATTTGCACTATACGTATTGTTGTGTATTGTATATACCTACGTATTACTGTAATAATACTGTAAATTGTGCATTCATCTACTCATCTATCAATACACTTAGATTCATTTAGAGTTATTTTAGTTATATTTTGTTTATACTAGTTTTATTTAGTTTGTTGTTGTTATTTCGTTTTTAGCTTAGGTATTAGTATATTTGTGTGTGCATTTATTCCCCCTGTGTCAACTGTTGCACCTTAATTTCCCTCGGGATTAATAAAGTTTCTTGAATCTTGAATCTTGAATCTTGATGGCCTGACTGTGGAAGCTGTCTCGGAGTCTATTTGTGCGGCACTTGATACTGCGGTAGAGGTGGCGCAGATTGGCTTTTATCCGAGAACCTAACTTTCTAACCTTTACTTGACACATTGGTCATTAAAGAGAGTGTTGGGGTCTGGCTTTCGTAGTCATGTGTAGACGAAGCCTTCGACGTTTCAGCTTCAGTTCGGGAGTCTAGCTGCTTCAAGCTGTGTTCATTCACAATCAAAGGAAGGTTAGGGGGGGAAAGAACATTTTAGGTAAAAGCTTTTCGTAAAAGAAAGAAAAACAGGTGTTTTATGTGCACAATTAATCCTTATTAACCCCCTTCCAAAATCACAATACAAAACATTAATTGCCGACTTGGATTATTATTAACAGTTATTATTAACAATTCTGCAGCAATGGAATTGGTCCGTATGCAAAACACATTTTAGTTCATACTGCATATCAGTAAACAGACAGGATACAGTTGTATGTTCTAAATTCAAATGTGCAAGCCAACATAAAAAAAAATAAACAGACAATCAAATAGCCTCCAGCTATTTTCTCCGTCACGTCTGGGACTCTGGGAACAATGGTTAGCCCACAGCAGCCCGTCCCTCTGTCACAGGCAGGTGGGAACCGCTCCAGGCGTAATTCAGCACTGCTGCATTACGTAACGTACGCACCGTATCCAAAAGGTAACCGTGGTGGTTCACTTTCACCATTGGTTCATAATAATAATAATAACAATAATAATAATAATAATAATCATTTAATTGATATTGCCCATTTCAATGGACCCAAGGCCGCTTCACAGAGGGGTAAAAAACAGAACCAAACAAACAAGGAAACAGCTAAGGCAAATAAAGAGAATAAATACAAGTACCAGTGAAAGGATGGGAATTGGAGGGCATGTTAGAGGTCAAAAGGCAATCGTGAACAGAAGAGTTTTGACGGTTATTTTGTCCAGGGAGGCTGCGTTGCGGATCTCTTCGCTAAAGGGTAAGGGTAAGGTTAACCAAAAATGTTTTCAATATGGCGCTGGTTACTATTTTGTCAATTGACTTATCCAAGGGACTTATACTGCAGTGCATTTATTTGTGCATTTACATGCCATTATGGAGCAGCTAGGGGGTGAGGCCCCTTTATGAGGGGCCGTTAGGGACATTATTCAGAAATACCCTTCACACACACATGTGAAACACTCTCACACACACAACTGACACCAAAATAACACACACATAAGAAATCCAAAGTTATTCACATATACATGTGAAACGCTCTCATATACACATGTGAAACACTCACACACACACACATGAAATGCACTCATATACACATATGAAACATTCTGACACACACACATGTGAAATGCTGAGTTGCCTCCGTTAAGCTGTGTGCAGGCTGCTGTGCAGACATGATGACGAACAGACGAAAAATATTGTTTTCGCAGTTCTTCGCTGTTTTTTTAAAACGCCTTCCTGTTCAACTGAGATGCCTTCCGTTTCAACTGAAATCCCTCTCACACAACATACTGAAATCCCTCTCACACAACATACTGAAATCCCTCCTATGGAAGCTGCACAGTGGCGCATGAAGCCCAAAAGTGTCTCATGGATGTTGTGTCTGCGTTTTTTTGTTGATTTTCCTTATATACTGGTTCTTTAAGCCACGCCCCTCCCACAGGGGCGTGGCCTCTCGGCAGCTCGTTCACGTGAACGGCAGTCCGCGTTTACGTAGCAGCACTCTCAATGCAACAGAGGTAAGTTAACGTTGATAATCAAGCTTAACACACAACGTTACACTTAAAACGGATAGATGCCGGTTTAATCTTTGAGAATGTGTGGTATTTTGAATGCTTGTTATATTATCAATTATGTGAAACATCTTTAATGTATCATTCTAATCATATTCATGTAGATGAATACATATTTCCCTCTGTATTTAGAAGACGATTTAGACTTCTGATTAGAAGTCTAAAGTAATATCAAATGGGAGTAAATTAATGAAATTACTTTCAACCACTGTGTAGATCATACCTTTAATGTTAATATAATGAATGTGTTTTAGTCACTGTTCGAGCATAGAACTATGCAGGCCTATTTGGCTCCAATCTAGTATGGGGAGAACTTAAGAGCTTTATCCCCCAGGCTATCACTAGAACACGGTACAAGGTGGAACCTCCTACTCACAAAGAATGGAAATATATCATATCATTTATAGAATGGGAAAAAAGTACACGTCCACTGAGACTCAAATCACCATTTGAGGACAAATGGGAGAAATGGACAACGATTACTAACTGACTTGGTACAACTGAAATAAACAAAGGATAAAATCAGAATGTGCCTCCAAACTGCTTTTATTGTGCTTCGGCCCTTGCCCTTTGGATTGTAGCCTCAAGGGATTGTTTTATGGCACATAAAAACATATCATTCCCCAAAACTGTAAAATGAACTCCATCTTTTAAAAATACGCCAGGGCAGTCAAATTTAATGCAAGGATGCCTGACACTTTCTCCACCTAAATCCTGAACAAATTTGCCCATCACTCTGTTCACCCACATCATCTATCTACATCAGTGGCGAAGCGTGTCTATCACAACTGGACCTTCTGTAGACCAGGGGTTCCCAAACGTCTCAGTCCGCGACCCCCAAAATAACAGACTGGAGACTGGCGGGGGGGTAATCGCGAACATCGTGAAGTCCAACGGGGGGGGGGGGGGGGGTTATGTCGCGATCGCGAACATCGTGAAGTCCAACGGGGGGGGGGGTAATCGCGATCACGAACATTGTGTATGGCTTTTTTTCAACGATGATACTGTCGTGAATCTGAGGGAATCAGAATTCCATGATTTGTCACTCACGTTATTATTAACAATAATAATAATAATACAAATGATTAAAAATAAATAAAAAATAATAATAATAAAAAATAAATAAACCTCATGGGTCCTCATAACCTCATAAACCGCGACCCCCACTTTGGGAACCCCTGCTGTAGACCGGAGGCAGTCACTTTATGCCTTATCTCATTTAGGCAGATAAGATTGTCGCAGCCAATTTCCAAGTGTACCATAGTTGGTAAAGCAGTGTCCATGTAGTGAAGTAACTGCCCATCGTCTTCGCCTTCGCCATTTTGATGTAAAATCCTACGTAGAAACAACGTAGCACTACGCTAGATCCCCTCTCGCTCCAGCCAGTAGACCTTCTAGCTCCCTATTGAGCTGTGGGGAAATCTGAAAGAATACGCCCATTGGCTACAAATCACGATATGATTGGTTGATCAAATTGTCAATCCAAACGTACGCTCTCATTCAGTCTAAGGGCCAAAGTCATCGGGAATACTTTGGTTGAAGGATATTCTTCCCAGTAACCTAGAAAAATATCTGATTGGTTGCATTGTTTTTCCAACACAAAACCACTCAAATGCGTAGTGCATGGACCGAGAAAGACAAACAAATCAACGTAACACTGAAATATAACAACACAGATACCATTCTCATTTATTCATTTTATTTAAATTTGATTAAATTGTATTACATTTTATTAATACAATTAATTCAATTTTTTGGTTTCATCTGAGAGTTCCAGGGTCTTCTCTGAATACCTTGAAGGCCCTGACGCTTCACCACTGATCTACATCTATCTATCTATCTATCTACATATATAATCTATCATTACAGATTATACATTATTATTATAGGCTGTTATATATGTTATAAAGTAAATGACGATATTACAACATTAAACTATTGGGCTAAAACCATGGATGTATCAATGAGACACATAAACCAACATATCATAATCAGGATTGGAGAAATAAAAAATAAACCGATTCAAAACGTGCTCCATGGATGTAGAGATGTTCCACTGTGGCTTTGACCTGCATGATACTAGTAAATAGTGAATGACATACAGCTACAATAAACTCTGTTTATGTTCTGTTGTGTAGTTTGTGTTACTGTTTTGTAACTGAGACTTTAATTAATGTTTATTGCATTAACTTTATGTATTCAAACATTCACGATAACGGATTTATGTTTATTGCATTAACTTTATGTATTCAAACATTCACGATAAAGGATTTACTGCATACAGCCCACGGAAGTATTATAAGATGATACAAGTTATGAATTACAGCCAATACCTGCAATATATCCATTATTAGTTATTCTAATCCATCCATGTCGCAGATAGCAGGAAGCCTGTAGAACAATGGTGTAGAACCATGGTGTAGAACCATGGTGTAGAATCTGTGATTTTTACAACTTTTAGGACCTAATGATTCAAATAAGGGCTATTCAAGTGTTCGTACTGGGAAGTTAATTTCCCAAAAAAAAAATGATACGCTGATTTATAGACGTCTCTTTCTCCATGTTAGTCAATGGAAAAAAATTGTTTTGGGCCAAACAGCACCACGTGACATCACGTGACTTATAATTCCACCGTTTGGCCACTACGAAAATTTGTTATTTGTGTTCTGAGTGCCGTGCTCAGGTGTATTGAACTGAATATATTTATTAATGAGATATTTTAAACTGAGTTTCTCTTTCCCACACTGCATGTGGAAAACAAGTTTGGTCTCAAAACTATTAGTCTAAAAACGATATAAACTAGAGCAGGGGTTCTCAACCTTTTTGGGGCCAGGGACCCCTTACATGGGAACAAATATTCCGTTACACCTATTAAACATACACTTACTACCATTTGTACTCTTAGATGCCGTTGGAACAATTTGTTTTCGATAAGTGTTCAACCTAAATACTTACAGACCCGTTTCATAGTAATAAACAGAAACACGTTTAAATGTGAATCATGTGACTATGATCGGTAACAAGACATAGTACTATAACTATGAACTACTACAATATGAACCGTAAAAAGACAGTCCTATGACTATGAACAGTAACAAGATGAACATTGACAACAGTAACAAGACATAGTCCTATGACTATGAACTGTAACAAGATGAACTGTAACAAGACATAGTCCTATGACTATGAACAGTAACAAGATGAACAGTGACAACAGTAACAAGACATACCGACAAACGGAAACACAATTAAATTTGAATCATGTTAATACCACTTATATCCTTTTAAACAGAGTCATTGCATTGTGACTTAACTTGACAGCATTTATACTTTTCAAGTTATTGATCCTAAAATCTTTCAGAACAGTTAACAGTACAAAGACGACCAGTAACAACAGCAACAAGACATAGTCCGATGACTATGAACATTAACAAGATGAACCGTAACAAGACATAGTCCTATGACTATGAACAGTAACAAGACATAGTCCTATGACTATGAACAGTAACAAGACATGGTCCTATGACTATGAACAGTAACAAGACATGGGCCTATGACTATGAACAGTAACAAGACATGGTCCTATGACTATGAACAGTAACAAGACATGGTCCTATGACTATGAACAGTAACAAGACATGGTCCTATGACTATGCACAGCAACAAGATGAACAGTAACAACAGTAACAAGACATGGTCCTATGACAATAAACAGTAACAAGATCAACAGTAACAATAGTAACAAGACAAAGTCCTAGGACTATGGACAGTAAAAAGATGTGGCATAGTCCTAATAAACCCAGTCATTTAAAATGACTAGTATTAGTCACGTATTAATCCTTATTGAAATCATTGGCAGAAAGAGTTTCTATTGGCCAAGCTAACATGGGTGGGAGTAATGAACACAATATGCTTGTTTGACTGGTGCAAATGGTCCCCGTCTGAATATATATGCATTTTTTTAATAAAATTTTTAAAAAAAGATATCTATTTTATATATTTTTTATTTAGAAAATGATTTGGCGGACCCCCTGCCTATAGGTCGTGGACCCCAGTTTGAGAAGCCCTGAACTAGAGGTGCCCTCAGCAGAGCGCCTGCCTCCACCACACCAAACAGACCCCTGGATTTGCGCCAAAATCGAATAAACTAACCACCAAGTTGTGTCCAATTCCGTACATAGATTTTTGAAATATCTTGCTAACACACAAGCAGTCAAACAAAAAGGGGCGACAACATTACCTCCTGTTTATTAATTCAACTTTCCTAGGGGTTTAGTGTATGTGATTGGATCACTTCAGTTATTATATAACAACAACAAATACATTGCAGTTTTTATCCAAGGAGGCAGAGGAGTTCAAAGATGGAAATACTAAATTATAGATTTAAAAATGGGTTACATACCCCTAGAGGCACTGTCCACCCCTGCTGAGACAAACACACACACACACACACACACACACACACACACACACACACACACACACACACACACACACACACACACACACACACACACACATATATACATATACACACATACACACACACACACACATACACACACATACACACACACACACACACACACACACACACACACACACACACACACACACACACACACACACACACACTACATTATGTATCTCGTATACACACACACACACACACACACACACACACACACACACACACACACACACACACACACACACACACACACACACACACACACACACTACATTATGTATCTCGTATACACACACACACACACACACACACACACACACACACACACACACACACACACACACACACACACACACACACACACACACACACACACACACACACACACACACAGTCACAATGACAACTGCTTAGAATAGCAAGCATATTATGTTAATGTCCTCGTTAGACTAATGTTGTGACTAACCGCTGTCATTTGGTTGAAAAAATTAAGAAAAGTTCAGAAGTAATTTCATTGATTTAATTAAGATTTAGGCCCTAGATCTATTTGAAAGTAGTTAACCCACTTGGAGTATAATTGCAAGTATGATTTTGAGTTTGCTTCAAGATATGAATATCAGGGTTGTACAAATGAGGCATTAATTTAGATAAAACAATTATAGAAAAGATAACAAGTCTGAATAACTCTACTATGCTCTACTACTAACTCTACTTTACATCAGGCCTGTGAGGAATAACACGTAACCAAGAGAAAGAGAGCAAAGAGGAACTAAATCGGACAAACTAAATCGGGTCAATTAGTTATTCATTAATCCGATAATTGTTTTGCTGTTTACTTGACAGGCCTAATAAATGTAATAAAAACGACATGGTGTCATTGTATTGTTACCACACACTGTTCCCTGTCATTCAAAATAATAATAATAATAATAATAATAAAAAATGTGTTAATTCTAGACAGCATAGGAACAATTCATCTCTCTCTCTCTCTCTCTCTCTCTCTCTCCTCTCCCTCTCTCTCTCTCCCTCTCTCTCTCTCTCTCTCTCTCTCTCTCTCTCTCTCTCTCTCTCTCTCTCTCTCTCTCTCTCTCTCTCTCCCTCCCTTTCTTCCTCTCCATCCCTCCCTCCAACTCTTTGAACTCTGCCATTGCTGAGTCCTCACTGAAAGCCATTTGTACAAAGTATACCCCGGAACCCCAGTCAGCTAAAAACCCCGCCGACGAGGGAGTAACCCATTATCCCCGGGCCGGAGCCAGAAGGCCTGGCGATAACGCCCGGAGGAAACAGCCGCCCTGCGCCGGGAGAGATAGCCGGGGCATTAAGGAGAGGTACGTATCAGCAGAGAGCAGAGCACTCTCAGCTGCGGTTCAAGCCCACAGGGACACCGGGACGGAGGAACATTAGGCCTTCCGGGGGCACGGATCCAACAGAGACAAATATATGGGAACACGTCGGCGTTAATAATGGACCCCTCTGTGAACACAAAAGGCCGGTGAAATTGGAGCCTACATGCGATGTAGACAAAACTATAGTTAAAGCAAGATAACTAAGTTAGAAACACGTAAATTTACACCACCAAGCACACCAACAACAGGCATTGGCACATTTTTTGAGAGTCAGCCAGTCGAGCGTTTGGCGTCGTGCGATAAAAGCCGCTAAATCAGGATATGACTCATTTTTATTCATGGTTTTAGTTACCTCTGCACCTTCATGCATTTTCAATGAACGGCCCCTCACTCCCAGACACAGGGCCCTTCACTCCCAGACACAGGGCCCTCACTCCCAGACACAGGGCCCCTCACTCCCAGACACAGGGCCCCTCACTCCCCAGGTGGACGTCGTCCAGGCTGATCCAACTCAACACTTTCAACACTCAATAATGGAGCAACTTACAACACTCCTTCAACAAGTTGCCTAGAGAGAGAGAGAGAGAGAGAGAGAGAGAGAGAGAGAGAGAGAGAGAGAGAGAGAGAGAGAGAGAGAGAGAGAGAGAGAGAGAGAGAGAGAGAGAGAGAGAGAGAGGGGGGCAGGGGAGAGAGAGAGAAGAGAGAGAAGGAGGGAGACACACAGAACAGAACAGAACTAATCTTGACTAAGCCGATCTGACGCACATCAGAACCATGATGTTATATATAACAACATGGCGGTTGCGGGGGAGGGGCATGTAGTGCTGTATGTTGTTATGCTAATTCTCACCCCCGGGGGAAGCAGAAGCCACTGAACATGCCAGTGCCTCGGGCCAATGCTGCGCTTGTTAGAGAGAGAGAGAGAGAGAGAGAGAGAGAGAGAGAGAGAGAGAGAGAGAGAGAGAGAGAGAGAGAGAGAGAGAGAGAGAGAGAGAGAGAGAGAGAGAGAGAGAGCGATACAAAGAGAGACAGACAGAAGGTATGGTAGCGTTAGCGCAGCGCGGGTACATACAGGCAATGCATGTCTAACTCTGTACCCGTCATCGCCATTCAGGCTCAGACACAGGCTCTACACTATCTATACATACATCAGTTGAGTTATTTATTAATATATTATTACTGCCAATTTGCACTATACGTATTGTTGTGTATTGTATATACCTACGTATTACTGTTATAATACTGTAAATTATCTTCATTTATCAATACATTTAGACTTCATTTAGAATTATTTTAACTATTTTTGTTTATAATAGTTTTATTTTAGTTAGTTGTTGTTTTGTTTTTTAGCTTAGGTATTAGTATTTTTGTGTGTGCATTTATTCCCCCTGTGTCAACTGTTGCACCTTAATTTCCCTCGGGATTAATAAAGTTTTCTGAATCTGAATCTGAATCTGAATACGTACCCGCGGAACGTATAGTGAGATCAGAGTGAGAATAGAGATGTGGGGTGCAATTGGTCTCGGACCGGTGTGAAGAAATTCTCGACTTGGCTGTCATATCATCTCATCCTCCTTTTTGATCCATTAAAAACGCATTAAGGTCCTCATAATTGATGTGATCCTCAGACATCATTAGGAGGTTATCAATGAACGAGGGCAAAGCTGTACTCCACGACCTCAGGGGGTTTTGAGGGTCTCCGTGAGGTAAAAACCCCGACGATGCTGCGTGGAGTGTGATCACAGTCTTACCAGTCGGGTCAGTGAAATGCGGTCAATCTTTAGGGTCTTTTAGGGTTATCGATATGATGCTGACATAACTGTGGCTTTTTCTATGAGCGCTGGCACAAACCGATTCTCCCTTTCAGCCACACTAACGCGTCCCGGTGAAATTGCAGAGCAAAAAGATTATTTCCATCGAATCATCTTTGTCCCGTCAATTAACATCTATAACAGACAAGATACGGAAAATCAATCTGCCAAAACAAAACATCGCCAGGAGACCTGCATGTGAATATCACACTTGTAACAACACAATGCACTTGGGGCATTCAATCAACACAGGAACACAGCACAGCACACAACAGGAGCTCAAGCATTCATAACCATTGAATGGTTTCCGAGGTTGTTTCACATCCCTCCCGCCTCAAGTCCTCCCACTGTGGGTCTCTTGTGTCCGTGGAACGTGTTCAAGGTCTTGGTGAGACATTCGTTCTTTCATCTCTCGGTCAGAAAAGGGCAGAGAGAAATGACACCCACCCACCCATCCAGGCAGACAGCCAGCCAGCCAGCCGGCCGGCCGGCCGGCCTCGGCGAGCATCTCATCCCTCAACGTGACGGACCGGCGGACGTCTGCACCTTGTTAATTCATCACAACCCAAATCCATTTTGTGAAAACCACAGGGTGGGTCCATTCGTCAAATGATTGGCAAATTCCCGCTGTCTTCACCGGAACGCTGAAACGGCGAACATGCATTGCGGATTAGGCTGGTGGGACCTGTGTTTCATCGTACATCGCAAGTCACTCTTGTATACATTATAGAGAGTTCTAGCCTGCCTCTAGTCTGACAAATGGAACGAGAGAGAGAGAGAGAGAGAGAGAGAGAGAGAGAGAGAGAGAGAGAGAGAGAGAGAGAGAGAGAGAGAGAGAGAGAGAGAGAGAGAGATGGAGAGAGAGAGAGATGGTGAGAGAGAGAGAGAGAGAGAGAGAGAGAGAGAGAGAGAGAGAGAGAGAGAGAGAGAGAGAGAGAGAGAGAGAGAGAGAGAGAGAGAGGGGTGTGGGGGCTGAGAGAGAGAGAGAGATTGGGGTGTGGGGGCTGAGAGAGAGAGAGAGAGAGAGAGATGGTGAGAGAGAGAGTGAGAGAGAGAGAGAGAGAGAGAGAGAGAGAGAGAGAGAGAGAGAGAGAGAGAGAGAGATTGGGGTGTGGGGGCTGAGAGAGAGAGAGAGAGGTAAGCTGACAGAGAGCGAGGGCAGAGATCGAGGGAGCCCGTGCCAGATTGTAGGAGCCGATATGTTTTATACTGAATTCAGATGCTATCGGAATGAACACAAAAACTGAAAAACAAGGAAAGCCTGGTATTTCTGTTAGGGCTACGCAGTAGCAATATAAAAGAAAACGCCCCGGGTAACAGCCGGAGAGTCGGAGAATGATGTCAAAGCAGGAGCCAGGGGGATGTCGTCCATGTTTCTTTGTTTTGTTTTGTTGTTTAAATCCCTTTTTTTAATATCCCACCTTTAACTTCTTTGTTGTCTAATTAATCTCATTAGCGTCACAGCGGGAGCCATTAAACAGTAACCGACCTCGTCCTCGTTGGCCACACTCAAACACCGGCCCTTGATAAATGTACACTCACCAACGCTTATGATGATGAATGAGAAGTCTGCGTTAGAAGCAGAGCCAGGTGTAGGGTGACAGAGAGAAAAAGAGAGCTAAACGAAAAAGGTGTGTGTGTGTGTGTGTGTGTGTGTGTGTGTGTGTGTGTGTGGGGGGGGGGGGGGGGGTGGAAAGACAACTGCCAAAACTGCTGCCAATGGAAAATTGGAAAGCGCATCCTGGAGGGACGGTGAGTGCGGTGCTCTCGTCTCATCTCCGCTCGGACTTCACTTTCCGGAGGAAGGTAGCGTTAGTTGTTTTTTAAATTGATTTATTGAAGTGTGTGTGTGTGTGTGTGTGAATGTGTGTGTGTGTGTGTGTGTGTGTGTGAATGTGTGTGTGTATGTGTGTGTGTGTGTGTGTGTGTGTGTTTGTGTGTGTGTTTGTGTGCGTGTGCGTGGGGTCGGTATGTGGCAAGGGGGGGGTGAGGGGGAGGAGGGAGGGGGGGGGGGTGATAGAGAGTCTAGCCGGGTTATCGTGGTAGAGAGCCCGGGATGAGAGAAGGGGGGGGGGGTGTTACCCTGGATCATGTATAGCCATCAGTGCACACAGAGAGAGAGAGAGTGCATGTGTGCCGACGTAGAGCACACACGTATCCAGCCAACCGATACATTACAGCCACCTTATTATCACCCCGAGAGAGAGAGAGAGAGAGAGAGAGAGAGAGAGAGAGAGAGAGAGAGAGAGAGAGAGAGAGAGCACCAGGGGGTTGGTAATGGGTCAATGGGGTACATCTAGGGGAGGGTGGGGGGGAGAGCGATGAAAGAGCCGAGAGTAAGAGAGCGAGGGAGGTATGAGGGGCCATTTAATGGCGACCATCTTAGATAATAAGAGGAGAGAGAGAGAGAGAGACAGAGAGAGAGAGAGAGAGAGAGAGAGAGAGAGAGAGAGAGAGAGAGAGAGAGAGAGAGAGAGAGAGAGAGAGAGAGAGAGAGAGAGAGAGAGAGAGAGAGAGGGAATATAAATAGTGATCCGGAGACTAATGGAGCTAATTTTAGGAGGGTGTTCAAGCTATTTTACCGAGAATCCAGTGTAATCAATTAAAAAGGGGCTTTTAGTCGAGAGCCTCGACTCCAATTACTCCCCAAATGTAATTATTCTCTGACTCACTACCCCTCTTTTTTGCGGTTCCGGGAAATTGATATTATATTAGCTGGGTTAAAAACAGATGCTGTTACTGGCTTGAGGTAAGTCCACGCTGCCAACCAGGGCCGTTCTCTCTCTCTCACGCCATAAGCCGTATAAGTGACGGCTCAGGGGCCCCCACAAGCCACCAAGGGGCCCCCAAGTAAGCCACCCGTTTAAAACACAAATCAAATGGAGTGGGATGTGGCTTAGGGCCCAGCAGAAGGAATGGAACCCCCTGCTACCAAGCCTGTAGAGTCGCAGACGGCTTAAGGTCTAAACTGTTTGGTTATAGTTTAAAGCGACTACCTCCCACAGGAAGATATGTGGCTATGAGGTCAAAAATGAGGCCAACCTCATTGCCTCATATGGGAGTTTAGAAATGACCCATAAGCAGTTGAACCGGGACAGGTTTCTGCAAGCCCTACACCAACGAAAATGCACAGTTACCTGTGAACATCGAGGACAGCATGATGGTGACAACTCTTTGTACAAAATACATTTGAATGCGTCTAGCAGAGGCAAAGTGGGTTGTCGGTGGGTCTATCGTGAATGTCATAGTGCATCAGTAAGCCAATATCTCAAAGATATAAAAATCTCAAAGATATTCATTTTGGAAAGTTGCTTCATTTCAGAAGTCCCTTTTCTCTTTTTTGGAACAAGGGAAGCACATGGCCAGGCTCACCGCTAATGAAACAGTCAGCGGGTCCTTACGACCGTACCGCCGTTAGCTTGTTGCGTCGCACACGACAGCACCACTCACACTCGCTCCGTCTTCCACTTTATGCGCACATTAATGTGTAGGCCTCTCTTGAATTCATTATACCTGGGCATCTGTGTGTGTGTGTGTGTGTGTGTGTGTGTGTGTGTGTGCGCGCAGTGGCGTAGATTGTTATTTATTCAACCCTTACTTTTAATATAAATAAAGTCAAGCCATTGTTATTAAGAGCAACGGATATGCTCCATAAGTAGCTGACTCTTCATTTTTCCCCCACACCTCTCTCGACTACTAAAAAGGTGTCGCCGTCATTGTGATGAACACAGCTATTAACGCCATAAAATGAATGCTGCACACATGAAGACACAGTCCCATATACTGTCCCTCTAATGCACACACACACACACACACACACACACACACACACACACACACACACACACACACACACACACACACACACACACACACATATATAGTATATTGTTTATAGCTAGAGCAGTCAACACTGCCACAAGCCATTAAAACGGCTGCTTGAGGGCTCCTACCAGAGACAATGACACAGTTTGATGAGGAATCAGGTTTATTGCAGAGTTTTGAATAATGGCAGATGGAACATGCTAGAGCTCTCTCCTCGAGTGTGTGTGGTGGAGGCTGCTTTAAGCTGTGGGCCTTGATTAACAATGACCCACAGGTGTGCAGCCTCACCAGCCATACAGTAATCAGTCAGGCCAGGTGAGGCTGCTTTATCAAGCCACCAACCAAACACTACACAATAGCATACACACATATTTATATGTTGCCTTATTACATTTTTCTAGTTTCCGGACCGTATACTTATATGTATCTGAAATAAATTATGAATACTGTTGCTATATTTTATATATCTGTGTATACTTATTTTATACATAGTTTATTGCAAGGCACTTTCCTTTCACTGCACATCCTGCATGTGTATTTGACAAATAAAGTTCTTCAATCTTGTTCTTGAAAAGCAGCATTTGTGATCCAGCACCCTCTCCAACACCACTACAACCACCGGCGTGGCCCACACCTCGGGGCCTGGGGCTCCTTGACCTGCGTCAGGTTCTGTTCCTCTGCTAGTGTTCAGTAAATCAACAGCCAGCCAGTCAGTCAGTCTTCCCAGGCCAGTGTCGGTGGACTAAGCCGTGGTTCTGTGTGTGTGTGTGTTTGACAGGTGAGTGGACACTAATCCGCCGCCAAGCATCACTCACCACGGCGATAAGGTTGCCACGGAAACACTTTTAATACACAGAGGCCCAGAGCAGGGTTTTTCTTCAGAGGAAAATCTCCAAGAAAATATAGAGCAATTTTGCCATGTACGGTCAAATATATACTGTATTTAAGTAGTAGGCTGTTAAGTAATATTACAAATATGGATTATTACACATTATGGAAACAGAAAGAAAGAGGGCAACATTTTGCCAAGCGTTTACTTTTCTAGCACACATTATAAATGGTATGGGCCAAGCACGATCCTACCATGTACTTTATCTGTCCATAATAAACGTCTGGCTCATTTGCATTGGCAAATGAGCCAGCAGCTGATATCTGGGGAAAGCAAGCATCTCCGTAGCTTGCCGCCATCCGTTATAGTGGCCACACCATCAGTGTGGGAGGATAGCATACGTATGTGTGTGTGTGTGTGTGTGTGTGTGTGTGTGTGTGTGTGTGTGTGTGTGTGTGTGTGTGTGTGTAGTGTGTGTGTGTGTGTGTGTGTGTGTGTGTGTGTGTTAGTGTGTGTGTGTATGTGTGTGTGTGTGTGTGTGTGTGTGTATGTGTGTGTGTGTGTGTGTGTGTGCCTGTGTTGTCTGTGGTCTAGATATTTAATCCCGATAGCGAATCACCATCATGACACCTCATCAAAGAAAAGGAATGTCCTAGACTAAGCGTACCGGGTGAAACCCCCCGGGCTCTGCATTCACCACGGTGCATTTCCAGCCGTCGGTTCTCAACACACTTTTCCAGCTCATGAGGTAGAACTAATGAGTCGAATCCGATCGCCCTGCTCTCTAAGTGGAGGGGGGGAGGGGGGGGGGGGGGGGTGGGAGAGAACACAGGTAATTGGTGGTTAATGATATGTTATCACCATGGTAGCCTAACGGCATATCTTAAGAAGATATTTTAAGGTATAATAATAATAATGGTGAGGGAGGGGGGGTCCTTGCCCACGAGCTGCTGTGCACTACACAAGCAGAGTACAAGTACCTTCAATTTGTGTTGAATAGGAAAAACAGCCTTCCATTAGGCTATGGGTGCTACTGTATGTCTATCCCCTTCCCTTTGGCTATGGGTGCTACTGTATGTCTATCCCCTTCCCTTTGGCTATGGGTGCTACTGTATGTCTATCCCCTTCCCTTTGGCTATGGGTGCTACTGTATGTCTATCAAATCTACAACATTGCTGGTCGTATCGAATCAGCTCTCATGTTGTCCATCGGACTGTTTTAACATCTGTACAACTTACAAGTCAGTACGTCTTTAACTAGAATAACAATAATTGTACATTTCTTTAAGCCGCTAACGTTGCATTACCTGAATGCTAGCATGCTAACGTTGCATTACCTGAATGCTAGCATGCAGTGTTCACCTGAAAGTGTTGTTGTCTCTTGGTGGAATGGTTTCTTCCATCCATGATCATCCCCGCCCCTCCATGCAACCCAGCTGGTCCTCCATCCGATGGAGGAGAGTTGAACCGGGGGGCCAATCGGCGACTGGGAGAGAGAGAGAGAGAGAGAGAGAGAGAGAGAGAGAGAGAGAGAGAGAGAGAGAGAGAGAGAGAGAGAGAGAGAGAGAGGGAGAGGCCAAGGCACGCGGTAGAACAAGTGTTTGATAAAGATGTGTCAGAATAGCCCCACCAGCACGTCAGGTTGGAGCCAGCCGACATTGTGAAACCAAACAGGCCAAGGGCATGTCAACCCCTCGCCAGCCTGATGTACCGTGAAGCGCTGTGTGAAAGCTGAGGGCGTCCGTACGAGGGAGGGGTAGAGAGAGATTACACAGAGAGAGAGAGAGAGAGAGAGAGAGAGAGAGAGAGAGAGAGAGAGAGAGAGAGAGAGAGAGAGAGAGAGAGAGAGAGAGAGAGAGAGAGAGAGAGAAAGCTGAGGGTGTCCGTACGAGGGAGGGGTAGAGAGAGATTACACAGAGAGAGAGAGAGAGAGAGAGAGAGAGAGAGAGAGAGAGAGAGAGAGAGAGAGAGAGACACACACACGCACAGATGGATATGGACTGCATTTAGCACTGAAAACAAGGTGTTGCAAGAGATCCTTAGAAGAAGCAGCAGAGAGCTAATCGACTATTCCCTGATGAGTGTTTGTTGACCTTGTGAGCGTGTGTGTGTGTGTGTGTGTGTGTGTGTGTGTTTGTGTGTGGACAGCTTCTCTGGATGGTGGGAGAGGAGGAGATGAGGTGGCGGGGCTGCCATAAGATGCGGATGCGCTAGAGTTTAATTGCTTGTGGTGGCAGTCAAAGTCAATATGCTGGTCAATGGGCCGTGCGTCCTGCGGGTTCATTTCCCCTTAATCACTCTACACGGGCCCTGCCCATGCATGAGTCTGTCGTTATTAAAATAATAAGAGCGGGCTGCTGAAGAGGGACAAATGTAGAATGAATCAAACCCAAACACTGAGCAAGGGGAAATGGAGGGGATTATGGCTTGGAATGGGGGTTAATGCCCGTGAGAAGAAAATAGGCCCCGCACACAGCTAGCGTTACAGCAGAGAATAATGCATACGCATGTTGAACGCAAAGCCGGAAATCGGAAACACACACCGGGCACGACAGCAAGGTGCAAGTACACGCAGCGTCTGATGGGCCAGGCGTGTTTATTAAATGTAGCGCAAACTCAAAGGCCAATTCCCAGTGGTTTGAACAGGCAGGGGCAGGCATCATTAAAAGACCATAGACCACAATTGTGTAAAGGGGATGTGCAAAACAAAAGTGTAAGCAGGCCAATGTTGACATTTAACTAAAGCTTTGTTACGATCGCCTGCACCCTTCCCCCCCTCCCCCTATCCGTCACACAAGCCCAATAAACCTAGCGAGGAACCGGGAGGGAGAGAGAGCGGCAGCCAGGCGACACAGCTGCCCGTGAACAGCTGAAAGGTGCATTAGTCTCCTTCGGCGCAGCGAAAAACCCTCAGACTTCAACCAGCTGCTCTTTTAAAATGTCTGCTTCTTAATTAAAAACAGGTGGACACAGTTTGATTAGCCGGGGAAAACAAACCCGGGGAAGTGAAGGGCAAAGGATGGAGCACGCGGGATACCCGCCCACCTCCTCGCCGCTCGGCTAAACTACGGAAGCTTGTTTTGACGTGAAGCTAATCTGATTAGAGGAGACAACCCCCGCCAGGTGTGTTGGGAAGAAAATAGAAACACACGATAAAAAGCATCTGCACACAGAGGATGCAATTGTCACTCTCTTGCCAATCGCGGTTAGAAAAATCAAAGTAACGCAACACATTCCTAATGTCACTGTTTTTACACATATTTTTCTGTGTATGTGTAAAAACATGTGTGTGTGGGTGTGTGTGTGTGTGTGTTGACCTAGTGAAGAGCTAGACTACAGTTTTATTCTCGTTGATTTCCCCTCAGGAGGGGGCGGGGGGGAAGTGTCTTTCCATTTGTCCAGAAAACTGAAGCGATGTTGGTGGGATCCGCCCTCGGACAAAGTCAACAAACCATGGTCACTCCAGAGGTGTATATCACCCACCATGCATTCGGTGCAAGAACATACATCCATGGTTAGGTGGCAATAAATGTACGTAAAACTCTGGTTGCTTACCACCGACGGAGATAGATTTTCAAGGAATTATGATGTTGTCTAGTATATGGTAGTGCAAGGACAGAAAGATATTTTCACATACTCCACTACTCTGTCATTAAGTCAAACTGTTACAGCTTCTTGTAGCCTTACCCATAAACTCTACATTTGCATCTGTATACCTGATGATTTGATTTGATCAAAAAAGCAGTATAGCGCCATGCCTACAACTAGAAGTCGCACCGCGAAGGTTTGTGCTGGAAGTGTACTTGAAGGGCAGGTGTGTTCCACTTACATCCCACCCACTTTCCCTCTACTCTACTCTACAAGTGGCCCTGGTACACCATACCAAGGGCTGGGGGGGGAAGTGGGGAACTACTAATGAAAGGACTCAGAAACGGATTAGCACATTGTCAACACCTGCCACTAAGTCGCCTGTCTTCTAATTGGGTCCCGAGAGCCACGCCTACTTCCTCTATTGACAGAGCTGCCACCATGGACAGAGCTCAACCAGCCACACCTCCACAAAGCCACCTGCTGCTCGTCACAGGATGAGGGAACAGACAGACCGAGGACGGATTAAGGTCCTGCCATCATCAAAGTGGTCCATATCCATGTCCTATTTTGCTAGGGTTAGGATATTATGGTTAGCCCAATACCATTTTACAAAATGGACGAAACCAATTTATTATTTGGTCTTTTATGAGACGCGTTCATCCAACGCAACTTACAGTTAATTCAGATACATGCCAATAATGAGCTTTTAAGGGTTGAGACATATTTCTCAAGAGTGGGGTCTAACTATAACTAGCCACTGCTCTACACTGCCCCAATACCAGTATGATAAACTGATTCTCCCCACTGATATTGCCCTACTTAGAACCGCTAATACCTGAATACAGCACACCTCCAAGGATCAACAAAAACCTGCAAAAGGTTCAATGCAAGTGTCTGTAAAATCTCATATTCCTATGTTATTGCTTTTCATATCAACTGTAATATAAAAAGCCTGTGCATGTGGTGTGCATGTGGTGTTTCAAAATCTTGAATAATGTACAAAACTCTTCAAAACTACAATTTGAATATGTATATTGATACGGATCAAAGCGGACGGGAGAGTAGCATGATAGAACAAAATTAATTGAATTAATTTCTTAATCCTGGCTTGGTGCATCTCTGGTTCATCGTTGGGCAGCTGTCCATTTGTGACAGGTTCATCATGGCATCGGTATAACTGGGCAGATGTCCTTACTGACGGGTCGTCGCTGGTGCATCGCTGGTGCATCGCTGGTGCATCGCTGGTGCATCGCTGGTGCATCGCTGGTGCATCGCTGGTGCATCACTGGGCGCATGTCCCTTCATGATGGGTCATTGCTGGTGCATCGCTGGTGCATCGCTGGTGCATCACTGGGCGCATGTCCCTTCATGATGGGTCATTGCTGGTGCATCGCTGGGTGGATGTCCCTTTTTTACTGGTCATCGTTGGACCGATTGTCCCTTTTTGACAGGTCATTGCCGGTGCATCACTGGGCAGATGTCCCTTTTTGACAGGTCACTGCAAAAGGTACCCAGTTGCAATCAACTGTTGTGAAATACATATTTGTGTAAATTGCTTGTGTTATACGGTGTCACGTTTATTTAGTATTGAGGAATTGAACGTGCGTCGTGGGTGACTTAATAGTACTAGAGGGCCAAATCAATACAGCTGCTGTATTGAACACACATTGATCAATCATAGGTGAGCTTACTCGGACAAAGCTCTGCTGGAAAGACATAATGACACATTATGCGATATGATGATATGATATACATTTTATGCTGATGAAGGTAGCAGTTGGAGGGAGATGGTACAACATCACCGACACCTACCTGTCACCACTGGTGCCTATCTCCACACAGTCCCCTCTGCTCCTCCACCCATGGTGTCTCCAGAGCTCGGCATGTCGCTGGAAAGAAATCCTTCAGTAAATCAGTGATGGGTGTGTATGGAAGCGCACAGACGAAAACACAAGCTTGAATTGATGGGTTCCTTGATGCTTATTTGTTTTCAATACACTTTCAAACACATTAACAACTCTGGTGTGAACCAGAGCCTGTATAACTAACTGAATATGGGATTTATTCAGAACCATACATTTCTCATAGTGGCGCCTGAGACACTTGAATACATTCGTAATATGAGAGGTGTACTGAATCATTCCCAGGGGAGAACAAGCACGGAGAGAAAAGGGCTGTTCCTGGCAGCAGACCTTTTGGTTTAGTCCATTTCTGTTCATGTTGTTAACAAAGGTACTTTTCATGCTATCACCATCCCTGCGCATACCTTCATTACATTACATTACATTACATTACATTCATTTAGCAGACACGTGCATTCAACATAGGTAGACAAGAGAACTACTAGTCACCAGAAGTGCATACATTCCGATCCTAACAAGCTTTCAAGCAAGAGAAGATACCATTTTTATTTTATTGGCCATTTGTAGTACATAGTAAGTACATAGAAATGCTTACTCCCCATTCCCTCCAGCAGTATCTCAAAAACAATACCATAAAAATATTAATAATATATACAATAAAATAAACAAAAAAAGAGCAGCAAAGTGACTTAAATGATATGTACAAGTATTTGTGTTGTTCAAAAGCATTTAAAGTGCTAGTAGTGCAGCAGCATCATGAATACTGAGAAGAACCAGTGCTCAGGGGAAAGTACAAAAAGTTGCACCTTGACCAATTACAGTTCACTCAGGTAGCCAAGCCAGTGACCAATTACAGTTCACTCAGGTAGCCAAGCCAGTGACCAATTACAGTTCACTCAGGTAGCCAAGCCAGTGACTAATTACAGTTCACTCAGGTAGCCAAGCCAGTGACTAATTACAGTTCACTCAGGTGACCAAAGTCAACTCAACAAGTCAATGCTCAAATCGCAGACATCCTTCTCCTCAATACACAACGGCAGCATGCATCACTGGAACTTGGAATGGATACAAAAATAAATAAATCTACATATAAATAAAAAACAAAACAAAATCTTCCAAATCAACCGAAAAGGTAGGAGACAAGAAAACTCTATACTGGTCTCACTCAACCCTGCACAGTCAAAGCTCAATGCTCAATAGTGTCACCCGGTGTGTGACTCATCTGAACCAGTGCTCAGGTGGTGTACATTATACATGATGCACTATATATTCCACGCATTGAAGAGCTCTTTAGGACCAGGTGTCGGAAGAATGCCGCAACCACCCTGGGCACCATCTCGTCTCCCCCCTACCGTCCGGTCGCCGGTTCCGCATAATCCGTACAAGGACTACCAGGTTTAAGGACAGTTTGTATCCTGCTTTCTGGACTCATTACAACCACTGCACTGTTCTGCCCTGAACTGCACTGTATCCATGATGCTGCTGCACTTCTGGCACTTGCAAAAATGCTTTTGCACAATTTAACACATGCATATATAATCCATCAGTCACTTGTTTGCTCTTTTTATTGTTATTGTAATTATGTACAGTATTTTTTATAGTTTTTTAGAAAATTCATACTGCGGGAGGGAATGGGGAGTAAGCATTCCATTGTACTTGTTGCATATGGCTAATTACAATTTTGAATGTTGAATGTTGAATGAGCATGTTGGAATGTGATGTACTGCTGCTGGTGCATTGTGGACACCAGCCGCAGTATATCCACCACATCCTTCATTAGCTGCACCGTGGACAATTCTGATTGAATAGACCACACCAGCAGAGATGACATGATTAGTCACAGGTGGATGGGTCAATTAATACCATAAATGCCATATCAAAACCAATGAAATTATGTGATTGGCTGGGACTTGGCAGGGTTGCCATGGACACTGGACAAATCGGGGTACACTGTGTATTTTGGGCGGTTCCGCTTTGTCTGGACCACACCAGACCGAGGTAAAGAGTCTCCGCTTTGATTACCCATTATAATAATTATTATTATTACACAACAGATTGACATGTGGACGATTCATTGATTTGGGGGTCTGGTGAGTGCAGGGACAATGATCTCCTATTCTAGCTTATTCCGGCCGGCTTATATAGGCTGGTATAATCCCACACATGAACTACTGTTAAGAGGAATGGATTACACAGGACTATGTCAATACATCTGTTTAGATGGGGAGAGAGAGAGAGAGAGAGAGAGAGAGAGAGAGAGAGAGAGAGAGAGAGAGAGAGAGAGAGAGAGAGAGAGAGAGAGAGAGAGAGAGAGAGAGAGGGACAGTTTGCTGTTCACGGTCGACTACGACTTCAACTACCAAGTATGAGCATCCCTGACTTTAAGGCTAAGTGCAAAATATGCGTGTGACCGTATCAAGCTTAACGGACAGTATGCGTGTGACCGTATCAAGCTTAACGGACAGTATGCGTGTGACCGTATCAAGCTTAACGGACAGTATGCGCTGCACATAGTGCATTTCAGTGCTCTTCCTCAGCGCCAAGCAGCCACTCCAGAAGCCGCTGACGCGTTGTTACGTTTTGGTTTTGTTTGCTCACGTTACACAAGGATATATTCTTCAGTTTGTCAGTTATATTCGTCAGTTCTTCTTGGTTTTTTAATGTATGTATGGGCCAGTGGGTATGTGTTGTGTGTGTGTGTGTGTCTGTGCGTACATGTACATGTGTGTGTGTGTGTGTGTGTGTGTGTGTGTGTGTGTGTGTGTGTGTGCGAGGGTATACGATACTGCATAGTATATAATTCCCATGTCATCACCGATGGATTAAGGGCAATTGAACCTTTGCGCTTCAAGTGTTCTCCAATGTTCAATTAGGCGTCCGACGTACCCCCCTGTGTTGTAACAGGGCGGCCGTAATAAGAGTCGCGGGAACAAGGCTTCACACAGGAGCGTGTCCAAACTCCCCATGCTCTTCCCTCTCTCCCCCCCACCTCCCCTTCTTCCCTCCCTCTCTTCCGCCTCTAGCGGATCACAAAAGTCCGTCTTCGCCGGGTGCCGCCGTCTGGCTCCATAAAACCTCTCCGAATGAATATTTAACGTGCCACTCATGTAATGCAAATTCCATTTTGTTTTATTTTTCTGTCCGCCTGTCTGGCCCATTACTGGCGCCGCCCGCTTTCTATCCGTCGTTTGCTGGCATGCTAGCGGGCGAGCGAGAGAATGAGCGCGCACTGCTAGGCCGACACGGACCAGGCCCGGAGTTAGAATTTTTATTCATGGGCTATGGGAATTAGCTTGCGCTAAACACAGCGCTCGCGCGCACGTGTGTGTGTGTGAGTGTGTAGCCCACACACACACACACACACACACACACACACACACACACACACACACACACACACACACACACACACACACACGCTGTTAATAATTATGTTGATCCACATGCCTTTGCAGTCGACCGCCAACACACTTCTGCCGATGGCTATTAAATACGGCACTATTACTAACCCTAATTTCCCACCTGGGAGCGATAAAGTACATTGTATCGCATGTTATTGCAGTTGTGTTTGATGAATTAATACGTCATTATGAGGTGCGATTAAGAAGGGGTGTTTGGGTGGAGTGAATGCACCATCAAAAGAGACGCAAGCCCAGAGACGGAGACACCACTTACCAGTTTTTTAATGAGGAAGATTGAGTTGCGGGAGGCATGTGCCACAGGTGGTGTGTTCTGCAAGTGTGTGTGGTTGTGTGTGCGTGTGTGTGTGTGTGTGTGTGTGTGTGTGTGTGTGTGTGTGTGTGTGTGTGTGTGTGTGTGTGTGTGTGTGTGTGTGTGTGTGTGTGTGTGTGTGTGTGTATTAAAACGTGCACCTGTTTCCCCAGCATGAAATATACAGGAGCTGCATTTGAGGATTATGGGGCAATTTCCGACAATCAAAAGCGGAGAGATAAAACTGGGACATAACGGCTCATTTATGTTTTATTATCTAATAATAAAATGTCCTAATCACACCAAAACATAGTTTAGGATGTTTTTTTGGTATCTTATAATAGCTATTTGCACATTTGCGTTACTCATTGAGGTGTTGGTGTGTGTGTGTGTGTGTGTCAAAACCTGGTGTGTCTGTCTGTTGTGTGTGTGTGTGTGTGTGTGTGTGTGTGTGTGTGTGTGTGTGTGTGTGTGTGTGTGTGTGTGTGTGTGTGTGTGTGTGTGTGTGTGTGTGTGTGTGTGTGTGTGGGTGTGTGTCTGTGTGTGTGTCTGTATGTGTGTGTCTGTCTGTTTGTGTGTGTGTGTGTGTGTCTGTGTGTCTGTGTGTGTGTGAGAGCCTGTGTGTGTGTGTATGTGTGCCTGTGTGTGTGTGCCTGCGTGTGTGTCTGTATGTGTGTGTGTGTATGTGTGTGTGTGTGTGTGTGTGTGTGTGTGTGTGTGTGTGCGCGTGTGTGTGTGTGTGTCTGTATGTGTACCTGTGTGTGTGTGCCTGCGTGTGTCTGTATGTGTGTGTGTGTGTGTGTGGCAGATGGACGAAATGCTTTGGACCGGCCAGAAGACACAGCCCCACCTCCCCAACCCCCATACCCTCTCCATGTGAGGTGTGAGGGTCTTGGCAGAAACATTTTGTCTCTCTATGCATGCGTGTGTGTGTGTGTGTGTGTGTGTATGTGTGTGTGTATGTGTGTGTGTGCGCGTGTGTGTGTGTGTGTCTGTGTGTGCGTGTGTGTGTGTATGTGTGTGTGTGTGTGTGTGTGTGTGTGTGTGTGTGTGTGTGTGTGTGTGTGTGTGTGTGTGTGTGTGTGTGTGTGTGTGTGTGTGTGTGTGTGTGTGTGTGTTAGATGATTGCAGGTGTAGGAAACACTAAACACGTTCTTTGAAGAGACAGTCACTGTTATAGACCTGTTGCTTCTGATAGAAGACATAACACTATAACACAATTCATAGTGTTGAGCAAAGCTGTTTTTCCATTTTCAAGGTTGAAAAATAAATGGGTTTATGTGATTTGTTTGTTTTCTTTTTTTTTTTAAAGGGCCGACGTCAGCAGAAGTCATTGGATCTTTCGGTGATGTGCGCGGCTTGTTTCTGATGAGGCTAGCATACATGTAAGCAGTTCCACCACTAGTATGAATATGATGATTGACCCAGAAGGGTGGGAGGGTGTCGGTGGACATTTACACCGTTCCCACTGGCCAAATACCGGTAGAATTCGACAGTGGCTTGTAACTCAGTCACTCCTACCGGCCACGTTAGATTGTGACCATTTGGTAGTATTTACGATGACAAAAAAAATCATTGTAGTTTACAAAAGGCATCTGAGAAAATTCTGTTGATTGGAGGTGATAGTACATGATACTACAACTCCCATGAGCACTTGGTGCAGGTTTAGTTTCAAGCTTCATGCACAAGTAGTTATCTGGTTAAAACTTTATAGATTATACAGAGGAAGCTACACCCCACCTCCTCATTACCATAACCACTCCCCCTGCACCATATCCACTACAAAGACAAAAGACACAAAGAGACCCAGAGAGACACACAAGAGAGAGAGAGAGAGAGAGAGAGAGAGAGAGAGAGAGAGAGAGAGAGAGAGAGAGAGAGAGAGAGAGAGAGAGAGAGAGAGAGAGAGAGAGAGAGAGAGAGAGAGAGATACTGTGAGTAATGCACAGTATAATGACTAAATCCCTGATGCTAGGGGCTCTCTATGTCTGGCCTGGCTCTTCTCTTCCTCCATGTTCTCTCTACTGTAGGGGATATATAGTATGTCTTTCTCTTCTTCTCATAACCTATTTCTATTCTTCTATTCATGCAGTCGAGAATGCACTCATGTTCCATCCATAAGCCCTATTCACGTTTTACCAAGTGCCCCTTGAGTGATGTCGGAATCAAACTCTCCTAGCTCTGTGGTGTGTGTGTGTGTGTGTGTGTGTGCATGTGTGTGTGCATGTGTATGTGTGTGTGTGTGTGTGTGTGTGTGTGTGTGTGTGTGTGTGTGTGTGTTGTGTTCATGTAAAACAAACTAATTTGTATTTACAGATTTGTAAATACTACAGCCTGACCAGTTTTTGACATCTAAATTAGACTAAGAAAAGCATTTGCAGGTTGATTGCATCATTCAAATATAAAAACAAAGACTCCACACGGGACCCTCCGAGCTCTCTCTTCAGTCATGATGTCAGCGGCGGTGCATCAGTGAACACTTCCTCGTTAAGTACAAGAAAATAAAGAAAATAAGTCTCCACAGAAGTACTCAGTGCAGCGTGGCTTCTCACGGGGGGAAGGAACTCAGATATTCATATTCAAAGCCCCCGCACACCCCCCCCCCCCCCCCCGTCACCTCCCCCCCCCCCCCCCCACCCCCCCCCCCCCCCCCCCCACTGTGCTGGAGGAAGTATGGTAGTTAAAAGTGGAATTATGACTTCACAAATTACGGCCGGGGGAGATTTGCAGGGGATTAAGGACTGCCATCCCACACCCCCCCCCCCCCCCAAGCTCACACACACACACACACACACACACACACACACACACACACACATACATACATACATACATACACACACACACACATTCATACACACACATACCCATGCACACACACACACACACACAATCACGCACACACACACCCATACACACACATACACACACATTCACACAATTCTTACAAGTGGCTTGACATGGTTATGTAACCAATCCTGTTTGAATAGGGCCTTAGTCCTCTTGAAAGGAGAATCCCTGTTTCGAGTCGCTCCTCTCACCCCCCCCCCACCCACACACACACACCCACACACACCCCACACACACCCCACACACACCCTCTTTATTATTCTCTCTTTAGACTTAATAACCCCCCCACCCCACCCCACCCAATCCCTAGCTATCCTCCATTGAGTTGTGGTTACAACCTCTCTCTCTCTCTCCCTCCCCCCCTCTCTCTCTCCCTCTCTCTCTCTCTCTTTCTCTCTCTTTCCATCTCTCTCTCTCTCTCTCTCTCTCTCT
>CM051007.1:2241228-2246228 GCA_027704905.1 Muraenolepis orangiensis
AGGGTTAGGGTTATGGGAGGGTGTTGCCAACATGTGGCCTGTGAAACCCTTTGTTACTCTGATTAAGGGCTATACAAGCACAATTGATTTGTCTGGACTTGATTAAGGAGCAATTAAGTTAAAAAAGTAATCAAAAAAGTAATGAACCGAATACCGAATGCATACACCCATGCATGAGTAATTACACTTTATTGAAAGAACATACAGAAATCAATTCATTAAGGGGAACGTAACACTTTACTGTGGAAATATATTCCGTTATTTAAAAAATGGATATAAAAATGGATAATTATGTCGAATTCAGTCCATAAATATCGTAAACTTCACGAAAGTAGCTAGAACTAAATAATCAGAGAATGAACGGCATCTCTCGAATGCCAAACAACATTTGACCAACTATGTTGTAAATTGTACTGACCAAAGGTTCTCCATTGATGGCAACACAGCAGGAGAGGTTGGAGGTGGAGGACTTGTTAAAAAAAACAGCATGTTTGCAATTCAAAAAATATATAAAAAGATTCCTATCGGTGGAACCGACACAATAAGCCGGTTCCGAGCGGTGTCTACCACGATAAACATATCGCTTCACTCTTTACTATTCATTTATAGAACAACATGGCTGGATGAAACATGTAGGCTAACATCATAGTTAGCCCTTCAGGCTAAACTCGCTGGATTAATGCAAACAATGTTTTATGTACGTCCACACAATGCTATACAACGCTATACAATGCTATACAATGCTATACAATGCTATACAACGCTATACAATGCTATACAATGCTATACAATGCTATACAATGCTATACAATGCTATACAATGCTATACAATGCTATACAATGCTATACAATGCTAACTGTGTGAACAGCATCCAGATGGCTACACGTTTAAAGACTAAAACGTGTAGCGTACAGAGAAATAACACTGCTTATTCATGAAAAATTAGCTTGTATATTATATATGTATATATATATACATATATAATCCTAACCCTTTATATATATGTGTATACATCATGATTCAATTAAAATAAAGAGTTAAGAATGTCTATATACATATATATATATATATTTGTACTTCTACCTAAGAACTGGTTCAGTTCTTGGAGACTTAGGAATCACACTACTGGAAGTCGCTTAGGATAAAAGCATCTGCTAAATGACTGACTGTAATGTAATATATATTTATCCATATAGATGTTTATCCAATGTCTATATATATATATATATATATATATATACATATATATATATATTTATCCATATAGACATTCTTGACTCCAGTTCAATCATTCATTCCGCTACCAGCTGCTAAATAAGTAAATCAAAATACATGCTGACTTCATAGCCGCAGAACTGGGGGGGGGGGGGGCATTAGGAGACGCCGGGGATGAATTGGACCCGGGGATTGGTCCTGGCTCGCTCCTCGGGCGTGTGGAGTGGAGTGGAAGAAAAGGTCGGCCCATTCATCACCGAGCATGTACCTGCTAGTTACAGCCGTGGCAGTGGGAACCAAGACAAATGCAGCCTTCCCCGATATAATGGACTTGGCATTCGGAAAAAGGCGCACTCCATCGTGGCCCGGAGTCAACAAGCCCCCATTCCCTCACCGCTCGCTCACCTCTTCAGCCTCTTCAGCCTCTTCAGCCTCTTCAGCCTCTTCAGGAGAGGCGCCCCCCGCAATCACCCGGAACATTTGGGAGAGGAAGCGTCGCCGATGCGAGGAGAGAGAGCGTGATCGCAGTCACGGGAAAAAAGAGGGAAATTGTGCAAATGGATATTAGCCCGACGGAGCTGACGAGGGGGACTTTATTTAGCCTTTCGTAAAAGTCTGGGTTGTTTTGTTTCCCTGTTTTGAATGTTTGACACGAGGCCGGGGTGTGTGTGTGTGTGTGTGTGTGTGTGTGTGTGTGTATGTACGTGTATGTATGTGTATGTACGTGTATGTACGTGTATGTACGTGTATGTGCATGTATGTACGTGTATGTATGTGTATGTGCGTGTATGTACGTGTATGTGCATGTATGTACGTGTATGTGCATGTATGTACGTGTATGTATGTGTATGTACGTGTATGTATGTGTATGTACGTGTATGTATGTGTATGTACATGTATGTACGTGTATGTACGTGTATGTACATGTATGTACGTGTATGTGCATGTATGTACGTGTATGTATGTGTATGTACGTGTATGTATGTGTATGTACATGTATGTCCGTGTATGTGCATGTATGTACGTGTATGTACGTGTATGTGCGTGTATGTACGTGTATGTACGTGTATGTACATGTATGTACGTGTATGTACGTGTATGTATGTGTATGTACATGTATGTACGTGTATGTGCGTGTATGTACATGTATGTACGTGTATGTATGTGTATGTACATGTATGTACGTGTATGTACATGTATGTACGTGTATGTACGTGTATGTGCGTGTATGTACGTGTATGTACGTGTATGTACATGTATGTACGTGTATGTACGTGTATGTGCGTGTATGTACGTGTATGTACGTGTATGTACATGTATGTACGTGTATGTACATGTATGTACGTGTATGTGCGTGTATGTACGTGTATGTACGTGTACGTACGTGTATGTACGTGTATGTACATGTATGTACATGTATGTACATGTATGTACGTGTATGTACGTGTATGTGCGTGTATGTACGTGTATGTACGTGTATGTACATGTACATACATGTATGTACATGTACATACATGTATGTACGTGTATGTACGTGTATGTACGTGTATGTGCATGTATGTACGTGTATGTGCGTGTATGTACATGTACATACATGTATGTACATGTATGTACGTGTATGTATCAGGGTTTCCGCTAGGATTTCTTCTTGCCGGTCAAGTGTCCGGACAGATTTTATTTTACCGGACAAATTCTAAACTTAGCGTCATGTTTCAACAACAGTCTATATTACAAACACAACTATAATGTATAACTATAACTATAATGTATAACTATAACTATAATGTATAACTATAACTATAATGTATAACTATAACTATAACTATAACGTACACCTAGACTGACCAAAGAATGACAAAGACCTCAAATTAATTTGACTATTTAATGAACAACAAAACAAACAAGAACGATTGAGCAAAACCTCGTTAAACCTCTAGTCTATTTCTGTACCCTGTAACATGTGTAACATGTGTAACATCTGTAGTCCGTTTTAACATAGGCTACATGGCATCACATTGACCCTGTAGGCTACCAGGCTACTTGTTGCTTTCGCCTTCATTTCATTGCGGCGAAGTCCTCTGAGCCGAGCTGAAATCAAAGGTGTCTAATGTGTCTTTGCTGCTTGCAATACGCATAAGTCTTGATGTTTTCAAACCATTCTGAGGGAGAAGCCCCTCTCTGCTGGTCGCTTGACACGGGCACAACACCGGCCCTTTAGCCCGAGTGGCCCAGTCGGGTACAGCTCGCTGAACTCAGAAATTAGCACTTGGCAAGCTGTCGCAAACATTAAAGCCCCATAGCCGTGGAGCGCTTACATTAAAGCCCCATAGCCGTGGAGCGCTAACATTAAAGCCCCATAGCCGTGGAGCGCTAACATTAAAGCCCCATAGCCGTGGAGCGCTTACATTAAAGCCCCATAGCCGTGGAGCGCTAACATTAAAGCCCATAGCCGTGGAGCGCTAACATTAAAGCCCCATAGCCGTGGAGCGCTAACATTAAAGCCCATAGCCGTGGAGCGCTAACATTAAAGCCCCATAGCCGTGGAGCGCTAACATTAAAGCCCCATAGCCGTGGAGCGCTAACATTAAAGCCCCATAGCCGTGGAGCGCTAACATTAAAGCCCCATAGCCGTGGAGCGCTAACATTAAAGCCCCATAGCCGTGGAGCGCTAACATTAAAGCCCCATAGCCGTGGAGCTCTAACATTAAAGCCCCATAGCCGTGGAGCGGCCATCACTGCACCTGCATCTCGTCAGGAGCGCTTGACGTCATGAGAGGAGCGGCAGCTGATTGGTCACTTCATTCGGTCACTGTGGCAGCTGATTGGTCACTTCATTCGGTCACCCTTCCGGGGGGGAGGGGCAGTAATAAAGCTGATCTAAGTTTAGTATGAGCATTATTACCGGACATTTTGACCGGCAGGTTTTAAAATGACCGTTTTTTTATAATTTTTACCCGCTAAAAACGGTAAATACCGGCTAACGGAAACCCTGGTATGTACGTGTATGTACGTGTGTGTATGTATGTGTGTGTGTACGTGTGTGTGTGTGTGTACGTGTGTTTGTGTGTGTGTGTGTGTGTGTGTAAACGTGTGTGTGTGCATACGTGTATGTACGTGTGTGTACGTGTGTGTGTGTGTGTATGTGTGTACGTGTGTGTGTGTTTGTGTACATGTGTGTGTGTGTGTGTGTGTGTGTGTGTGTGTGTGTGTGTGTGTGTGTGTGTGTGTGTGTGTGTGTGTGTGTGTGTGTTTGCGTGCACCTGCATTGTCTTTCCTGAATATGGGCCTCGTAGTGTAAACATGTAGAAGTACACAAGAGGCAGGACCTCCAATCCGCCGCCCGGCAGCAGAGGAGAGGAGGCCCCCCCCCCCATGGTGGTAATTACTGCACCACTCAGCCAATATGACAAATTAACCAATGGCACAATGGCCCCTCACCCCAACACACACACATACACACACACACACACACAAGGACACGCACACACACACATACACACAAACACATGCAAACACGCACACTTACGCACACATGCACACACAGACAAACACAAACACACACACATGCACACACACACACACACGCGCGCACACGCTCACACACACAGACACCCACACACACTCACCTCTCCCTCCCCCTCTTTGTGGTGGTAGTGGTGGGGGTGGTGGTGGTGGTGGAGGTGGTGATGGTGGTGGTGTTGGTGGGGGTGGTGAGGGTGGTGGCGGTGGTTATGGTGGTGGTGTTGGTGGGGATGGTGAGGGTGGTGGTGGTGGAGGTGGTGGT
>CM051007.1:2248728-2271228 GCA_027704905.1 Muraenolepis orangiensis
GAGTTAGAGTAAGAGTTAGAGTGAGGTGACTTTCTGCCCTGAGACCAGCAGACGTTCAACGGCACAGTAAAAACAACAAAGCCACAATATATATTATTCATAGAAAAATGCATGATGAGACAAAATAAAAAATGTTCGGCCCACAGGAATAATTGACATAGTGCATTACTGTCTTACACAATGAAGGCTGCACTTAATCCAGAAACAAAAATGAATAATACTTGTTCGTGTAACAATTCTAAAGTAAAATGGTAAAATGGAGCCAAACCAAATAGTATTCTAATACAATTATTAACTTATTTCAACGCACGATTCAATTAATCTCGGCAAGATGTCACGATGTCCAAGCTTTCAAATTAAAATCCAACCAGAAGTATAATCAATAAAGCTAAACACCATTAGGTATCAAGCTGATCATTAATGATTCATAAGCTGTGGATGAATGAGGGACATTTCCTGCGACTACACCACAAACTGTACATGCCTATATTCTTTAAAATGTGTCTCTTGCAATGACAACAAATCACAAACTTTCACTCTCTAAATGTAAGGCTCAGGCTAGACATGCGAAAGAAACTCAGTGCTTTGTATATTGCAATACATCATTCTGCTAAAGTCAACATGTTTTTTATATTTCAGGGGTTGGCATACAAGCATTCCGTCTGTTATTCAATGTTCACTGTTATTCACTTTTTTATTTTTCTCTCTCTTCATCTTTGGTCTCCTTGCTGTTTCCTTTTCCTGGGACTACAGACCTCCGACGACCTGGCGTGGACCCGCAACACGGAGGTCGTGCTGAAGACGGCCCACCAGCGTCTCTCTGCCCTGCGGTGCTTCAGGAGAAGCGGCAGAGGCCAAGGCCATCTCCATCACAAAGGCCCGCAACCACCCTGGGCTCCATCTCTTCTCCCCCCTATGGTCCGGTTCCCAGTACCGCAGCATCCGTACACGGACTACAAGGTTCAAAGACAGTTTATATCTTCAGGCAGTGAGCTAATGAACTGCTAGAAGTGCTGCCACTATCATAACATAGTCTTCCATATTACATTACACTTATCATACTCTTGCTGGACCTTTTGGACTCATTACAGTAACTGCACTGTTCTGTACTGTACTGACATGTGTTCATGATGCTGCTGCACTACTGGCACTTTAAAATGCTTTTAAATGCTTTTTGCATAATTATGTATTAATGTATATATCATCCATCAGTCACTTTATATACACGTTATTTGTATTGTGTACAGTATTGTTATAGTATATGAATTCCATTGTACTTAGCAAATCGAAATCTTGAATCTTGATAACGTTCCGGTTGAAAATATAACATTTCGGTGTCGTAATTAAAGCATTTAGTGTCCGAACTCCCAAGTCTCCCCCGCCCACCTTGTGGCTTTGCTTCTTATTTATTTTTTATTCCGTCACATCTCCAATTCTCTTGAATTAAACATGTCGCCACCGCTGCCTCCTGCGAATGCACTGTGACTGCAGAGCAATTAAGGCAAAAGCAGACATAACAAGTCCTGGCACCAGATGGATAAAAACCGCTAAAACCACACGTAGCCTACATGAGTAACTTAAGTAAACAAGCAGCTAGCATCAAGCTTTTCCTCTTCCCATATTTCTTGTATCGTTAAAAGGAGAAAAAGGGGTCACACAGTCAGCATGCTATTCACAGACTGGTAGATGACAGCCCATCTCATTATATTCCATGACTGTTGTTTGACAATTTACCCGCTTTATTTAACCGCTTTTTAACCACTGTTTTGAATAAACAATTAAAAATGCTTAATTAATAATACAGAAATATTACTTGATTAATCCAATCAAGCTACAGATACAAGTGGGTGTAAAACTGAAGTTGTATCAAAGTGATATCAAAAGCCACCTCAGGCTCAATCTCTGTGAACTAAATCAGAACAAAATGTAATGTCTGAGAAACCACAACATTCTACAATTGTAAAGATAACCTGGGAGTTGGACGGACTAGTGTGATCAGCAAACACCTCTCTCTCTCTCTCTCTCTCTCTCTCTCCCTCTCTCTCTCTCTCTCTCTCTCTCTCTCTCTCTCTCTCTCTCTCTCTCTGCCTCTCTCTCTCTCTCTCTCTCTCTCTCTCTCTCTCTCTCTCTCTCTCTCTCTCTCTCTCTCTCTCTCTGCCTCTCTCTCTCTCTCTCTCTCTCTCTCTCTCTCTCTCTCTCTCTCTCTCTCTCTCTCTCTCTCTCTCTGCCTCTCTCTCTCTCTCTCTCTCTGCCTCTCTCTCTCTCTCTCTCTCTCTCTCTCTCTCTCTCTCTCTCTGCCTCTCTCTCTCTCTCTCTCTCTCTCTCTCTCTCTCTCTCTCTCTCTCTCTCTCTCTCTCTCTCTCTCTGCCTCTCTCTCTCTCTCTCTCTCTCTCTCTCTCTCTCTCTCTCTCTCTCTCTCTCTCTCTCTCTCTCTCTCTCTCTCTCTCTCTCTCTCTCTCTCTGTTTTGTAAGCATATAGGAGCATTGTGATCTTAAGTAACCACATCACCAATGATCAACCATCATCACATTGTTGGGTAATTCATTGTGAGATGAGATGGTTTGCCATTATGGGACTGGAGAGACATTGTTGTGTTTTGAAACAGCAGTCCTAACGCGAGACAATTAGCCTTAGGTTACGGAACTCCTCTCCAGTCCTGATGCACGAGCCTAGAACCTTCTCCTTGGGTCTTGTGTCACAAGCTGTGTTTCCATCTAACAGTCAAAGCTCATTTTAAAGCTAACATTTGGAAGTTCGCACAAAAGAAAATAAAGGAGATGTGAACAAACTAAGTCAGCAATGATGGATATCGGTCGGTGACATAAATGCTTGTGAAGAAGCCGACAGCGTAAGTCACGTGACTTCAAAGTTTGTCAAAGTTTTTTTTAGCTCTGGCACCATTTTGCCGTTTCCATCAACTTTTTCTAATGCGATACTTCAAAATGCGAAACCAAATATGCTAATGGAACCCGACTACTGTCAGCCGTGCAGGGGGATCAACTCTCCTTTCGGATTGACTTTTTCATTGAGTTAGGGTGAAGCATATTCAGACACACAATGGCATTGCCCAAACGGTAAATGGATTGCACTAAACTAGTGTCCATTTCCAAGCTCTTTGACAGCCATGGGCTTTCCGATTCACCCGTGGTGTTCGACAGGTGGATGAATATGTCTGAGTGGGTGAATGTGTGTGTGTGTGTGTGTGTGTGTGTGTGTGTGTGTGTGTGTGGGTGAGTGTGCATGTGTGTGGGTAGGTATGTGTGGTGTGTGTGTGTGTGTGTGTGTGTGTGTGTGTGTGTGTGTGTGTGTGTGTGTGTGTGTGTGTGTGTGTGTGTTTGAGTGGGTGGGTGAGTGTATGTGTGTATGTGTGCGTTCAGCTGGTTCAGCTGTCTGAGCACTGGGGAAAAAGGCCTAGCAAATTGGGAATTTCTAGCACACAAACACTTCTATGAACTCCGTATCGTGGGAGAACCTCAGAGCATCGCAATCCAAACATCCTCCCAACTTTAGTCCGATCCAGAGTCCAGGGTAGACCACCGGACATGTCAGTCCTGCTAATACTGAACTCAAAAAGCTAGCGAGTGAATGTTTGTAGACCTTTGTATGAGTTTAGCCCCCCCCCACCCCCCACACCCTTCGCCATCCGAATAGCAAGGAGGAGAAGGAGAAGTAATCACAGTTGGAAGGCAACGGGGAAATCAGAAGGCTGGCTCTATCGACCTGGGTGGGTTTGGCAGTGTGAGAGGGAGAGTGGTGCCGCATTCACCCAATTAAACCTCCCTCAGCTTTGGGAATTAATCTGGAAATAAAGCCGGAGACACACTTTGTAATCAAAAAAAGATCAGAAAGGATATAGCAAGGAGAAAGCAATACGGTGTGTATCGGTGAGAGGGTGTGAGAACGAGAGGGTCCGAGCAAGAGGTTGGGAGAGAGAGGGGGCGAGAGACAGTGTGAAAGAGAGAGAGAGAGAGAGAGAGAGAGAGAGAGAGAGAGAGAGAGAGAGAGAGTTAAAACCAGAAGATATTAAAAATAAACTAAATAAAAAAATGATATTAAATTTAAAATAAATCAACAGTTACAGTAACGAATAAGCATGTATATGAATGTATATATTTAGTAATTTGATTTGTTTGTTAGAGTACCATTTTAAAAAAGCTGACGACTTCTTCAGGATGACCGTAATTTGTATGTGGTCCAGAAATGATCAGGCGTTAAAGGGAAGTGTTTGCAGTGCTGTGCGTATGAGCAGCAGAAGTTCAAATAAAAAATATGCTAAGTGTAATTTGGCCATCATGAACAAGAGCCAACGAAAAGAGCAAAAAAAACAGTAGTTTGATGGATGAAAAGCCTTGTCGGATTTCACACGGCATAAAAATTACTTCTTGTTCTGCATATCGTATTCAGTGATTCTGTGTTTCTATAAGACCCTTGGTTTTAACTGGACAGTCAAGTCGAGCGTTGCTGTATTTTTTTAACGTACACAATATTTATTTATCGGAAATCGGAAACCTTATAAGCATCCAACCTGACGACATTGTGCCCATGATCACTTAATTAACCACTGTATGTAGCGGGCTGCATGGACTTATACAGCCCATATGGAGCTCCCAGCCGAACAACAGGGCCTGATTTCTCCGTGGAATACCACTCCCTGACCTCTTTCCTCCGCTTCCCTGAGGCGTGAGCCCCCGTGGTCGCTGTTACGGCTCCTCCCCTTCCCATCACACCAACCTCTATTTCCCCTGGCATGTCGGCGCGCACTACCCGCCAGCAGGGGGCGCACTACCCGCCAGCAGGGGGCGTACTACCCGCCAGCAGGGGGCGCACTACACGCCAGCAGGGGGCGCACTACCCGCCAGCAGGGGGCGCACTACCCGCCAGCAGAGGGCGCACTACCCGCCAGCAGGGGGCGCACTACACGCCAGCAGGGGGCGCACTACCCGCCAGCAGGGGCGCACTACCCGCCAGCAGGGGGCGTACTACCCGCCAGCAGGGGGCGCACTACCCGCCAGCAGGGGGCGTACTACCCGCCAGCAGGGGGCGCACTACCCGCCAGCAGGGGGCGTACTACCCGCCAGCAGGGGGCGCACTACACGCCAGCAGGGGGCGCACTACCCGCCAGCAGGGGGCGTACTACCCGCCAGCAGAGGGCGCACTACCCGCCAGCAGGGGGCGCACTACCCGCCAGCAGGGGGCGCACTACACGCCAGCAGGGGGCGCACTACCCGCCAGCAGGGGGCGTACTACCCGCCAGCAGGGGGCGCACTACCCGCCAGCAGGGGGCGTACTACCCGCCAGCAGGGGGCGCACTACCCGCCAGCAGGGGGCGCACTACCCGCCAGCAGGGGGTGCACTACACGCCAGCGGCTGCGCACTACCCGCCAGCGGCGGGTACTGCTGTTCGTCCGCCAGTTCTTGCCCAGACCAGCCAACCTGCCTCAGAACCCCTTGAACCTGAACTACTTTCTGGATTTCTGTTTTGAAGGTTTGACAAGTATCTTCTGAGCTTTTCGTACATTGTGAAAAATGTTTTGATCTGTCCGAGTTTTTGGAGTTAATTATAAGCCTTTTTGACATTTCGCACATTTTTGATCCTTCCTTTGTTTTTTCTTTACCTTGACAGACAACTCCTGAGTTTGAGCAATTTTTGACATTGAACATTTTGCCAACTGTGTTTTGAAGCAACTTACTTCCACCTCCAGAGTTGTGCATTTGGGTCCCAAACCAACAAACATAACAGTCGCATTCACATGGTTAAACGGGTAAAGCTACCGTATAGCTACGGTAAGGTAGGCACAGGGGAGAGGCCACCTAACAGCATCGAATTTACCTTGAAAAACAAAGCGAGTGTTTTCTGGAACAAACAAAGCACTTGGTATTGGTATCCTAGAGACAGGCTCTAACTCAATTTCAAGATCTCAAGATACGCTTTAACAACTACACTTTAATTAATACCTTGACAATATCAGCCATGCATCAATAGAATTAAATAACTATAAAGCCTAGCCGAAGGAATATAACTTTTTAATTACTTTAGATATATTTAATTGTTCAGCATGATAGAATAAACATTCTGCCTAACGGTGAAAGGAAAAAACATTGTGAAAAAAAACAATATTAGGCAATTTCAATATTGCTTTGGAAATGTCTATGTGCTTAAACACCTGTAGCAATGACATGTTACACGCAAACATTGCAAGTGCCGGTTAAGTGAGTGAAAAAGAGAGAGTAACTGGATTTGAAAGGAGAACAGTCAGTCAGTTGATCTCCTTTAGCATCCTCAGTCCTGGAAATTAAACCCTGTAATGTTGCTGCAAAAAGTATCCATTTTTTCCGAAATGACATTATATTTCAAATGCGGTTTTCATGTTTCACCTCTGCATATAGAACTTAAAACCTTACTTTGTGGACATTTGGATTGAGTTATCTTAGGCCATTTAGTGGCATTGCCAAACACAGTACAACAACAGTACTACAAGTGTTCAACGTTCAAACTAATTATAACTAACTTAGTGCTGTGTGTTACTAATGTGAATGACTACTTTGAAAGGACTCAGGAGATGCTCCTACAGTCTTATGTCACTCTGGACAAAGGACCTATCTCCTTGATGATGTGCCTATCTCCTGGATGACACATGGCTAGTCCTAGGGCACAGAAATCCTATCTTCCTACTATTACTACTACTACTTCCTACTAATACCGGGGCAGTGCCAGACCACTTCCTCCGATCAGCTCTCTCTTCTCACCAGTCAGAGCCTGGTGGACACCAAGACTCTTTTAGTTGTAAAGTTACTACTTTATAACTAAAAGAGTTGGCCATCCCGTTTACTCTTCCTATTTGATGCATTCCTGTGCATGTGTCAAAACAATGTGCATTAAGAGGTAAAATAATATATATTTATAAAAAGCTGTCACATCACATAGTGATGTACCAGAAACACAGGAAGTTCAAAGACACGGCGCTACAACTGTGAGAAATGTGCGGCTGATCTATGAAAGGCCAACGTGCGTGCCGTGCGTGCGTTCCGCGCGCGTTCCGCGCGTTCCGCGCGTTCGCGTCGCGTTCCGTGCGTTCCGCGCACGCGTGATTGTGAACTATGGCAGAGCCTTTAAAGGAACATCTGGAAGCCAATGAGGATTGGACAGGAGTCCTCCCTCTTCATGTCCCTTGGGCCTCCAATCAATAGCCTCCCCTCTCACCCGCTCCACTTCATTAGCTGATTACCCTCACCTCTGTTAATGAGTTCATTTTGCTCACCTGTTCCTTGTTCCATAGTTTCCTCCTCGGTCCTCTGCGTGAGTTAGTCCGGGAGAGTGAGTGAGAGGCAGCTGGACTCGCTTGAATGTTGCACACTGTGTTGAATATAAATATTTTATGGTAGCAAAGTGCTGACTTTTTCCCTGTATTAATCACAGTCTTTGTTTGCAGCCAAGGATGCATATCATTTGAAATTTGCTTTCAACAGTCTTCGTGTGGAAATGTGGGCAGTCGTGAGTGAGTGGAATGTACATTTAGTTAGTTTTTCGTTTAAAATGTTACGATACAGCAGCTCTCTCTTGCAACATTCTAGAATGATTAATTTAATATTGTTAACTGCAGCTATTTGGAGCAACAAAAAAAAATCGAAATACTACGATACTTTGTACATTTTACTTGGGCCTGCTTGCATCCCCAGTTAGCTACCGGAATGAACCCAAACAGAACCGAAGCAGGTTAATTTAGATAACCTTAAAGAACAACATGTATTCACTGGATTCATGCATTCATACAATTATTAAATATAGAAGTAAGTCTGGTGGAAGGAAATATAGTGAAAACAATTGAGTTGTGTACTACCCTCGATGCGGGCCCTAAGTCAATAGAAATGTACCCATTCTGACATGTTTCCTAGCAGAACAAATGTACCCATCCCCCCCCCAATCCCCAATTCCTCCATCCTCCCATGTCCTTAAGGTCTCCCTGGTGAGCAAAAAGAAAGCAGGAATTTCGTCATCCCGCCATCGCGTTAGCCAAGGTCTGAGGCCAGCACACAAAGCACTCTAGTGTGGTTAAACCCAATCCGTGCTTTGATGTCTGCTCCCCCCAGACCGGGGTGATGACCGTGGACAAGTGACAGTGGTGTGACACTCTTTAGGCGGCTACCAGAAAGCAGCCGCTTTCGACCCAGACTGGCGGTGAACAAATGATAAACAGGTCGGCGACAATTAAACGAGAACGGAACGAAAGATAGCAGTTGGGTAATTATTACTAAAAATGGAAATAAAAGGGGAAGACGGAGACAGGTTGACTTCCTGTCATCCGATGCCATCATAATGTCGCCTTTTCAACGCAGTACTCGAACAATTACGTTTGGCACCACAATCAAAATCACAGGAACGATGTTAAAAATGGGATTTTAATGATCAATGACACTCTGATATGCACTTAGGATTCCAAGTTGGTACAGAGTCCACTGGGAAATGCTGGTACACTGATCTACCCATCGTACATCCAGGAGGACTCGCCCACTTGTCATGTCACATGAGGGTAGATTTTGACACGGCTTGTGACGGCTAATCAACAGCCCACCTGGTAGTGGAATAGGGGTCCTTTTAAAGTCACTTTTAAGACTTAAAAAGCTGAACAAAGCGGTTTGTACCGCACAAGCCGACACCCCCCCCCCCCCCCCCCACACACACACACTTCTTCTACACTTCTGACTCCTCAGAAGTAAATTGTATATATAAAAGTTGAATTTCAGGACGCCGACCCCAAATGATCTGAGAAAAATCACGAAACAAACATGTTTTGATACACTTTTCGGGAACAGAAGAGGAAAGTCAAAACGCGCTGGCCCGGGTAATTGGAAGAAGCTGTCACGTCGTTAAATACAACAAAACAACTTGGTGTGACACGTCAGGCTGGTAGCGGGGGAAAGTGACAGAGGTAACTCTACATTTTATTCTCTTCTACATCGATAGAGAGTAAAGGCCCCAGGGGACCTGTGCCTTAGTTCAGAAAGAGAGCAAAACTATACATCTGACTTTATTATTCTCCATTAAGTAGTGGTAATATACACTGGTAAAAAAAAACATGAGTGGGACTCATACCTTACTTTGTTTATAATGGGAGTTTGGAGAACACACAGAGAAGGGACATCAAATTAAGTTATTATGGATGTATTTTCCCATGACAACTAAAGGATATGATCTACAAATCATGGATTCCTATTCAAATGCATGCATTTACAGACAAACAAAATGACTACAAAAATGACCGCAATTAATAAATATCCTATTTGTTCGGTTCAAGTTCGAGTGCCTGTAAAAAAATGGAGGGAAAACATTGTACATTTGCAATCAATGTTTTTTTGTTGGCGTATTTAGCCAATGATGGAGCACACCAGGGGTCTGTACTCGATAGTCCTCGTTCGACCTGGGATGTGTTGTGTTGCACAAAACAAGCTAAAGAGCCCTTCACCCCATCTCTTTACCCAGTCTTTGGGACTGATAGGCTAACCGCTAACTGCTTCACTTGACACAGCTTGATTAATGGCGGTGGAAACCAGCCTGGGAACAGTAGTGACTAATGATCCATGTGCAGTCCCTTGTTTAATCAATCAAGAAAAAGGTTTTAACCTTGCCAATATCCAGACAGGACTGTCGCACATGTCCGGCCCAAATACACACACACACACACACACACACACACACACACACACACACACACACACACACACACACACACACACACACACACACACACACACACACACACACACACACACACACACACACACACACACACACACACACACACACACGTAGACTTGAACCAACATCGCATGTCAGTGTAAGACGCTAACAAGTAGTAGCTCATTAGCTGAGGAATTACTTATCCTGTCTGTATATCTTTGTCATTACCTCTGCCATTTAAGATGGGAAGAGGTTACGTTTTTGCCTCTGTCTGTCTGTTTGTTTGTTTGTTTACTTGACTATGAGCAAGATAACTCAAAAAGTTATGTATGGAATTGGGCAAAACTTGGTGGTAAGATTACTTATGGGCCAAGGAACAGTTGTCAATTTTGGTGTGGCGAAGGTATGTGCTCTACCATCTAGTTGAGTATGTCACAGTCGACTTTGGTAGGTCGCTAGGTTAATATCGGCACTGATTTGAAGGCCATTGTGTGATATTGTTAAACACTCTTTGTAAATGACCCAAGACAGTGGGCATTCACATTACTAACACATACCACATTCTGTGGTATGTGTTAGTAATGTGAATGGTGACTTGTATTGGACTTGTGTACTTATATTGATGTTAATCCCGTTGTAATGACGGTGAACATACAACTTTTCTGGACTAAATACGTTTGTATATAACCCAACATAAATAACATACTTAATTACTTGAATACTTCGACTATTACTATTACTGTTACCCTAACTAGTGTTATGTTACCTTGTATTTGATCTATTTAATTTATCAATACAGTAAATAATATATTAATTCATCTCTTAATTTATTAAATAAAATACTGAATAACTCCACATAAACGCATTTCATTTTAAATATATTTTATTCCAAAATCTTCAAAATAAGTTTCAAGTTCAAGAAAGTAGAATAAGCTTAAACACAATGCAAAGCATCATATACAGACGGATAAAGGATAAAATACATTTTTATATATTGCAGACAAGCCATGGTGGGTCTTACATATTTACAATATGTATGTAAACTTTTATTTACAATCTTTTTTACACTTAGAAAAAAGTTTTATTTTAGTAATTTTGTATATATATATAATTATATGATATATCTATAAACACATATAGATATATTATATATCTATATAGATAGATATTTTTGTATACTCCCCACTAGCATTTGAACTACAATAATGAAAAAGAAAAACATTTACATATAATTTGATCCATTTTTTTCTTTTTTTATATTACAAATGTATTCCCATAAAAATATATCTCTGTACAAAACCATTTTTTTATTTATTTTTTAGTTCGTTCACATGTACCGTTTCCCGGCGACTCGCCAGTTTCACTCTCTGCAGTTTCGCTGTCTGCTCAGGTACACGTTTTTTTAAACTCTCCAACTGTCCAAGCAAGCGGCTCAGAATACTGAACCAAACTAAAAACTTAAAGCAACATTTTTGTTAACGATGGTGAATTCCGACCACACCCGTTTTAAAATGTTCCTCTGGTTTCCGTTGGTCCTTGGGCCCTTGGTCATCGCCGTGTGGGGCCCTTGGTCATCGCCGTGTGGGGCCACGGGGGACTTTTCATTTTTTCTTTTTTTGGAAATGGGAGAGATTCACAGGACCGGTACCATGCTCACTACTCAAAGAGGTATGGAATTGGGTCAGTTGTACCGAAACACATCTGCGGACATGACTGGACATCCGAACATTTCCGAACAATGAGTGTGAAAGCAGTGAGAACAACTCAAGTGGAATCGGGCGGGAGAAGAAAAATAAAAACACAAACATCTCGGTGAGAGGGTCGGTGGACGGGAACACGAAGGGACATCCCCATGGAATCGGCCCACACGTGACATGGTAACTGATGCTACATCTTTTATCACACATGGTGTATTCCCAAAACATTGGTAACTTCGGTATCTTACTTTTACATTTTTTCGGACGACTCTCTCTCCCGGACGACTTTTCAGCCAATAACGTCCAGCAACGACGGGAAGAAAGGCGTCTACGTCTACGAGGTGGAACTCATCCTTCTGTAAAATACCTTCCCTGGATCCTGGTGGGATGACTTGGTCCTTAATGCAAAGTAATCGCAAACGGGAAACACTGACACTAACTATATGTTTTATCGAATGCTATATATATATATAAATACTGAATAAATATATATATATATATATATATATATATATATATATATGTATATATAGATATATAATATTTAGTTTTCCAATTGGGTCTTGAGTCTAGTCTATCTGTCTGATGAAGCTGCATTTTGGATAACATTCTTTGGTGGCTCTCGGGGAACGCGGGAAATGCAAGATACAAGAGCGCCTGAAACACAGGACTGCAGCTCAGCAGCAGCTGTTGACAAGCGTACAAATGCCAACACATAAATCATTGGCAAGGGGGGGGCAGTGGACTGTACTAATGAGCCCATCACTTATTTAGCCAGGGGAACGGACGCTGGGGGAAAAATATATCTATATATATATGGGATATGGGGACGGGGGATGGGGGACGGGGGGACTTGTCTTGTCCAGGATCAGACCACACAATGCAGAGGTGCCCAAAGGTAACCAGGGCCGGTGTTCCGTTGTGTGTGTGTGTGTGTCTGAGTGTGTGTTTGTGTGTGTTTGAGTGTGTCTGTGTGTGTTTGCAGGTAGATATAGTGCCACAAAAAGAGGATTCCGCTTTGTTTAAAATACTCCCCTACCCCTAGTGGCCGGGATCGCTGGTTTACGTTGAGAAAAACGTTTGTTATTGAAATGCTTGGTATATATATATATATATATATATAATATAAATACTGTCTATTTATTTCCATACACTGGGACCGTCAAGAGGTGGGGGGGGGGGGGTAATTTGTCGCAGTTCTAGATGCTTCTCTCTCTCTAAACCATGGGATCACCATGTTTATCGTCGGGCTTTACCAACGCACTTTCCTCAACGTAAAGTCACTGGCTGGCAGTGTCCGATAGACATTGAAAAAACCCTTTTGTATTATATATATATAATTCCTAGCCTTTGTGGATATGATATGTGTGTGTGTGTGTGTGTGTGTGTGTGTGTGTGTGAAGTGCATACTGTGGTGAAACACGGTAAAGGGGGAGGGGCTAAACAAACTTTCACCCTGGAAATATTTGTGGGGGGAACTTTTTTTCAACTTTAAAGAAGGACTGTGTGACACCGCAGCTGCTCGCAAATATGTAAAGTGGATACAGCGTCGAGAAAAAACTGCAGAATGCTCATCTTTGCGTGAAATCCTCCCCCCGGGGGGGAATTCAACGTGTTACCTTCCCCTTCCACCCCCAGCACATCAATTTTACCGCCAGCGCACAGACACAGGGCTGATACTGTAGCCCCGCTGTCAAGATCAGCTTCAGGGCTCCATGAGTGATACAATTGGAAAATAAATGACCAAGCAAGGTGAGAGGGAACAAAGCATGGGCTTCAGGGCTCAATTCGAGGCCCCGATGTAAGAACACTGAACAGCTAAGGGAGGAGGCTTGGTGTTTCTATTTAGAGTATACATGATGTACCTAATTATGCATTATGGGCCCATCCTAAAAGCACCCACATCCGAGGATATTGTTGAAAGCGATGATGAGATGTTGTCCAGCATGACTGATGAGATCTGACCTACAGGAGAGCTGTTGAGTCAAGCATGGCCTAATCCATAATCCACCCCTCGAACGGTATCACACCAGGGCTCCTGATGCCCGGGTGACTGTCCGATCCCAGCGGATAACAGGAGCTAACTGGGTGAGAAGGTTCCACACCGCTCATGCCATCGCCATTACTATCCACATTCACACCATCACAATCCGCATTCATGCAATCACTATCCGCATTCATGCCATCACATCCCTATTCATGGCATCCCTATCCACATTCACGCCATCACTATCCGCATTCAAACCGTCATCAGCATTCATGCCATCACTATCTGCATTCATGCCATCACAAACAGCATTCACGCCATCACCATCACTACCCGCATTCATACCATCACTATCACTATCTGCATTCATGCCATCACCATCAGCAGTCACACCATCACAATCACTATCTGCATTCATGCCATCACCATCAGCATTCATGGTATCACTATCACTCTCCGCATTCACGCCATTATTATCCCCATTCATGCCATCAGCATTCACAACATCACTATCCGCATTCGTGCCATCACTATCTGCATTCACACCATCACTGTAACAATCCCCATTCATGCCATCAATATTCACATTCACACCATCACTATCACTATCTCCATTCACGGAATCCCCATCACTATCCCCATTCACGGAATCCCCATCACTATCCCCATTCACGGAATCCCCATCACTATCCCCATTCACGGAATCCCCATCACTATCCCCATTCACGGAATCCCCATCACTATCCCCATTCACGGAATCCCCATCACTATCCCCATTCACGGAATCCCCATCACTATCCCCATTCACGGAATCCCCATCACTATCCCCATTCACGGAATCCCCATCACTATCCCCATTCACGGCAACACTATCCCCATTCACGGAATCCCTATCACTATCCGCATTCACGGCATCACTATCCCCATTCACAGAATCCCAATTACTATCTGCATTCACGGAATCCCCATCCCTATCCGCATTCACGTCATCACTATCGCATTCACGGAATCCCCATCACTATCCGCATTCACTATGAGGACATCTACCATCCTCTAATCCATTCAGATTCCCATGGCGTTCAGGTTTAGACTCTCTCTCCCAACAGCTGCCACTCGTCGCCCCTAACGACATCCAGATCACTACCGGGATATGCGAACGCCAGTGTGAAACAGTGTGTGTATTTCCTCAGGAAGAGCCTCGACCAAAAAAACAAAGTGCACCTCCGTTCCGTTTCCCACGGATATACGGTAGCTGGCGTCAGACGTGAGCCTGCGACGGAAACCCCGAGAAAAGACTCAATTAATAAATACGCGGCAAAAAAATAAAGAAGAGCGGAGACGCGATGTGAATGAGATCCGGCGGGGTCTGTCTCCGTGTCTTCGGAGGCGTCCCAAACTACTTCCCCCCCAGGGCTCCTCTCGCTTGACTGAAGTTTTTGTCATTTATTTTCAAGACCGTGAGCTGACTTTTCAATCTTGTAGCTTCGACCGACCGACCGAGTTTAGAGAGCAGATAGTACTGGAAACCTTGACCGTAGAGCAGACATATATATATATATATATATATATATATATATTTAGGCGTCATAATGAAGTTACCAGGGGGGGGGGGGGAGAGAGAAAGTCCTGGAGAGTTGAAGAGCTTGACATCGCATGAGGTGATGTGGTCCCCCGGAGGAAAGCAGAGCCGGCACTCAATACAACTCAACACTGCAGCGCTGTTAATGCACCACTTCTCTCCTCTTTTTCTCAGAGTACCCCCTTTTTTCAAAACCAAAAACCCCCACCCTCCCCCCCTAAACAACATGGTTCCAGGGCTCTCCGGTGTGGTAGCCATGGAAACAATACAGCTATTTTATTCCCCAAGAGTTCTACTGTTCTACTCTCCCCCCTCGCTCTCTCTCTCTCTCTCTCTCTCTCCCCCCCCCTCTCCCCCTCTCTCTCTCTCTCTCTCTCTCTCTCTCTCTCTCTCTCTCTTTTAGTTTTGGCTGGGACCCCCTCAGAGGGAGAGAGCCTGTTCCTCTTCCTCCGTCATGTGTGAGCAGGAGCTTCAGAGCACGCCAGGCAGCGGTAGGCCTGCCCCGCGAGGGAGGATAGGAGAGAGGATAGAATGCGGAACATCACACCAGAGACCGGGCGGAGAGGGGGGGTTTAGCTTCTGCTTCTGCAGGTTGGTTTTGTTTGGGTGGTTCGAGGTTCGGCTGTGTCAACACTCGCCCCCCGGAAAGATACCATCGTACTTCATGGGGCGTCCGGACGACCCGTGTGGACGTAGCAGTCATGCAACAAAAAACGTAACGTCAGCGTACTTTGAAGTATTTATGCTGGCCTGTATGTGTCGTCCTGGAGGGGGGTCGTCGGGGGGGGGGGGGGAGGACATCTCGAGGGAGTGGGCGATAAAAGAGATAAAAATCCCAAAAAATAATAGATGAGGCGTCAGTGGCAGATTGTGTCAACAACAAATACAAACATGGAGAAAAAAAGCATTTGTGCAAGAATACACATACAAGAATGTGTATACGTTTGTATACACATCCGTTTCCCCTCGTCGTACGCCATCACATGTCTCTCTCTCTCATGCGGACACGAGCGCTTTCCCCACTGCCACACACATACAAAAAATAAAACACACACACACACACACACATACACACACACTCACACACTCTCACAAATTCAGTTTGCAGTCTTACTAAGTGCTTTTTCCCCCCTTCCATTGGCCCTAGCTACCGTTCGACCCCTCCTGTTCACTCCGGACGCAGCTGCCTCAGCAAGCAGAAATGTCATCCCGGCTCCGGAAAAAATAAAATAAATAGTTAAGCCCCAAAATAAAGCAGTCATGAAGAAGTACAATCCTTTTTTCTCGTTTTTTTCCATTTTTTTTTCATTTTTTCCAAGTGGCTTTCAGAACGCAATAAACAGTTTTCTATCCCTCAGCCCGAGACCCGTGGAACCCCGACGGTCTAAAATGTTCAGAGGAAAAAAAAAGAAAAGAAAAACTGAAAATTGATCAAGCCCAAATCCTCATCTGGTCCAAAAGGAACAGCGTGTGAAAACGGAGTCCCCAGGTAAACGGAGAGAGAAAAAGGAAGTCTCACTGTAGTCTCTCTCTCTCTCTGTGTCTCTGTGTCTCTCTCTCTCTGTTTCCCATACGTCAGCGTCATCATATAGTGCTGCTAGGCACTGTGCGGCCACACGGTCCTCCTAGCTGTTTTGTTCAGCTCCCTCCAGGTCCACGACAACAACCACTCCCGTCGCTCTCTCGCTTCAAGTGGCCCAGCAGAAGGGAAAGGAGAAGAACAAAACCAAAGCAAAAAAACCCAACAACAAGAACAACAACAACAACCGGAAAAGCAAACTCCCTTTGGGTTCTGGTAAAGGACAGTGAGAGCAGTCGTCACAGCGGTACTGTGCAGCAGAGCTCCGAGCTCGGGACAGCTTCAAGACGGAAGCCGCGTCCTCGGCCGAGAACCGTCCCATGGAAGACGATCGGGGGTAAAGATGCGCGCACACGCGCGCACACACGCACACACAGAAAAAAAGCTGTCATTGACGTCACCGTGACGGGTGGGTGGTGGTAGTGGTGGTGGGTGGTGGTAGTGGTGGTGGTGGTGTGGTGGTGGGTGGGGGGGGGTTTCCTGTATTGTCTCGGAGTCCCCAAAAAGAGGTTGTTCCTTCCTCTGCTAAGACTGGTCTTGGTCTCCGGTGGGGTGGGGGGGGTGGGGGGTGGGGGGTAGGGGGCAAGAGGTGCCGTAGCCACGGGAGGCGTTATCGTCGGGTGTGTTTGATGTTCTTCTTTGCCTCGTCTTGTCCTCTCTGCCGGTAAACAACCCTTTCTCCTTCCCTTCCCTCTGCGCCGCGACGAACCGTGGAGAACAGAGCCAGGGACACAGTGTGTGTAGAGTTGGGGATTGTTGGGGAACAAAGGGAAAGAAGAGATGGAAGGTAAGGGAGAAGGACAGAAGGAGCAGATATGATGGAGGGGGGGGGGGGGGGTTGGTGGATAGATGGCCAGAGATGAATATAATGGGTGAAAATAAACAAACCAAAATGTTTTAGAAGAAGTATAAAGCTCGTCTTAGGATGCATGTCAAAAGTCAAAGCACACATTTCACAATGCTCTACTTTGCATTTTCAAAGTTGGAAAATGCATCAAATAACCTTAAAATTTGGAGAATTGTACTGTCTCCGTACTACGGCTAAAGTTGACTCAGTTAACATGCTAATCATTTACAGTGAAAGGTTAGGAATTCAGATTGCAACCTCGTTCAGTGCCAGCATCTCAAAGTTTGAACGATGACACAAAATCATTTGTGTCAATTTGTCAACGGTTTTTTCAACCAGGTGTTCATTTTAAGTGTCTAAACAAAGTCATCAAAAACACCCTGGGGGTTCAGAACAAGACATAAACCAAGCAAACCCCCGTACCGCTGCACTGTCCCATACCGCACACTAGGGCCGCGCCATAACTCGATATTAATAATATTATATCATATTTGTAGGATTACGGTAAAAGCCCTAGCTGTATTAACTCTATTAGACAGCCGGGAAATAGACAGAGCCCTAGCTGTATTATCCCTATTAGACAGCCGGGAAATAGACAGAGCCCAGGCTGCATTAACCCTGTTAAGACAACCGGGAAATAGACAGAGCCCTAGCTGTATTAACTCTATTAGACAGCCGGGAAATAGACAGAGCCCAGGCTGCATTAACCCTGTTAAGACAACCAGGAAATAGAGAAAGCCCAGGCTGCATTAACCCTGTTAGACGGCCGGGGAAATAGACAGAGCCTCAGCTGCATTAACCCTGTTAGACGACCAGGAAGTAGACAGAGCCCAGGCTGCATTAACCCTGTTAGACAGCCGGGGGAATAGAAAGAGCCCCCTGACTATACTGGAAATAAAGAGCGGGGAGGAAACATCACGCAGTGTGTAACACCGTGTGTGATGTGGTAGCTATAGACTTTTTTTTAAGATAAGCGCACCTTCGTCTCGTAGCGTGAATTACGAGGCTGGGTACCATCGTCTCGATTATACAGTTGGGTTGGGGGGACAATGTACGCGAGGTGGAAGTACAGTAGCTGTACCGTGCTACAAGGGGCGCTCCTCACCTCGGGCGGCTATACCGCCGTACACACGGTGCTGACGGTGAACTCGGACTCGTTGGCCAGGATGTCGGTGGGCTGGATGTTGCGGTCGTACATGGGGTTCTCGAAGGTGGCCCGGCCGTTGGTGTTCTCGTGGCCCACGTAGCCGTTGAACGGGACTTTGGGTCTTCGCCTGGAAATGAACATGAATGAATGAATGAATGAATGAATGAATGAATGAATGAATGAATGAATGAATGAATGAATGAATGAATGAATGGATGGATGGATGGATGGATGGATGGATGAATGAACAAGAGGAAACAACATGAATCATGAATCGGCGCCAGAAAGAATTGTCATGCCAAAGTGCGAGCCATTCACCTGCGAGGCCTTTTGTGGTGGTGCGGAAATACAAGATTAAATGCAAGATATCATTTTAAATGTTATTAAATATAAACACCAATTATATATATATATATATATATATATATATATAAATAAAACATATATATAATACATACAAATGATCATGAAAAATAATAGCCAGCAGATGTTTTTTTTTATTCAGGCTACTTGTGTGTGTGTGTGTGTGTGTGTGTGTGTGTGTGTGTGTGTGTGTGTGTGTGTGTGTGTGTGTGTTTTTATTCATTATTGGACCACTGCATATAGAGCAAGATGCACACAAGGATGTTTATGGCCCCTAATAAAGATTCCTTATCTGTGTATATGAGGGCATAAACATAAAGTGAACAGTACCAATAGAGCCTGGGAAATTTAGGACCATTCCAAATTCAGATGGCCCCCTTATAGGCTGGCTGCTGCCACTGCCACTGCGCTGCTGTAGAGCTTGCCGTGTGTGTGTGTGTGTGTGTGCGTGTGTGTGTGCGTACGTGCGTGCATGTGTGTGTATGTGCATGCGTGCCTGCGTGTGCACGCGTGTGCGCATGCGTGTGTGTGTGTGGTGTGTGTGTGTGTGTGTGTGTGTGCATGCCTGCATGCGTGCAGGCTACGTACCGGTGTTTATAGAGATAAAGGGCGAAGCCTGCAATGATCATGGCTATGAAAGGCACAAGGATGGCTGCCGCCACCGAGCTGCTGTTGGAGGCAAAGTTGTAGCCCGGGTTGTCTCGGCTCGGGTCCAGATTCTCTGCAAAACAACAACAACATCAACACAACGGTCTGAAAAGCGACCAGAAACAAAGGACTCACGATTCATCTTTGAAGGAAGGGGGGGGGGGGGCACAACATACAGGCACGACTTAAGAAGAATGGATTGGCCCGTGAACATTTGCGCGCATCGTGTATTTTGATTGACACCTCACACCCCCCTCCCCCCCTCGCCCAAGCCCCACCCCCCCCTCTTCCCTTAACAAACAACAACAACCCCCCCCCCCCCCCTGACAATAACTTTTAATCAGGGACATCAGCGGCTGACACCGGCGCTGCGCTGCTGCTGCAGTCATTTTAGATTCACTTTTCCAATTTAGGGTCTGGCTGGCGGCGACGGCGGGCGGGGCGGGCGGGGGGGCGGGGGGACGGGGGGAGACAAACGGGAGAGTGACGGCCCACCTGTCTGCCGGCGGACGCCAAGAAAGCCCCAATAAAGTCCGAGGGACAAACGAGAAGGGATTCAATTAGTGGTCTGTGAGGCTGGCAGCGCGGCAGCCCCCCGCCCGGATAACACGCCGCAGCAGCAGCAGGCAGATGTGGCTGTTGGTTTGTGAGGCGCGCACACACATGTGTGTAATTCACACGCGCACACATCAGTGCGCTCACACACACACACACACACACACACACACACACACACACACACACAGACTTAGATGACAAACACACACACACACACTTAGATGACACACTCTTGACACAAAAAAAAGAAACGTTTCCAAATCAGGCTAGATGATTTCCAAGACACACACACACACACACACACATAATATGCACACACCCACACACACACACACACACACGACACACACACACACACACACACACACACACACACACACACACACAACGACACACATACACACACCCACACACACAATGTTGTATTGGCTCAGACGGCCCAAAAAAAAAGGAATGTTTCCAAATCAGCCTGGGCTATTTCCAAGACACACACACAGATAATATGCAAATACACATACACACACGTGCACACTCACACACTCACACACACACACACACACACACACACACACACACACACACTACAAATATTGTATTGGCCCATGTGACGATCAGCTCTAAAATAATTCAATTGCATCGCATTTCCAAGACACACATTCACATAAATATGCTCCAGCACACATGCCAACACACACACACACACACACACACACACACCACACACCACACACACACACACACACACACACACACACACACACACACACACACAGGCCGTAGGTCCTGGCACTAAAAGCTGTGCTCTGTGTTAATAGAGAGCTGTTTGCTCAGTCTGTTTGCAGTGGGGACATAAAGGAAGGCAGTGGGGGGGTCAGGGCTAGCGGTGGCTGGGTGGCTGAGCACAGCTGCTCTCTGTAACTCATGCCGTCCCCTGCTCCTCTGCGCCTTAAAGCCTTAAAGAGGATGAAAAAGGTCCCTTCCCTCTTCAAACAAACACGCTCCCACCCGCGTCCACCAAGTGCAGGGCCGACAGCAGTCTGTGTGATGTCATTCTGTCATCTGGTACAGCCAACAGGAGGCTGGGGGGGGTTCATTTGGTTGGAACAAATGCTATCATAACTAGAGGGGCCCTCAGTAGAGAGCATACCTCCGCCACGCCAGAAGGTCCCCTGGTATCCGGATTCGGATCCGGATCTGCGCTGAAATCAAATCAACTGTTCCTTTGGCCCATAAGTAATCTTACCACCAAGTGTTGTCCAATTCCGTACTTTCACTTTTTGAGTTATCTCTTAGCTCACAGACAAACAGACCAACAAGGGTGAAAACATAACCTCCGGCCCATCTTCAATGTCGGAGGTAAAAGATAGAGGCCATAATGTGGGATATATTACATACTGTATATCCTCCTAACCTGAACCCAATAACCCAATGATGCTGTCGTCTCAATGTACATATTCTGTTGGACTCTCTGCCTCGCCGGAGTTCCCCGGGGGACCGACGACTGAGACTGTCGAGTGTCAGATGGGGTGTCAAAGTGTCGACGTACGACCCTTTAAGACGTGGAAAGAGACGGCTAAGCGGTGTAACTGTAAGTACGGACCAGCATGTTTTAAACAGCATTGTTGTTGTTGGGTGGGGGGGGTGGAAGAGAGGGGGAGGGGGGGGTGGTGGAAGAGAGGGGGAGGGAGGGGGAGGGAGGGGGGGAGGGGGAGGGAGGGGGTGGTGGAAGAGAGGGGGAGGGAGGGGGAGGGAGGGGAGGGAGGGGGAGGGAGGGGGGTGGTGGAAGAGAGGGGGAGGGAGGGGGAGGGAGGGGTTTGCTAACGCATCACATTTAGATGCTGCATTTTTCGGAAAAACATTTTTTTAGAAGCCGGGAGGGCCGGGATGAATCCTCAGATACTCGCCAAATATGAAAAGACGAAGAACACAAAACCAAAAAAAAGCAAGAGGGCTGGATATGACAGGAGCAGGGATGCTTGGAAGGAGACGTCGCCGTGACGACAGCGAGCTGTCATCCGTTAGATCACGTGACAGACGCCCAGCCGTGCGACTCACTATCCCTTTTCTGGAAGGAAAAACCAGAGTCCCTGTCTTTCGTTCTATCTTCAGATCCCCCTTCATACCGTATATGTGTGTGTGTGCGTGTAGGCCGTCACCAAAGCCATGAATTGCCTTTGCCTGTATGTGTACTGAACACGTGTGAAAACAACACCGACACTCAATCTCAATCTCAATCTCTGTAGTCTGTTAGGGGATTTGGGGCTTGGGAACCAGAAGGTTGCCAATGGTTCAAGTCCCCGAAACACCTGGGCGCTACTGCCGAGGTGCTCTTGAGCAAGGCACCTGTTTCCCGGGTGCTGTGTTTATATCAAATAGCTGCCCACTGCTCCTAATGCTAGGATGGGTTAAATGCAGAAA
>CM051007.1:2273728-2286228 GCA_027704905.1 Muraenolepis orangiensis
GAGGGGGAGAGAGGGGGGGAGAGAGGGGGGGGGGAGGGGGGGGAGAGGGGGGGAGGGGGGGACACGTTGATAGAGACATTCGTTAAAAACAGATCAAGACTATCCAAGACACACACACACACACACACACACACACACACACACAGGGAAATATGCTCCAACACACATGCACGCATGCCGACACACACGCATACACACACACACATTCACACACACACACACACACTCACACACACACACACACACACACACACACACGGAAATATGCCCCAACACACATGCACGCATGCCGACACACACACACACACACACACACACACACACACACACACACACACACATACACACACGCACACGCACACACACACTAAGTATTTGAGACACTGTCGATCCCCTGATGATAATTGGATGAATATGTTTTGTTTTTCTGAATAAAGTACGTTATATTGTATGGTCGTAATATTGTATTTGCTTGTTTTATAGCCATAGCAATACAATACTAGTAAATATGGAAACAAAATGTAATCACAAATATGATGAGCATGAAACAGCAACGCTTCCAATTATAACTCAAAACTCAAAGTTTGTTACCTCCGCCATGGAAGATGGACCAGAGGTTATGTTTTCTGATTGTCTAGTAGACAGATAACTCAAAAAGTGATGTACATAATTGGACACAACTTAAGATTACTTATGGGCCAAGGAACAGTTGATTCGATTTTGGCGCCGACTCCAGGGGACTTTGTGGTGTGGCGGAGGTATATGCTCTCTACTGAGGGCCCTCTACTTTCAATTTGCTTATTTATAACTTTATATATTTTGTGATCTCATGTGATGGCTGTCGGAAAAAACCTTTTGCCGTGGCACTGGAATGTCCCGTGTGGGATGAATGAAGTACCTCTGATCTCACAACGATAACAATAACCCATCATGAGTCACCTGGATAACTGGAGGGGGGCAGCACGGTGCCTGGACCTTTACCACTGGGGCGGTCATCGGCTGGGTCAACCAAAACAAAAATGAAACAAGAAAAAAACAGTTTTGGTCAGCATAAAAATATAGCAAACATAGGCAAACATATCGACCAGGTGACAACTGCAGCATTAGTATTTCCTCCCTGAAGCGACTGCCCCCTTCCTGCCGTCTGTCCTCCATCTTGCTACTACACTCCATAGCAGCACATCCAGGTCCCTGGATGGCCTGCCGGATGGATGAGGGGGACGGATGAGGGGGACGGATGAGGGGGACGGATGAGGGGGACGGGGACGGGGACGGGGGACGGGGACGGGGGACGGGGGACGGGGGACGGGGGACGGGGGACGGGGGACGGGGACGGGGGAGGGGGACGGGGGGAGGGGGGAGGGGGAGGTTTCATGTGACAGAGTCTGACTCATGTTGAGGAGGTATATTGTGGGATGGCCGGCCCCCGCAGAGCTGAAGGCTATATCAGGCCAGTGTGTTGCGAGCTCCAGGGGAGACACTTTAATAACAGCTTACTGCACAAGCCGGAGAGCAGAGATAGGCCACAGTAGTAAACACACTCCCACACCAACAAACAAACAAGCAAGCAAGCCGCGGTGCAGACGGCGGTTCTTCAAAAAATATCAAATCAAACATAAAAAATACAAATACAAATATATTCGGCAGAACCAATATTTTTCGGACTGAATCGTTTTTCATTCGTTCTTTCTTTTCTGCCACCGATACATTTTGTGTTGTTTTTTTTTACAAGTTTTGCGAATTCATTATTTTGCTCAGATCGGATCTTTTGCCTCAATGATTTCCAATGGTGTTTACAAGAGAGACCCTGTAATCTGTGACTCAGTGAACACATCTCTTTCCCTGTAAAGCCTCTCTACCTCTTCCCCTATAATCATCCCTCTGGCCGGCAACCCTTTATGATCTCCACTACTAACCCACTACGACTACAACGACGCAAACGATTAACTATTTTGCTAAAGGGGTCCACGTTTAGGCAGTTTAACAGCTACGTCAGCTACTCCCTCGGCTTATCGGCCACGGAGGGCTAGGTCAAAAGTGGGTCAGCTGTTGAGGAGGAAGCTCCAGGAGAGGTGATGGAGGAATGGCTCTAGCTGCTACTGCTGTGCAGAGAGTTGAGGCAAATGGCAGCAACACAATCTTCCTGAGTCAGACACTTCATTGCTGTTGCCTGGCAAGAGATCAGATCTGAAGAGATCAGATCTGGGCACAACACACGAACATGGCTTTAACACATGAACATCACACGCTGGCTGGTGTAGTTTATAAATCGGGCGAGATTGGGTGGCAGTTGTTGGATCCGTCAAGTGTTCAGTTGAGAATCTTTTAATGGATAATGGGATCATGAATAACTTGGTTTGAACATGGCGTGACAGCACCTGCCAATTCTGTCCTATAATCTCAATTGGGGTTGTTTTCTGGGCTTTGCGCAGTGTAAAAATGCTTGAATTCGTCTTTCCATCAAGCACATTGTCATGAAAATTGTAATTCAGGACGGACCTCCTTATAATTGGAATAAAGTAGGTATGTTTACTTGCATGTCAAATCAAATATATGATAGCAAAGTAATGCAAATACCTTCCACTGATTTGTTAACCAAATAGTTGTTCCACATTCTGTCTTTGTCAAACTCTCTGTAACTCCGTGTTTTAACACGTTGTGCGATGTGCTCACGCAAGGTCAGCGCACCCACAAAACCACTGTTTGCTAAACCCAATCCACCCTGACCTTTAAGCGGCTAATGTTTATCCACACTTCAGAAGGCTACATGCGCCAAGGAAAAAGCGCTGTATCGTACCATTAGGCGCTCATTGTCATCAAAACACTTCTAGTGACATAGCAGTGAGCTTTCATTACTCCATAATGGCCATCGGAACGTCTTTCGGAGTGAGATGAACGGGGCTATGAAAGAGACGGTCAATTTGGAGCAATTGCCGCCTGGCGCTCATTTCCGGCCGCCGCGCATTCTAGCATCTCAAGGAATCCTCCATCAAGAAGACCGAGCGTTTTCCTAAAGGCCAAAGTGTTTCCAGATAAGTCGCCTAATAAACTGGCAACTCCTGTGTACTTTATTAGGTGTCTGGCTTCTGAACTGAACCGTGAACGGTCTCGCAGGAGCTGTTAAAAATCCAATGGATCAGAGCTAAGGCCAGCTAAGCCCGTTTTTCGGCCTTAATGGAGACGCCCCCGAAACCCCCCCCCCCCCCTCCCCCTCCTCCCTCCCCATCTCATCTATTTCAGGAAAAACTCTACTCGGAATCAATCACACAGATCTCTCCCCGTTAGCACCGGCTACAGAGGCAATTAGCATCCATCTGGGATAATTGTGTGGCTATTTTTCCTATATGTATTTAGACACATGCCCGGGGGGGGTGGGGGGTCTTAATGGCGGTCTATTTGTCTGGTAGACCTTGTTAACGGCGAGTCGCCATTTATTAGGGGCGCCTCCCGCTAACCAAATCAATGTGACGGCTAATCAGGTTACGCACTCTCGCTAACAATTCTGCACGTGTGTTTTTGGATGTTTGAGCCGGTGTGTGTGTGTGTGTGTGTGTGTGTGTGTGTGTGTGTGTGTGTGTGCGTGTGTTTGTGTGTAGGTGTGTGTCTGCGTTTGTGTAATGATGTGATGGATGGACCTTGTTTTTGTGGGAAGTGTCTAAAAACCAAAACAGAACGGGAAGCGCTGGCGGTGACAGTGACCATTCATCAGAATTAGCAAAAATCATCCATTTCTTAGCATTGGCGTGAAGAATCCCCTGCCGACAATACAATAAACGGCTGTTTCCGATAACTGACCAAACTGGACCCGTGAACGTCAAGCGCAGTTTACCCTTCAATTTGAAGGACACACAATGTGAAGAAGCCCTGTTCCCTCCCCCGACCCCCGACCCCCGACCCCCACACTCCAACAACCTTCCATTGTAATAGTTGTGGATCTGTAAATAATGTGTGGATCAGTTGCTATCGAGTTATTGTATTATTAACGTTATTGTCCCTCTTTTTTTGCAAAGCATTCAAGTGAATTAGAGTGTGTGCAAATTAGAAACCGCTAGTGTCCGAGTCGTTGCCTACACAAGCTGTCGGCATTGGAGTATGCTTTAGCGTTGAGCTCAATAATAATAATAATAATAATAATAATAATAATAATAATAATAATGTACATAAGATCCGGCCTATGCACATTAATCCCAGGCACACTAATCCCAGGCGGCTCACTCACGGGCGCAGAGAGGAGGCTTCCCGGTCCAGCTCCCGTCCGACCTGCAGGTCCTGTGCTCGGATCCCCCCGCCAGGTAGAAGCCGGGCTGACAGGTGTAGATCAGCGTGTAGCCCAGCGAGGGCAGCTCTATGGCGCTCACATCCGCCTGGCCCGGGAGCTCCGGCTGGCTGCAGTGGTGGGCTGGAGGGATAAAACCCAGCAGGCAAAACCACGGAGAGAGAGAGAGAGAGAGAGAGAGAGAGAGAGAGAGAGAGAGAGGAGAGAGAGAGAGGGGGGGGGGGGGTAGGAGATTAGATATAAAGAGAGAGGTGAAGAGATGTGAAGAGCGAACGGGGGAAGAGGAGAAGAGGGGAGACAGAAGCAGAGGGTAGGGGGATGAATAGGAGCAGACAACGAGGAATAAAAAGGGAGGATTTGGATGACTCCCCGGGATTTGGAGTTTTCCCCTCGCCCTTTAAGAGGGCTCCGCGTTAGAAGGTAGTCCAATAATGTGTGGCCCTCTGTGAAGCTCTTCCCAGGGGCGCAGCAGCCTAACTTAAAGGGCTGCGGAAATACACCCGACTCGACTCGACTAGCGTTCCTCCGCCCCGCATGGGGGGTGTGTACGTGTGTTGTTGTCTACCGACCGATGCACTCGGGCTGGAAGCCGCTCCAGGTGAGGTTGGGCAGGCAGGTGCGGGAGATGGAGCCCTGGAGGAGATAGCCCTTCCGACAGCTGAAGAACACGGTGTTGCTGATCTGGAGGGAGGACCACACCACCGCAAGAGACGCGTCACGGCGGAGAATGTGTGTCATTACGGAGAAATGACACCTTGGTAAGCCTGGTGGAGCACTGGTACGTCCGGAAGGTTTGTTTCACATTGAGACCAGAATGTATGAACTCACAGCATTGCAAGATGCCTTGGATAGATGATACATGCTTTGTACTAAATATGTTAAAGAGAAAGAAACAACAATGTATAGGCACTATGAATATCGAGGACACGGAAATTGGTCTCTGTTGGTTTAGCTTAGTTTTTGTTAATAATTTATAGTCATGTCATAAGGGATAGCTAGACCATTTATTTGGACTTGCACAATGACAATAAAGGCATTCTGATTGTGATTCTGGTCATCTGATGAGTTCCAGTGTTCAATGTAGGGTGATTTCTTATACCATTTTCACACTGGGCTTAATTACGGTATTCGTGGCGCTGCAAAACTAATTTTGTTTAGCTTTTGCTTTCACACTGGCAAGTAATGCGCATTCGCTACCCAACTAGTGTGCATTAACTTATCCACCTTTGGGGGGTGGTTTAAATCCCGAAGTAACTAGTTTGGGTACAAAGCAATAAAACTACTACGGGTTTCACTTCCTGTGTGTGTGTGAACAGAATCTTTAATGCGCATTTCTTTCACTTCAAACAAAACATACTCTTAACATAGACTCTTAACCTAATTGAATGCGCATTCGCTTCTCTATCGTGTGTGAACGAAAACCTGGTATCGCAAATTAGAAGAGAGTGTGAACATAGTGTACAATCGATGCGCACTAACTAATACGGTATCGACACCCGTATGAACTAATACGGGAGTCCATACCGTATGCGGTGTGAAAACGGTATTAGAGGACATACGCATACTACACATACAGCTTTATCTACAGTACACACATGCATGCAGACACAACACACAGCGACACGCACACGGAGGATTAGCCTCGACCAATCGGCAGGGTCCGAGGCCAGCGTGTGGCACTGTGGGAGATGTCTCAACCGTGGCATGACCTACATATGAAGTCATTATTAAAACCAAATGTTCCCTTTCTCTTTCTATTTTTTTTTGGAATTTATTTATATTCCAACCCTAACCCTTTTGATTAAAGCAAGTTGCTTGTTGTTATTCTGGTGTATTCATGAACACACGGTGGGGTTTTTATCCGTCTCCGTGGGAGGTCGGTGGCTGCGGGGAATAGTAACTTGAAGGCAGCGGTCTATATCTATATAAAAAGATGGGAGTTGTTAGGTGACTTCAAAGCACAACACTCATCCTTTAGCATACGACAGCATTGCAGCATTGTTACTGCTACGGATAAGGTCTCCTTTACCTAAACAACAGTAATCGTTTCCCACTTAACACTTGATCAGCGCCGGTGATGTGTTTGCAAAAATTACTTATTAACCAATAGCGTGCTTGGATAGAAAGTGGTCGAGAAATGAATGGAAATTTTCTTCGGAAACAAACTGACAATACAGAGCCCCTTCATTTTTTTAAATCTAAAATGAATGGTCAGTGGTAACCACACAAACAGGGCGCGTAGCTGTTTATCGGCTGCTTCTCCCGTCAATGCGGCTTAATTTACTTTACCACACACACGCAACTGTTCTCCTGTAAGGTCTCTTTCTCTTTGGGACTAGTTCACTTCTTCCACTAAAAAGTGTTCCTGGTGTAACGGATGCCAGCAGGTGGTGAGCTTTCCTCCCCTGACCTTTACTCATGCCGTCAGGTCGTCAGTTCGAGCCCAGTGTGGGACACCGACTGTTACAGCAGAGCAGAGATATGACAACAAACTATTCTTAATAAAAAGATAGACAGGGTCACAAACAAGACAAAATGAATTCTATCCTTTCATCGAAATGATCAATATATTCATAATGTAGGATGTAAGCATTCGTTCCCACCTGGTAACCTCGGCTGTTGTTCTGACTTCCGAACAGCGGGATGCCGGGGTCTCCGCAGGTGGTCTGACTGGGATCTGGAATGAAGGCATTTAGACGTGGTGAGAGTGGCCGTTTGACGGACGTGGCCAGACGGGACCACAGCCGCGAATTTGCATGTACTGTACACGCTTGCATGCAAATACGCACACACACACATTCACACACACACACACACACACACACCTGCAATTGCCTGCAGTCTATTCATCTTTCAAACAGACATCAATCCTGTCAAGGGATGAATTAGTACAACGGTCTGATTGCACACACACACAATAGCACCCTAGTCAATCCAAAATCCCCTAAGTCCCTCTTAATTCATGGCTTTAATCCAAAAAAAACACCATTTCTATGATTTCAAGACATTTTTAACAACTGTTAACAAATGCTCCTCATCAAGGGAGGCCCAAATCCTTGTCATTTAAATTTTTTTAATTTTGGACTGAAACACTAATTTCTTCAGAGGCACTAGAACATCGCATTCAATCCGGTTCCCCTCGTGTTCATCGCTGTGTGGTGAAGAAGACCTCCCTTACTAAGACAGTTGGCTCGCATGTGTGCCTAACTGACCGTTGCTTATTTCCCTTGGTTCATGGCATTAATATGACATGGCTTTATTTGTTTCATGTGTTCTGTGTGGAGTGTGTGTGTGTGTGTTTGGTTGGTGGCTAGTTAAAGTCAGACTGATTAGACTGGTTGAAGCAGCCTCACCTGGCCCCAGTCAGACTGATTAGAGTCTGGTTGAAGCAGCCTCACCTGGCCCCAGTCAGACTGAATAGAGTCTGGTTGAAGCAGCCTCACCTGGCCCCAGTCAGACTGATTAGAGTCTGGTTGAAGCAGCCTCACCTGGCCCCAGTCAGACTGATTAGAGTCTGGTTGAAGCAGCCTCACCTGGTCCCCAGTCAGACTGATTAGAGTCTGGTTGAAGCAGCCTCACCTGGCCTCCAGTCAGACTGATTAGAGTCTGGGTGAAGCAGCCTCACCTGGCCCCAGTCAGACTGATTAGAGTCTGGTTGAAGCAGCCTCACCTGGCCCCAGTCAGACTGAATAGAGTCTGGTTGAAGCAGCCTCACCTGGCCCCAGTCAGACTGATTAGAGTCTGGTTAAAGCAGCCTCACCTGGCCCCCAGTCAGACTGATTAGAGTCTGGTTAAAGCAGCCTCACCTGGCCCCAGTCAGACTGATTAGAGTCTGGTTGAAGCAGCCTCACCTGGCCCCAGTCAGACTGAATAGAGTCTGGTTGAAGCAGCCTCACCTGGCCCCAGTGAGACTGATTAGAGTCTGGGGCTGCTGGGTGAGGCTGCCCACATGTGGGTCATTGACTAATGAAGGCGTACAGGTTAAACCTGCTCCATTCTACGTATTACGGATTACTAATACGTATTATGAACGACTTTAGAGCGTTTCCGGACGGGGCAAGAAAACGGAAGACGTGTCAGTAAGGAACCCGTACAAATCCCAGATAGGTTGGCGCACTAGCGGCCTGAACCAAGGCCGGTCCCGACTTGGTCCCCGCCCCCCCCCGGTCCTGGTATGTCCTCACCTATGCAGGAGGGCTGGTTGCCGCTCCAGGTGCCGTCGTACTGGCAGTAGCGCCGCGCGGAGCCCACCAGCACCAGCGGCTGGTAGCAGGAGAAGGAGACCGACGACAGGTAGGTGAAGCCCCGGTCCTCCCGCCGCCCCTGGGCCGGGATGCCCGGGTCCCCGCAGAACACAGCTGGATGAGGGAGGAGAGAGAGAGAGAGAGAGAGAGAGAGAGAGAGAGAGAGAGAGAGGAGAGAGAGAGAGAGAGAGAGAGAGAGGAGAGAGAGAGACATAAGGAGAGAGAGGGAGCGGGAGAAGGAGCGGGAGAGAGAGAGAGAGAGAGAGAGAGAGAGAGAGAGAGAGAGAGAGAGAGAGAGAGAGAGAGAGAGACAGAGACAGAGACAGAGAGAGAGAGAGAGAGAGAGAGAGAGAGAGAGAGAGAGAGAGAGAGAGACATAAGGAGAGAGAGGGAGCGGGAGAAGGACGGGAGAAGGAGCGGGAGAGAGAGAGAGAGAGAGAGAGAGAGAGAGAGAGAGAGAGAGAGAGAGAGAGAGAGAGAGGAGAGAGAGAGAGAGAGAGAGAGAGAGAGAGAGAGAGAGAGAGAGAGAGACATAAGGAGAGAGAGGGAGCGGGAGAAGGAGCGGGAGAGAGAGAGAGAGAGAGAGAGAGAGAGAGAGAAAGGGCGAGGAAATGAAAGAGAATGGAGAAAAAAGGGAGACAAGAGAGAGATGAGGCGGATAACAGAGAGAAGGATAGATGTAACACCGAGGGAAACAGTGAGAGAGAGATTAACAGAGAGAACAAGAGAGAGAGAGTGATGGAGAGGTAGACAGAGGACAAGAGAGTAACACACTGTGGAGAGATTCATTCAAATTCAAATCCAATAATAATCCACTACAAGCAGTAGCACCCCCTGATTTTGACTTTTAGATTTAGCTTCTGTTTGCAGTAGAGATTCCCCCGCCCCTCACACACACACAGACACACATACACATACACACACACACACTCTTCCTCTCCTGTTTATGTCTCTCTCTGTCTTCCCCCCTTCCTGTCTATCCCTCCCCCCTTCTCTCTCTCTCTCTCTCTCCTCTCTCTCTCTCCTCTCTCTCTCTCTCTCTCTTCTCTCTCTCTCTCTCTCCTCTCTCTCTCTCTCTCTCTCTCTCTCTCTCCTCTCTCTCTCTCTCTCTCTCTCTCTCTCTCTCTCCCACCTGTTTCTCTCTGAATATCCCTTCCCTCTCTTTCCCTCTCTCTTTCCCTGTCCCTTCTCTCGCTCTCTCTCTCCCCCCCCCCCACCCCCCCAAACCCCCACCCACCCTCTCCCCTTCTCTCCCCTTGTCTCTCCGGGACGTCCCACCACCACCACCGCCGGCGTTGTGACTTACGGAAGCACTGGGGCCTCTCTCCGCTCCAGTTGCCCGCGTTGCCCTGGCAGGTGAGCACGGTGGGCAGGGAGAGCTGGTAGCCCTGGTTACAGGCGTAGCTGATGCTGGAGCCCCACACAAACTCAGTGCCCACCACCTGGCCGTTGGGGATGACGGGCGGCACCGCACACACGATGGCTGGGGAGGAAAGGAAAAGGGGACTGGTGGTTATTATAGGAGGTGGAGGTGGAGAGGGGGGTGTAAGACCAGTGGTCTAAGACCAGGGGTCTTAAACCAGGGGTCTAAGACCAGGGGTCTAAGACCAGGGGTCTTTGCAGGAGGTCTAGACTGTCACCTCTCAGAATCAGAGGGCCTTGATTGCCATTCCTACAAGTGCAACAGAACTGTCGTGCGATCCTCTAAACACTCTTACAAACAATGCAAAATATAAATAATGAACATAATATATAATATATATATATTATACTATAATAATATAATATAATGAACTAAACAACATACAGGTTAAACAATTGCCATAAATAGGATTGAATATATGCATATTGCGCTGGTCCTATATAACGCCTATATAACATAATATATATATATATATATATATATATATAATATATTATGTTATATATATACTGTCAGTGTCCTTGAGCAAGGCACCTCACTGCTCCTGACCTGCTGGCTGTCTCTTTGATGGCTGACTCCATTGTGGGTGGTTGAATGAATGTGTGTTTGAATGGGTGAATGTGAGGCATAACTTGTAAAGTGCTTTGGATAAAAGCGCTATAGAAAAGCACCCATTACCATTATAATATAATAATATAACATAATACACTAAACGAAATACAGAAAATTGCCATAAAAAGGATTGAATATATACATATTGCGCTGGTCCTATATAACGCCTATATAACATAATATATACATATATTATAATATAATAATCTAATCTAATAAACTAAACAAATAAACAGGTTCCAAAATTGCCATAAATAATATTGAATATATACATATTGCGCTGGTCTCCTATTTAAACAGTGGTGCAAATGACAAATGTAGAGCACATGAGTCTAGTGTATGCTGCTCATACAGGTAGGTGCAGTGGGGTGAACATGTAACCAGGTAATGTAGTATTGATTCCATCTTCACGACGAGTGTGTGCTCCACCGGCTGTTGTCCAGGTCATCCACATAATATACCGTAGATAGTCATTTTCTATCCTGCACCACACACCAGGGTCACTCATCGTACGATGGAAAGGTTGGAGAAAACCGATGAATCATTTCCACATGGCTTATATATTATTAAGACGTTAAAAATGGCATTATAAATATGTTATTAGGGCCTGATGCATCAGCATTCTATTGACAAATATATAGAGGATCCCTGCGATGTTTCTAAATCCCCCCCCGAGGGTCCCCTGGGGCTGGAAAAGGTCCAAGACCCCCCTGGGGCTGGACGCCTCGGGTGTTCGCCGCTGTCCGTGGCGTGTAGTTCACCTTGATGTGTTTCTAGAGCCCGCCCCCCCCTATCTATCTATCTATCTATCTGTCTATCTATCTATCTATCTATCTATCTATCTATCTATCTATCCCCCTCTCTCTCTCTCTCTCTCTCTCTCGTTAGCTGTCTTAATTGCGTTTGGATATAGGTGGGGTGGGGGAGGGGAGAGGAAACGACCATATGACGATAGCGATAACCACCTAATGACTCTGCAAATCTTCCAACGGGCCGCCACAAAATACAGCCGCTGTTAAAATGACGGCGACGAAAGACGGCGGCGGCGGCGGCTATTTCCGAGCCGGCGTTGGTTTATATTACTACTAGGAAACAAACGGCGACGATAACTACTATATAAACACAGCTGCCGCTACTAAATACTACTGCTGCTGAAATAGCCACAACTCCTAGCTAGCGCCACACACACACTGACACATCTGTCTCTCTCTCTCTCTCTCTCTCTCTCTCTCTCTCTCTCTCTCTCTCTCCTCTCTCTCTCTCTCTCTCTCTCTCTCTCTCTCTCTCTCTCTCTCTCTCTCTCTCTCTCTCTCTCTCTCTCTCTCTCTCTCTCTCTCTCTCTGTCACCCACCCTCCGTCCCTACTGCTGTTGAGAAGCAACATTATGTATTATGCAAGCACTTGTGATTGACAGGCAAGATGGATCCCCCGAACCAATCAGGGAAGAAGAGATGCCCTGATTGGTGGGAAATGAGGCGGGAGCAGTCTAAAATTGGACTCATAGGCGGAGTCAGTCCACTTGAACCAGATATTCCCACGGCACATTTCACTCACTAATAGCTGATGGACAATTTGACCATTTCTCACAAATTACCCTCAAATAACGTCTGTCGAACCAAACCAAAGGCACCTTAAAAGTAAGGAATAAACCATGACTAGAGTAAGACCATGACCACAGTCACCAACAAAGATTAGATGTTAGTTCCCTTCATCTGGAACGCTGGCTTCTTATCGACTTTGATAAGCTGAAATATAACATAATCAATAAATTAATATAATAAAAATATTCTTCCGTGGCACCATTGAACATATTGTGTTTGTGTTGTCATGGAAACATCTGGTTGACGTCCACTGTTCCCCCCGCCATCGAAGATAGAAGGAGGTTATGTTTTACCCTGTTAGCGCGTTATGTACGGAATTGGACAATACTTACAATACTGACAAT
>CM051007.1:2291228-2299189 GCA_027704905.1 Muraenolepis orangiensis
AGAGAGAGAGAGAGAGAGAGAGAGAGAGAGGAGAGAGAGAGAGAGAGAGAGAGAGAGAGAGAGAGAGAGAGAGAGAGAGAGAGAGAGAGAGTGTGTGTGTGTGTAATGGGTGTCATGCATCGACAGGCGAGTTGCAAAAGCCAAAAAGCTCAGGTGAATCTTGGGGAAAAGTTGCCAATACACGATGATTGTGATTGGTGGATTGAATGCATTTGGTGATTCAGAAACACATATACAACATAACTGCAGTCTTTGCGTAGGTAGAAAATCACAGAGGATGCAAGCACAAATCAAAGCCTGAAAGCTATTATTTCCATTGTGGTCCTAAAATGTGGGTATGAGTAGTGCATGCAAGTGTGTTCGCAAGGGCCTAAGACTGGTATAAGTTTGTGTGAGCGTGTGTGTGTGTGTGTGTGTGTGTGTGTGTGTGTGTGTGTGTGTGTGTGTGTGTGTGTGTGTGTGCGCATGTGTACAAGTCTCGGATTGATCGCCTCATTGGGAAACACGTAATTTCCCATAGGATCAATACGGCAAAATAAAAAGAATTCGCCTTCAATTTGGCGGGAAGTGTACTCGCACACACTCACTCAGAATACACCCCAAAAAAAACACACACAACGCACACACACACACACACACACAACACAACTAGACACAACACGCGCCTCCACACACACACACACAGACACACACACACACAGACACACACAGGGCCTGTCTCACCGTGACACTCGGGCTGGGTTCCCACCCAGCTCCCGTTGGCCAGGCATCTGCGCTCCTGGGAGCCGCCCAGGGCGTAGCCCGGCTCACAGCTGAAGCGCACCAGGCTGCCCTCGCGGAACTCCTCCCCCAGGCGGATGCCGTGGAAGGGGACGCCCGGGTCACCGCACAGCCCCGCCGACTCTCCTGCAGGAGGACAAACACACACACACACACACACACACACACACACACACACACACACACACACACACACACACACACACACACACACACACACACACACACACACACACACACACACACACACACACACACACACGGGGCGTGAGCGATGTGTGACCCACATAACGAGACGTGGAACAGCGGACTGTCCCAGGGGATGCGCGAGGTATCCGTTTGTCGGGTGGCGATATTCAGTAGAACTGAACTATAGTTACGGGGGGTTAATGTTAAATAGGAAGTATATATATATATATGTTTATATATACAGTAAGTGACATACATGCCTCCTCATATGGCAAAGTTCCTATTAGGTTTTCCATGAACAAATGGGACAAAATGGGAAAAAACTAAAAAGTGATATATTATGATCAATAAAATATTAATATAACTATATTAATATAACTATATTAATATAACTATATTAATATAACTATATTAATATAACTATATTCCCACAGGATGTCAAATGTTTTCCTGTTAATCATGAGGTATAAAACGCATGAAGAAGCTCAAGGTAATTTGATCAGCGCACAACGCAATGGGCAATGGGCAAATACACACTCCTATTGAGTCATCCCTAATCATACAATGGTATAGGTAAAGCCTCCACAACAAGCAATACAATTACAATAGATAATAATAATACATACACACTATTTATATATATACTGTATATATATATATATATATATATATATATATACAGCAATATATATACATCATTTGAATTGCCTTGCACAGAGGAACGGCACACACACCTCCTCCGTCCGCCGACTGTGGTCCAAATAATCGAAAGGAATTCAGCCATCCTGCATATTGACCTACTTTGAAATACCGTACTCTTACAGCGTTCTTTAACAGTGCTTAGCCCAGGAAGAGAGGTAGGAGAGAGAGATAGGGATGTGTGTGTGAGGGGGGGGGGTGATGACATCGCCATGGAAAAGCTTCCTTTTTAATAGTCGACTCAGAGAAAGCCGGCAATCTCCGGGATATATGAACATCATGAATTGTGGCGTTAAACTGTCAGGACCACTGTTTATTGTTGTCTTGTCTCGTCCCCGCATCGGGCGCATAAGTATAAGTGTGTGTGCATTGGGGAGTGCGTTGCGTGTGTGTGTGTTTGTGTGTGTGTGTGTGTGTGTGTGTGTGTGTGTGTGTGTGTGTGTGTGTGTGTGTGTGTGTGTGAGTGTGTTTGTAAGAGAAAGCTCCAGCGGGACAGAGGGGGTAGTGAGCAGATAAGAAGATAAAAGGGGTTTCCACCGGTCCCTATAGTCCAATGACCGGAGATGCTCCTCTCTCCTCATCCTCCACCTCCAACACCAGCGTCTCAGAGTCTCCGGAGGCCCCCTGTCACCCCTGTCACGCGTCAAACGTCTTTCTACACCTTAACATTCCTCCACCTCCTTCTCTCTGCCGGCGAGATGTGAAACGGGGAAAGAGTCGCACAGACACTGAAGGTGCAAAATGCAACTTTGACAGTGTCTGTGTGTGTGTCTGTATGTGTGTGTGTGTGTGTCTGTGTGCCTGTGTGTGTGTGTGGAGGAAGAGCTAAAGAGATGTAGTTTTAGTAGGCCTACTTTACAACACAGACTCCCCCCTCCCCTCCCTTCCCTTCCATCGGGGGTCTTTATAAGGCCATTTTGCTTGGGGATTTGCCCTTGATGTCCTTGGACTTACACTATCTGGGTCTACCTCTGAGGGCGTCGCCGACCATCAAAACCCTCCACCACCCCCGTCACCCCCACCACCACTACCCCCCACCACCCTAAAGCTTTTTATTTGCTACTGGCATTACAAGAGGGAGTCGCCAGCACGACTTTACATCTGAATTAATCAAGAGTATTAACGGTACGAGAGGTCGAATAGAGGAAACAGTTCAGCAGAAGGTACCTTGAATTCCTAATGAGCTGAGCACACACTCCTACCTCCCCTCCTCCCCCCTCACCCCCTCACCTCCTCCCCCTCCTCCCCCTCCTCCCACCCCCCCCCCCCCCCCCACCCCTTACTTAAACCTCTTTCTTTTTTTTTACCCTTCCAGTTTGTTTAAGGTGATCTTCAACTTAAAGTTAGCGCTGGCCTTCAGGAACAAAGAGACTCCAAGAGTTCTCCAGTTCTTTATATATATATATATATATATATATATATATATATATATATATATATATATATATATATATATATATATATAAGTTTTTAAGTATATTATAAGTTTTGATGTGTGTAGTTGATGGCTGATTTAAGCGGCCTCATCTGGCCCCAGTCATACCGATTAGAGTCTGGTTGAAGCAGCCTCACCTGGCCCCCAGTCAGACTGATTAGAGTCTGGTTGAAGCAGCCTCACCTGGCCCCAGTCAGACTGATTAGAGTCTGGTTGAAGCAGCCTCACCTGGCCCCAGTCATACTGATTAGAGTCTGGTTGAAGCAGCCTCACCTGGCCCAGTCAGACTGATTAGAGTCTGGTTGAAGCAGCCTCACCTGGCCCCAGTCAGACTGATTAGAGTCTGGTTGAAGCAGCCTCACCTGGCCCCAGTCAGACTGATTAGAGTCTGTTGAAGCAGCCTCACCTGCCCCAGTCAGACTGATTAGAGTCTGGTTGAAGCAGCCTCACCTGGCCCCAGTCAGACTAATTACAGTCTGGGGATACACACCTGTGGGTCTTTCAGTGCCCACAGGTTAAACCAGGAACCACCACACACACACACACACACACACAACCAATCGATTGGAGTATGGCGCCGTACGAGATGGCTGCCGTGTCGCGAGCTCCCGCACGACGACGCAGTTTTTTGTTATTTATTCTTTTTATTGCAACTATTTTAGTTCAGGATGTTAGCAGCAAGTTCACTTATAACTTCTGCACACTTTGGGAGATCAGATCGACAGTCGCTCGCCGCCTACCGGAGTTTTTTCATTCTTTCGACTCGGACGTCCCGCCCGAAGTCACAGCTGGATTATCTCCGTCCATTTTGGGCACGATTACGCGCAAGCGTCGCCGGAGGAAGCGAGGGAAGCGAGCCGGCGTGCTAGTCAGGCTGAGATGTCGATCCGATCGCCCCCCACTACCCACCATTCTACTGGCTAATGTACAGTCTCTGGACAATAAGTTAAGCGAACTACAGGCTCGTATTCAATTCCACCGGGAAACTAGGGACAATTGTATTATCTGCCTTACGGAGACATGGATGTCGGAGGGGGTTACCGACGCAGCTATCGAGCCGACGGGATTTTCCGTACACCGGGCGGACAGAACAAAGGCTCTCTCCGGTAAAGATCGCGGAGGGGGGGTATGTCTCATGATAAACAGATCTTGGTGCAACCAAAGTCATGTACATCCCCTCAAGTCTTTCTGTTCCCCGGACCTGGAGTACCTGATGCTTATGTGCCGTCCATACTGGCTACCTCGGGAGTTTACAGCGGTAACCGTGACCGCTGTTTACATTCCCCCACAAGCCAACACGGACACAGCGCTGAAGGAACTGTACGGGGCTATCAGCGAACAGGAGTCGGCCCACCCCGAGGCTGCTCTCATCGTAGGCGGGGGACTTCAACAAGGCGAACCTGAAGAAGGTTCTCCCGAAGTTCTACCAACACATAAAGAGCAACACACGGGGCGAGCGGATCCTCGACCACTGCTACACTCCCTTCCGTGATGGCTACAAGGCCCTCCTCCGCCCACCGTTCGGCAAATCAGATCACCGCTCTATCCAGCTACTCCCCGCCTATAGGCAGAGACTGAAGCAGCAACCGATCGCTGTGAGGGAGGTCCAATGCTGGTCGGACCAATCAGATTCTACGCTGCAGGATTGTTTTGATCACGCTGACTGGCACATGTTCCGCGTTGCCTCGGACAATAACATCAACGAGTACGCGTCGTCGGTCACCGGGTTCATCAAGAAGTGCATAGATGACGTTGTTCCGACCAAGTCGGTTCGGATATATCCCAACCAGAAACCGTGGATTAACGGCGATGTTCGCGCTGCCCTACATGCGCGTAACGCCGCCTTTGGTTCCGGGAATACGGAGGAATATACGAGAGCCCGTTACGACCTCCGTAAGACCATCGTCACTGCCAAGCGGGAGTATAAGGACAGAGTGGAAGATAAATTCAAGAAACACGATGCGAGGGGTATGTGGCAGGGGCTGCAGAAGATAACGAACTTCAGAGGGAGAACCAGTTGTGTAGAGAACTCCTCTACCTCCCTCCCAGGAGAGCTAAATACATTTTTTGCTCGGTTCGACGTAAACGGCAGCCCGCCGAAGCCAGCACCGACTGGGGAGACCAGCCAGCTGCGCATCTCGGAGGCGGATGTGCGCCGCACCTTTAAGCGGCTGAACATCCGTAAGGCGGCAGGCCCCGACGACATCCCGGGCCGCGTCCTCAGAGCATGCGCAGACCAGTTGGCAGGAGTCTTTGCAGACATCTTCAACCTCTCCCTGTCCCAGGCTGTTGTCCCCGCGGTCTTCAAGATATCCACCATCGTGCCTGTCCCTAAACAAACCAAGGTAACATGCCTGAATGACTACAGACCTGTGGCCCTCACCTCGATCGTTAGCAAATGCTTCGAGAGGTTGGTCAAGGACTTTATTTGCTCCGTGTTACCTACCACGCTGGACCCATGGCAATTTGCATATCGTCAAAATAGATCCACGGACGACGCAATTGCCATGGCCCTCCACACTGCCCTTTCCCACCTGGAGGGGAAGAACTGTTATGTGCGAATGCTGTTTGTGGACTACAGCTCAGCATTCAACACAATAGTTCCTGCCAAGCTCGACACCAAGCTGAGAGGTCTAGGCGTACCCCCATCCATGTGCAGCTGGATACTGAACCTCCTGTCGGACCGCCGCCAGGTGGTGAGGATGGGCAGCACCACATCAGAGCCACTGACCCTCAACACGGGAGCCCCCCAGGGATGCGTGCTGAGCCCTCTCCTCTACTCCCTCTACACCCACGACTGCATGGCTATGCACAGCTCCAACGTCATCGTCAAGTTTGCTGACGACACGACAGTGATGGGCCTGATCGCCGGCGACGACGAGACAGCCTACAGGGAGGAGGTCGGATCGCTGGAGCAGTGGTGCCAGGAGAACAGCCTCGCCCTCAACGTCAAGAAGACCAAGGAGCTGATCGTGGACTTCAGGAGGCAGAGGGGAGAGCACAGCCCTATCTCCATCGACGGCGTTGCAGTAGAGAGGGTCAGCAGCTTCAAGTTCCTCGGCGTGCACATCTCCGAGGACCTCACATGGTCCACGCACACCACACACGTGGTGAAAAAGGCCCAACAACGCCTGTATTTTCTCAGGCGTCTGAAGAAATTCAGCATGGGCCCCCGCATCCTGAGAACATTCTACAACGGCACCATCGAGAGTGTTCTGACAGGGTGTATCACCGCCTGGTACGGGAACTGCACGGCACTCGAGCGCAGAGCGCTTCAAAGGGTGGTGCGGACGGCCCAGTATATCGTTGGAGGTGAGCTCCCCTCCCTCCTGGACATTTACAACCAGCGGTGCGTGGCCAAGGCCAAAAGAATTATAAAAGACATTGCCCACCCCAGCCACGAACTTTACTCACTATTACCGTCAGGCAGGCGATACCGCAGTATCAAGTGTCGTACAAATAGGCTTAGAGATAGCTTCCACAGTCAGGCCATCAGGCTGCTGAACAAGGGCGTATAACATATAACAATGTATATTTTATTACATTGATTTATATATATATATTGCTCTTTTCTGTGCTGATTTTTGCATTTTATAAATTGCATTTTTTATTTTTATTTTATATTCCTTATTCTATTTTTTATTCTATTTTTATCTATTTTTATCTATTTTTATTTTATCTTATTTTATAACTGCTGTCTGTCGTCGGGTATTGCACACAAGAATTTCACATCACTGCTTTATACTAAACTGTAAACTGTGAAGTGACAATAAACTTGACTTGACTTGACTTGACTTGACACACACACTCAGGAGGAAGGAGCACTCGCACATACCTTCTGCTCTGTTCTACAACTAGAAAACTTTACAATAAACCAGTTTCCTCATCGCTCTGTCTCCCCAGGAGGGGCCCAAAGTAGCCGTTTTAATGGCACGGTGGCGGCTTCGAATGCCACATTGCCATTCGGGGGCTGCTTTACGGGCCTTCCCTCCCTCCCCCCCCCCCTCCCGAACCCGAGGCCTTTTACCGGAGCAGTGGGGCAGCGAGCCGCTCCACTGGCCGTCAAGCTGGCAGGTGCGGGTGGTGTTTGCCCACCACGGAGCGCTGGCCGATGCAGCTGAAGCGGATGACGGAGCCCACGGTGCGGCGGTCCCCAGAGACCTGGGCGTAGGGCGGCACGCTGGGGCCGGTCGCACAGCACCACTGGAGACGGAGGAAGGGGAAAGGGTTTAACAGCGGGGAGAGAGGACATTCATACGGTGCGACAAGCTAGCTAGTGCGGCACCAACCGGCAGCGCGCACACCACGGCCGATAGCTTTCGTTAACCACAAACATGTAAATCGCATTGTAAAACATTAACAGGTTCCATAACAATTAGCATGAGCGACCCCTCAAATATACAACAAACTAAAAAAAGAGAAAAAGTAACAAAAAACGCCTTCACTTTGAAAAATATACTGCGGCAAACGCAGGCACCCCGAAACAACGGCATGAAAACCCCCACTTAATCCCCCCCCCCGGACGTAGGCGGAGCCCATAAAGACATTACAACATAACGACGCCGCATAAAAATCCCACCCAAAAAAGTAGCAAAGCTGCCAAAAATCTATTTATTTTCCGTTTCTGTCTCTCTCTCTCTCTCTCTCTCTCTCTCTCGCCCATGCCCTTGTCTTGACAACACTTTTCCGAGACACTTTTCCCAAATAAAAGAACTGTCCGGAAACTCACACAGGCACTTGGGCAGCGAGTCGGTCCCAGGTGCCGTCGCCCTGGCAGGAGATGGAGCTGGTGCCCAGCAGGTAGTAGCCCGGGTTGCAGCGGTACGAGGCGGTGGTCTGGAAGGCACTGAGAGCGGGC
>CM051007.1:2300189-2320189 GCA_027704905.1 Muraenolepis orangiensis
TCAAAAAAATTAAAAAAAAAAAATAAGAAAAAAACCAAAAAAAAAATAATAAAATGCAAAAAAAATCTGCGAGGAGTAAACAAAGAAATAACAAAAATCGGGACCACTCCCCCGAAAAATGTTAGGTGCCAACTAATCCGACGTCCCCCAGCTTCTCAGACCACACAGAGGGAAGCCTACCACCACTCACCACCCACCACCCACCACCACCACCCACCACCACCACCACCACGCTCCTCCCTCCCTCCTCCTCCTCCTCCTCCCCATCCCACCCAGGGCATACCCTGCTATAATGACCAGATGTAGCCGCACCTTGAAGTGCCTGCCAGACCTAGAGCAGGTGGGCAGCATATGAGAAGCCACAGAGGAGTACGAGGGAAGAGAAAGACGCAAGCGCAGAGACGGATGGAGAACGGAGAGAAGGTAATTTGAGGAAGCGCGAGAGAGAGCGAGAGCGAGAGAGAGAGAGAGAGAGAGAGAGAGAGAGAGAGAGAGAGAGAGAGAGAGAGAGAGAGAGAGCGAGAGAGAGAGAGAGTGAGTGAGAGTGAGAGAGAGATAGAGGCAGGGAGGGAGTTGTGGCACGGACAAGAGCTAGGGGGGAAAGTAATAGTTTGTGTCGGAAAGAAATCAACAGAGGTTATGAGAAAACCTTCACGCGTGCATAGAAAGTCCTTGCAAAATGTCAAGGGAATGTGCATCGGCTAAACTGAGGAGCGGTGAGTGACACGAGCGTTCAATGCATTCATTCAGAAACGCGACCCCTACAGGGCTCTGAACACGTCTACCCTTTAGTCTGCCCTGGTCCGACATGATGGCACCTCGTCGTCCCTGAACCTATGAAAAAGGCAATTAAAAGGCCTTTGTTTTTGTGAATAATGTTTGAATTCGAATGTCCAGATCGCCCCTTGTTGCAGACGATCTGCCTCTAAACTAGATCTAACTCTGAGCCTTGCACTTCTTGTTTGCACTTCTTTCTTCTGATTGCTGGATGGCACGGATGCACCAGAGTGGAATAATGTGGGAACAAGGGAGTAAGGGACTCTGGATGGAGAAACACTGGGAGAGAGAGAGAGAGAGAGAGAGAGAGAGAGAGAGTAGAGAGAGAGAGAGAGAGAGAGGAGAGAGACTGAGAAAGAGACTCGAGGAGAAGCTGAGAGAGACTCTGGAGAGAGAAGCTGGAGAGAGACCTGGAGAGAGACGCTGGAGAGAGACGCGGAGAGAGAGAGAGAGAGAGGAACTGGAGAGAGAGCGCTGGAGAGAGAGGGAGAGAGAGGAGAGAGAGAGAGAGAGGAGAGAGAGAGAGAGAGGAGAGAGAAGAGAGAGAGAGTGAGAGAGAGTGTGTGTGTGTGTAATGGGTGTCATGCATCGACAGGCGAGTTGCAAAAGCCAAAAAGCTCAGGTGAATCTTGGGGAAAAGTTGCCAATACACGATGATTGTGATTGGTGGATTGAATGCATTTGGTGATTCAGAAACACATATACAACATAACTGCAGTCTTTGCGTAGGTAGAAAATCACAGAGGATGCAAGCACAAATCAAAGCCTGAAAGCTATTATTTCCATTGTGGTCCTAAAATGTGGGTATGAGTAGTGCATGCAAGTGTGTTCGCAAGGGCCTAAGACTGGTATAAGTTTGTGTGAGCGTGGGTGTGTGTGTGTGTGTGTGGTGTGTGTGTGTGTGTGTGTGTGTGTGTGTGTGTAAGTGTGTGTGTGTGTGCGCATGTGTACAAGTCTCGGATTGATCGCCTCATTGGGAAACACGTAATTTCCCATAGGATCAATACGGCAAAATAAAAAGAATTCGCCTTCAATTTGGCGGGAAGTGTACTCGCACACACTCACTCAGAATACACCCAAAAACAAAACACACACAACGCACACACACACACACACACAACACAACTAGACACAACACGCGCCTCCACACACACACACACAGACCACACACACAGACACACACACAGACACACAGGGCCTGTCTCACCGTGACACTCGGGCTGGGTTCCCACCCAGCTCCCGTTGGCCAGGCATCTGCGCTCCTGGGAGCCGCCCAGGGCGTAGCCCGGCTCACAGCTGAAGCGCACCAGGCTGCCCTCGCGGAACTCCTCCCCCAGGCGGATGCCGTGGAAGGGGACGCCCGGGTCACCGCACAGCCCCGCCGACTCTCCTGCAGGAGGACAAACACACACACACACACACACACACACACACACACACACACACACACACACACACGGGGCGTGAGCGATGTGTGACCCACATAACGAGACGTGGAACAGCGGACTGTCCCAGGGGATGCGCGAGGTATCCGTTTGTCGGGTGGCGATATTCAGTAGAACTGAACTATAGTTACGGGGGGTTAATGTTAAATAGGAAGTATATATATATATATATGTTTATATATACAGTAAGTGACATACATGCCTCCTCATATGGCAAAGTTCCTATTAGGTTTTCCATGAACAAATGGGACAAAATGGGAAAAAACTAAAAAGTGATATATTATGATCAATAAAATATTAATATAACTATATTAATATAACTATATTAATATAACTATATTAATATAACTATATTCCCACAGGATGTCAAATGTTTTCCTGTTAATCATGAGGTATAAAACGCATGAAGAAGCTCAAGGTAATTTGATCAGCGCACAACGCAATGGGCAATGGGCAAATACACACTCCTCCTATTGAGTCATCCCTAATCATACAATGGTATAGGTAAAGCCTCCACAACAAGCAATACAATTACAATAGATAATAATAATACATACACACTATTTATATATATACTGTATATATATATATATATATATATATATATACAGCAATATATATACATCATTTGAATTGCCTTGCACAGAGGAACGGCACACACACCTCCTCCGTCCGCCGACTGTGGTCCAAATAATGGAAAGGAATTCAGCCATCCTGCATATTGACCTACTTTGAAATACCGTACTCTTACAGCGTTCTTTAACAGTGCTTAGCCCAGGAAGAGAGGTAGGAGAGAGAGATAGGGATGTGTGTGTGAGGGGGGGGGGTGATGACATCGCCATGGAAAAGCTTCCTTTTTAATAGTCGACTCAGAGAAAGCCGGCAATCTCCGGGATATATGAACATCATGAATTGTGGCGTTAAACTGTCAGGACCACTGTTTATTGTTGTCTTGTCTCGTCCCCGCATCGGGCGCATAAGTATAAGTGTGTGTGCATTGGGGAGTGCGTTGCGTGTGTGTGTGTTTGTGTGTGTGTGTGTGTGTGTGTGTGTGTGTGTGTGTGTGTGTGTGTGTGTGTGTGTGTGTGAGTGTGTTTGTAAGAGAAAGCTCCAGCGGGACAGAGGGGGTAGTGAGCAGATAAGAAGATAAAAGGGGTTTCCACCGGTCCCTATAGTCCAATGACCGGAGATGCTCCTCTCTCCTCATCCTCCACCTCCAACACCAGCGTCTCAGGGTCTCCGGAGGCCCCCTGTCACCCCTGTCACGCGTCAAACGTCTTTCTACACCTTAACATTCCTCCACCTCCTTCTCTCTGCCGGCGAGATGTGAAACGGGGAAAGAGTCGCACAGACCCTGAAGGTGCAAAATGCAACTTTGACAGTGTCTGTGTGTGTGTCTGTATGTGTGTGTGTGTGTGTCTGTGTGCCTGTGTGTGTGTGTGGAGGAAGAGCTAAAGAGATGTAGTTTTAGTAGGCCTACTTTACAACACAGACTCCCCCCTCCCCTCCCTTCCCTTCCATCGGGGGTCTTTATAAGGCCATTTTGCTTGGGGATTTGCCCTTGATGTCCTTGGACTTACACTATCTGGGTCTACCTCTGAGGGCGTCGCCGACCATCAAAACCCTCCACCACCCCCGTCACCCCCACCACCACCCCACCACCCCCACCACCCTAAAGCTTTTTATTTGCTACTGGCATTACAAGAGGGAGTCGCCAGCACGACTTTACATCTGAATTAATCAAGAGTATTAACGGTACGAGAGGTCGAATAGAGGAAACAGTTCAGCAGAAGGTACCTTGAATTCCTAATGAGCTGAGCACACACTCCTACCTCCCCTCCTCCCCCCTCACCCCCTCACCTCCTCCCCCTCCTCCCCCTCCTCACCCCCCCCCCCCCCCCCCCACCCCTTACTTAAACCTCTTTCTTTTTTTTTACCCTTCCAGTTTGTTTAAGGTGATCTTCAACTTAAAGTTAGCGCTGGCCTTCAGGAACAAAGAGACTCCAAGAGTTCTCCAGTTCTTTATATATATATATATATATATATATATATATATATATATATATATATATATATATATATATATATATATATATAAGTTTTTAAGTATATTATAAGTTTTGATGTGTGTAGTTGATGGCTGATTTAAGCGGCCTCATCTGGCCCCAGTCATACCGATTAGAGTCTGGTTGAAGCAGCCTCACCTGGCCCCAGTCAGACTGATTAGAGTCTGGTTGAAGCAGCCTCACCTGGCCCCAGTCAGACTGATTAGAGTCTGGTTGAAGCAGCCTCACCTGGCCCCAGTCAGACTGATTAGAGTCTGGTTGAAGCAGCCTCACCTGGCCCCAGTCATACTGATTAGAGTCTGGTTGAAGCAGCCTCACCTGGCCCCAGTCAGACTGATTAGAGTCTGGTTGAAGCAGCCTCACCTGGCCCCAGTCAGACTGATTAGAGTCTGTTGAAGCAGCCTCACCTGGCCCCAGTCAGACTGATTAGAGTCTGGTTGAAGCAGCCTCACCTGGCCCCAGTCAGACTAATTACAGTCTGGGGATACACACCTGTGGGTCTTTCAGTGCCCACAGGTTAAACCAGGAACCACCACACACACACACACACACACACAACCAATCGATTGGAGTATGGCGCCGTACGAGATGGCTGCCGTGTCGCGAGCTCCCGCACGACGACGCAGTTTTTTGTTATTTATTCTTTTTATTGCAACTATTTTAGTTCAGGATGTTAGCAGCAAGTTCACTTATAACTTCTGCACACTTTGGGAGATCAGATCGACAGTCGCTCGCCGCCTACCGGAGTTTTTTCATTCTTTCGACTCGGACGTCCCGCCCGAAGTCACAGCTGGATTATCTCCGTCCATTTTGGGCACGATTACGCGCAAGCGTCGCCGGAGGAAGCGAGGGAAGCGAGCCGGCGTGCTAGTCAGGCTGAGATGTCGATCCGATCGCCCCCCACTACCCACCATTCTACTGGCTAATGTACAGTCTCTGGACAATAAGTTAAGCGAACTACAGGCTCGTATTCAATTCCACCGGGAAACTAGGGACAATTGTATTATCTGCCTTACGGAGACATGGATGTCGGAGGGGGTTACCGACGCAGCTATCGAGCCGACGGGATTTTCCGTACACCGGCGGACAGAACAAAGGCTCTCTCCGGTAAAGATCACGGAGGGGGGGTATGTCTCATGATAAACAGATCTTGGTGCAACCAAAGTCATGTACATCCCCTCAAGTCTTTCTGTTCCCCGGACCTGGAGTACCTGATGCTTATGTGCCGTCCATACTGGCTACCTCGGGAGTTTACAGCGGTAACCGTGACCGCTGTTTACATTCCCCCACAAGCCAACACGGACACAGCGCTGAAGGAACTGTACGGGGCTATCAGCGAACAGGAGTCGGCCCACCCCGAGGCTGCTCTCATCGTAGCGGGGGACTTCAACAAGGCGAACCTGAAGAAGGTTCTCCCGAAGTTCTACCAACACATAAAGAGCAACACACGGGGCGAGCGGATCCTCGACCACTGCTACACTCCCTTCCGTGATGGCTACAAGGCCCTCCTCCGCCCACCGTTCGGCAAATCAGATCACCGCTCTATCCAGCTGCTCCCCGCCTATAGGCAGAGACTGAAGCAGCAACCGATCGCTGTGAGGGAGGTCCAATGCTGGTCGGACCAATCAGATTCTACGCTGCAGGATTGTTTTGATCACGCTGACTGGCACATGTTCCGCGTTGCCTCGGACAATAACATCAACGAGTACGCGTCGTCGGTCACCGGGTTCATCAAGAAGTGCATAGATGACGTTGTTCCGACCAAGTCGGTTCGGATATATCCCAACCAGAAACCGTGGATTAACGGCGATGTTCGCGCTGCCCTACATGCGCGTAACGCCGCCTTTGGTTCCGGGAATACGGAGGAATATACGAGAGCCCGTTACGACCTCCGTAAGACCATCGTCACTGCCAAGCGGGAGTATAAGGACAGAGTGGAAGATAAATTCAAGAAACACGATGCGAGGGGTATGTGGCAGGGGCTGCAGAAGATAACGAACTTCAGAGGGAGAACCAGTTGTGTAGAGAACTCCTCTACCTCCCTCCCAGGAGAGCTAAATACATTTTTTGCTCGGTTCGACGTAAACGGCAGCCCGCCGAAGCCAGCACCGACTGGGGAGACCAGCCAGCTGCGCATCTCGGAGGCGGATGTGCGCCGCACCTTTAAGCGGCTGAACATCCGTAAGGCGGCAGGCCCCGACGACATCCCGGGCCGCGTCCTCAGAGCATGCGCAGACCAGTTGGCAGGAGTCTGTGCAGACATCTTCAACCTCTCCCTGTCCCAGGCTGTTGTCCCCGCGGTCTTCAAGATATCCACCATCGTGCCTGTCCCTAAACAAACCAAGGTAACATGCCTGAATGACTACAGACCTGTGGCCCTCACCTCGATCGTTAGCAAATGCTTCGAGAGGTTGGTCAAGGACTTTATTTGCTCCGTGTTACTTACCACGCTGGACCCATGGCAATTTGCATATCGTCAAAATAGATCCACGGACGACGCAATTGCCATGGCCCTCCACACTGCCCTTTCCCACCTGGAGGGGAAGAACTGTTATGTGCGAATGCTGTTTGTGGACTACAGCTCAGCATTCAACACAATAGTTCCTGCCAAGCTCGACACCAAGCTGAGAGGTCTAGGCGTACCCCCATCCATGTGCAGCTGGATACTGAACCTCCTGTCGGACCGCCGCCAGGTGGTGAGGATGGGCAGCACCACATCAGAGCCACTGACCCTCAACACGGGAGCCCCCCAGGGATGCGTGCTGAGCCCTCTCCTCTACTCCCTCTACACCCACGACTGCATGGCTATGCACAGCTCCAACGTCATCGTCAAGTTTGCTGACGACACGACAGTGATGGGCCTGATCGCCGGCGACGACGAGACAGCCTACAGGGAGGAGGTCGGATCGCTGGAGCAGTGGTGCCAGGAGAACAGCCTCGCCCTCAACGTCAAGAAGACCAAGGAGCTGATCGTGGACTTCAGGAGGCAGAGGGGAGAGCACAGCCCTATCTCCATCGACGGCGTTGCAGTAGAGCGGGTCAGCAGCTTCAAGTTCCTCGGCGTGCACATCTCCGAGGACCTCACATGGTCCACGCACACCACACACGTGGTGAAAAAGGCCCAACAACGCCTGTATTTTCTCAGGCGTCTGAAGAAATTCAGCATGGGCCCCCGCATCCTGAGAACATTCTACAACGGCACCATCGAGAGTGTTCTGACAGGGTGTATCACCGCCTGGTACGGGAACTGCACGGCACTCGAGCGCAGAGCGCTTCAAAGGGTGGTGCGGACGGCCCAGTATATCGTTGGAGGTGAGCTCCCCTCCCTCCTGGACATTTACAACCAGCGGTGCGTGGCCAAGGCCAAAAGAATTATAAAAGACATTGCCCACCCCAGCCACGAACTTTACTCACTATTACCGTCAGGCAGGCGATACCGCAGTATCAAGTGTCGTACAAATAGGCTTAGAGATAGCTTCCACAGTCAGGCCATCAGGCTGCTGAACAAGGGCGTATAACATATAACAATGTATATTTTATTACATTGATTTATATATATATATTGCTCTTTTCTGTGCTGATTTTTGCATTTTATAAATTGCATTTTTTATTTTTATTTTATATTCCTTATTCTATTTTTTATTCTATTTTTATCTATTTTTATCTATTTTTATTTTATCTTATTTTATAACTGCTGTCTGTCGTCGGGTATTGCACACAAGAATTTCACATCACTGCTTTATACTAAACTGTAAACTGTGAAGTGACAATAAACTTGACTTGACTTGACTTGACTTGACACACACACTCAGGAGGAAGGAGCACTCGCACATACCTTCTGCTCTGTTCTACAACTCGAAAACTTTACAATAAACCAGTTTCCTCATCGCTCTGTCTCCCCAGGAGGGGCCCAAAGTAGCCGTTTTAATGGCACGGTGGCGGCTTCGAATGCCACATTGCCATTCGGGGGCTGCTTTACGGGCCTTCCCTCCCTCCCCCCCCCCTCCCGAACCCGAGGCCTTTTACCGGAGCAGTGGGGCAGCGAGCCGCTCCACTGGCCGTCAAGCTGGCAGGTGCGGGTGGTGTTGCCCACCACGGAGCGCTGGCCGATGCAGCTGAAGCGGATGACGGAGCCCACGGTGCGGCGGTCCCCAGAGACCTGGGCGTAGGGCGGCACGCTGGGCCGGTCGCACAGCACCACTGGAGACGGAGGAAGGGGAAAGGGTTTAACAGCGGGGAGAGAGGACATTCATACGGTGCGACAAGCTAGCTAGTGCGGCACCAACCGGCAGCGCGCACACACGGCCGATAGCTTTCGTTAACCACAAACATGTAAATCGCATTGTAAAACCTTAACAGGTTCCATAACAATTAGCATGAGCGACCCCTCAAATATACAACAAACTAAAAAAAGAGAAAAAGTAACAAAAAACGCCTTCACTTTGAAAAATATACTGCGGCAAACGCAGACACCCGAAACAACGGCATGAAAACCCCCACTTAATCCCCCCCCCCGGACGTAGGCGGAGCCCATAAAGACATTACAACATAACGACGCCGCATAAAAATCCCACCCAAAAAAGTAGCAAAGCTGCCAAAAATCTATTTATTTTCCGTTTCTGTCTCTCTCTCTCTCTCTCTCTCTCTCTCTCGCCCATGCCCTTGCCTTGACAACACTTTTCCGAGACACTTTTCCCAAATAAAAGAACTGTCCGGAAACTCACACAGGCACTTGGGCAGCGAGCGGTCCCAGGTGCCGTCGCCCTGGCAGGAGATGGAGCTGGTGCCCAGCAGGTAGTAGCCCGGGTTGCAGCGGTACGAGGCGGTGGTCTGGAAGCTGTAGCGGTGCGGCCCGCTGCTCAGGACCTGCCGCACGCTGTTGTCCACGTGGCCGGGCTCCGTGCAGTTCACGACTGGAGGAGGAGGAGGAGCAGGAGAAGAAAAAGATTGTTAGGAATGGATGGAGAAGGAGGAGATTGTTAGGGATGGAGGAGATGGTAAGGGCAGGAGAAGAAGGATATGGTTAGAGACGGATGGAGGAAGAGAAGGAGGAGATGGTTAGGGATGGAGGAGATGGTAAGGGATGGATGGGGGAGGACATGGTTAGAGACATATGGAGGAGGAGGAGGAAGAGGAGGAGGAGGAGGAGGAGGAGGAGGAGGAGGAGGAGGAGGAGGAGGAGAAGGAGTAGATGGTGAGGGATGGAGGAGTTGGTTAGCTGTGGAAGAGGGGGAGATGGTTAGGGATGGATGGAGGGGGAGGAGGAGGAGGAGGATAGGGAGGAGGAGGAGGAGGAGGACATGGATAAGGATGGATGGAGGAGGAGATGGTTAGGGATGGATGGAGGGGGAGGAGGAGGATAGGGAGGATGAGGAGGAGGAGGACATAGGTAAGGATGGATGGAGGAGGAGATGGTAAGGGATGGATGGAGGGGGAGGAGGAGGAGGAGGAGGAGGAGGAGGAGGTTCGGGATAGAGGAGATAGTTAGGGCTGGAAGAGGAGTAGATGGTAACGGTGGATGGAGAAGGAGGAGGAGGATGAAGAGGAGATGGTTAGGGATAGAGGAGATGGTTAAGGGTGGAGAGAGAGGAGATGTTTAGGAAAGGAGGAGGAGGAGAAACTTTGGGGTGGAGGAGAGAAGAAGGAGGAGAAGATGTTTAGGAGCAGGATATGGTAAGGGAGGGAGAAGGAGGAGGGAGAGGAGGAGGAGGATATGGTTTAGGATTTAGGAAGAGGGGGAAGAGGAGGAGATGGATATGGATGGAGGAGGAGGAGGAGAGAATGGTTAAGGATGGAAGAGGCGATCGATAAGGATGGAGGAGGAAGAGGAGATGGTTAGGGATGGAGGAGGAGGAGGTGGAGATGGATAAGGGTGGAGGAGGTGTAGGAGATGGTTAGGGATGGAGGAGGAGAGGACAAGAGGAGATGGTTATGGATGGAGAAGGAGAAGATGGTATATAATTGAGGAGGAGGAGCAGGAGGAAGTGGTTGGAGATGGAGGAGGTTGTTAGGGATGGAGGAGAAGTAGGAGGTGGTTATGGATGGAGGAGTAGTTGAGGGATGGAGGGGAGGCGAGAGGAGAGGAGGCATATCACCAGGCTCACATTGTCCCACAAAAGCCAATCTTGGGCTGAGGTTGAAAACGGGGCAAGCAATACATGACTCATTCCAAACCACTATCCAACACTATCTAACTGTCCATCAAACCTCCTCTCCCTCCACCTCTCTCCTCCTTCCGCTGTCAAACCCATTCCTCCATCCATCCACCCCCGCCATCCACCCAAATGAAGTAGGGAGAACACTGTCTGAAACAAACAGGGGCAGAAGAAGAAAATAAGGAAGGGAGAGAGATATAGAGTTGGAAAGAGAGGATATAAATATAGGGAAACTAGGGAGAAAGAGAGGGGGAGACAGAGATAGAGAAAGAGAGAGAGAGGGGGGGAGAGAGAGAGAGAGAGAGAGAGAGAGAGAGAGAGAGAGAGAGAGAGAGAGAGAGAGAGAGAGAGAGAGAGAGAGAGAGAGAGAGAGAGAGAGTTGGAAAGAGAGAGAGAGAGAGAGAGAGAGAGAGAGAGAGAGAGAGAGAGAGAGAGAGAGAGAGAGAGAGAGAGAGGGGGGAGAGAGATAGAGATACATATATAGGAAAAAGAGGGAGCGAGTGAGGGTGAGAGGGATAGGGAGAAAGAGAGAGAGGGAGAGCAATAGAACATATATGAACATATATGAACATATATGAACATATATGGGAAAAAAAGAGGGAGATTGTGAGAGAGAGAGAGTGAGAAAGGTAAAGATATAGGATGAAAGAGACAGATAGAGGGATAGATTTTGAGAGAAAGGACAGAAGGAGGTTGAAATAAGGAGAGAGATAGTGCTATACGGAGAGAGAGAGAGAGAGAGAGAGAGAGAGAGAGAGAGAGAGAGAGAGAGAGAGAGAGAGAGAGAGAGAGAGAGAGATACGGGGGAAAAAGAGAGAGATAGATAGGTTGGAAGGGAAAGATGGTGGGAAACAGAGTGAGAGACAGACATATGGCCAGATAGCTCAAGTGGAGAGGAAGATCCAGATGAAGATGGCGGTCCGTTAGCTTGACAATCCACAGTGACGGTCAATGTGCTGAAGCAGTGTTGCTGAAGGACAAGGCAATTAACTGCACAAAAAGCTGTGTGTGTGTGTGTGTGTGTGTGTGTGAGTGTGACATGTATGCTAGCAGCTAGCAAGCTATTGCCCGCTAAGCCGCTCTCAATCAGGCGCCAACATAGGCATTTGCCCCTCTCTCTCTCTCTCTCCCGACACACACACACACACACACACACACACACACACACACACACACACACACACACACACACACACACACACACACACACACACACACACACACACACACACACACACACACACACACACACACACACACACACACACACACACGTGCAGTCAGGGGAGGGAACATTTCGATGTGAAGTGTGGGGGAGGAAGGGGAGGGAGGGGGGAGGGAAGGGGGAGGCTGAATCACCTCTCAATGACCTCATGGTAATGCATCCCTTCCGGTGTTCCAGAGTGCTGCTGACCCACGGTGCCGTCATGGCGGGTGAACCTCTGGCTCATATTTCTCCGTTTTTTGTGCATGTCTGAGTCCACCCAGAGGCAGACTCTCTGAGCTGTGTTCCTACTGTCCAACCCTCCCCCCTTGACGACTAACCTCAGGACACATGTGTGTGACAGGGGGACCGGGGGAGTCCAGGTGTGGTGGTCATAACGTGGGTTAACAAGGGGCAGAGAAGGGGCTCTGTGCTCACATGGCCACCAGGGAGACGTCGATGGGTTTTATTAAGTTTCTGATGATTTTATTTCTGGTGATGTCATCATTAATGGCAATGGTTTCTTTTTTTTCCCGCCAAAAGGAAGGTAAACAAAGGGCTTCCAAGAGAGCACAAGGGCCCCCGCCCCTCATCCCCCCAGTCAAGCGAGTGTGGCTCTTGTCACGGTAATTAAGGTGATAAATCTGAGTGACAAAAAAAAGAGAAGAAAACCCGGGACCCGTAAGCGGCTTACGATTCCCCGGGAAACGGAACGGCACACAAGAGTATAAAGAGTATAATGCGCTATCAAAACAAGACGCGCAAATCCATGCAAGCCCCCTCACTCACTCACTCACACACATACAATCACACAGACACGATTCAACACACACACACACACACACACACACACACACACACACACACACCACACACACACAGACACACACACACACACACACACACACACACACACACACACACACACACACACACACAAACACAGACATGACACGACAAACACACACACACGACACCACACACACACGACACCACACACACTCACAGACACACACACACATACAAACACACACACACACACACACACTCACACACACACACGACACCACACCACACACACACACACACACACACAGACATACAAACACACACACACACACACACAAACACACACTCACACACACACACACACACACACACACAACGCCACACACACACACACACACACACACACACACACACAACACCACACCACACACACACACACACACACACACACACACATACAAACACACACTCACACACACACACACACACACACACACACACAACGCCACACACACAGACACACACACACACACAGGCCAAATGCATCTGGAAGTCGGCATTGGCCAAAGATGCTAATACGGAGTCTACAGCAGCAGCAGAGCGATTTCTAGGACTTAGGTCGTCTGGGAAGGGAAATCTCCATCTGCTTCATGCATGCATGCCAGGGGTTTGCAACTCAACCGGCGCAGACAATCGCAGAGACTCTCTGAGACGCTCAAACTCCACCACGCACCCCCACCTCACTTCACCTCCTCTCCGCCTCCCATCCGCCTCCCCTCTGCCTCCCATCCGCATCCTCCTCCGCCTCCTTCCTTCCTCATTTGAAACAAAGTTATAAGGCTATGCATCATCTGGCCCCCCCACTCACGGGCTTGTCACGCTGGGAGAGGGGGGGGGGGGGGAGGGGGGGGGGGGGGAAGAGCCACGTCTGCGACCTCGGATCCCAGACGGATTCCTGCACTTTAAGCGACAGGCTTCGGGGGGTAAACGCAGGCGCCCGGACAGACAGACTTGTGAATTATTGTGAAACAAGTACGTAGGAATCTGATCTGAACCGGGGGAAGTTTGCTCAACCTCTCCCCCTCCCCCTCCCCCTCCCCCTCCCCTCCCCCTCCCCCTCACTTCAAAAAAGTAGCAGGTAATTCAGGATTCCGGGGTTCAAATTAGGAAGCATAGAGTCTCGGAGGTCCGATCTCTCTCTCTCTCTCTCTCTCTCTCCCTCTCCCTCTCCCTCTCTCTCTCTCTCTCTCTCTCTCTCTCTCTCTCTCTCTCTCTCTGTGTGCTCAAGGACCCGGGCAATTGCTTATTCGTCCCCGTTCTTTATTTTTATTACCTTAGTAGTGTTTCCCTGACGGGCCCCGGCCAGCTTGGGGGCATAATAAAGCTGGGGACCCGGCTGGGGACGGACCGGACCAAATAAATATTAACCTAGGAGCCCCTCGCAGACCGTGTTCCGGTTCAGAACTTAGGAAGGTAATTAAATAACCTCTGACGTATCCGGCTATTTTCCTTTTTTTCCCTTCCCGGTTTCAATTTCTACTAATATGCTTATTTTTAAACCTTTTCCTCTCCCCTCCGTCCCCTCACCTCACCTCCCCTCCCCTCACCTCCCCTCCCTCCCTCCCTCCCTCCCTCCCTCCCTCCCCTCACCTCACCTCACCTCACCTCACCTCCCCTCCCTCCCTCTCCTCCCCTCACCTCACCTCACCTCACCTCCCCTCCCCTCCCCTCCCCTCCCCTCCCTCCCCTGCCCTCACCTCTCCTCTCCTCCTCTCCCCTCCCCTCACCTCACCACCCCTCACCTCCCCTCTCCCCTTCCTCTTCTCCCTCCCCTCCCCTCTCCTCCCCTCCCCTCACCTCACCACCCCTCACCTCCCCTTTCCCCTCCCTCTTCTCCCTCCCCTCCCCTCCCCTCCCCTCCCTCCATCCAGGTCATCTCCGTCCACTCATTTCCGCTCACCCACTCGATTCCGTCCGCATGGGCAATGAAGGAGGAGGATGGGACCTTGTGTGTGTAGGGGGAGTGTTATCCTATACCTGCCTCAACCAAACACACACCGGTAAACTCACACAGAGGCACGCGTCCGGCACATTCATGCTCGTTAAGAGCATAACCGACTTGATTTAGCCATGCCAGCGTGGGTTTTCCGTGGGCAACATACTGTCGATAACATAGAAAACTTCCACTGGCGCACAGGATTTCATTCACATTAACGCTAAACGCATACGATTACACCATATACACACACCCACGAGGGAGTATAAAAGGCACCAACGTTAGCACCACCAAAGGTTCAAACGAACGCAAACTCTGCATCACGGCAGACGCTAAAAAAAGAGACCCATTCCATTCCATTGGTCATTCAGCAGACTGCAGCAGCCGCTTTTGTCCAAAGCGAATTAACAATAAGTGCTTTCAATATTGCAAGGCAAGAGAACTTCTAGTCACGAGAAGTCATAAGTGCATTTTCTTTCCTAACAAGCATTAGAGGAGCAGAACCAGCACCAGTCAAGTCAGGTCAAAAGTCAAATAAGTTGGGCCAACAATAGAGCTAACAATAGAGCTAAAATCGACTAGCAATAGAGCTAACAAGCTTAACACTAGAGCTAACATCAGCTAGCAATAGAGCTAACAAGCTACCAATAGAGCTAACATTGGCTAGCAATAGAGCTTACAAGCTAACAATAGAGCTAACATTGGCTAGCAATAGAGCTAACAAGCAAACCATAGAGCTAACAAGACGGTAAAGTGCTAAAAGGGGGACGGGTCAAGGTGGTAGTGCTTCCTGAAGAGGGTGGGAGGGTTGTTTGGTTCAGCCTGCGTCGAGGAAACACCAATGACACGCTTACTTTTACACGTGGGCAGCGTGTCGCTCCACTGGCCGTTGGACTGGCACGTGGACTTGGCCGTCCCGCTCAGGACGTATCCCGTGTGGCAGACGAAGCGCACGGCGTCGTTCAGGTTGAACTGGGTGCCCTGGGTCATGCCGAAGGTGGGGTTGCCCGGGTGACCGCACGTGATAGCTGCCACGAGGGACCGAGGAGGAAGAAGAAGAAGGAGAAGGGGGAGGAGGAGGGGGAGGAGGAGGAGGAGGAGGAGGAGGAGGAGGAGGAGGAGGAGGAGGAGGAGGAGGAGGAGGAGGAGGAGGAGCAGTAGAAGGACACATGGAAGAAGAAGAGTCAGAATTAGAATCAGAATGCCTTTATTATCATTGTACAAATACAATGAAATTGTGTAGACATCCTCAGGGTGCACTCTTTTCACACAACAGCAATATAAAAATAGAAAGGATTTAAAAACCAAACAAAACAAAATAAACTGAAAAATTGCCGAATAAAATTGCCGCAAAATATGAGCACAATTGTATGAATCAATATTGCAGTAGCCCTATGTACAGTAGCGCAGATAAGAAACTATGTGTGATGTAACTAGTTATTGCAGTATTGATGCAATACAGTATTGTAGTATTGTACACAGACACAGGCAGTGTCTGGCAGCGTTCAGTTTTCCTTTGGCTCTGGGGCAGAATCTGTCTGTATGTCAGTCTGTTTGTCCGTGATTGGATGGACCTGAAGCGTCTACCAGAGGGCAGCAGGTCAGACAGGTCACACAGGTCATGTCCCAGGTGGGATGGGTCTCATTTGCATGTTGGCTGCTCTGCTAAAGGCAACGGAAAATATCTTCCATGTAAACCTGAGACACGAATCTTTGCTGATGATGACGATGAGGATGTCTTTCTTCAAGGTGTGTGTGTTTGTGTGTCTGACACATATGTGTGTGTGTGTGACACATATGTGCGTGTATGTGTGTGTGTGAGGCATATGTGTGTTTGTGTGTAGGTGTGTGTGTGTGTGACACATATGTCTGTTTATGTGTGTGTGTGTGTGTGTGTGTGACACATATGTGTGTGTGTGTGTGTGTGTGTGTGTGTGTGTGTGTGTGTGTGTGTGTGTGTGTGTGTGTGTGTGTGTGTGTGACAAGCATATGTGTGTGTGTTTTACACATGTGTGTGTGACGCATTTGTGTGTGTGTGACGCATATGTGTGTGGGACGCATATATGTATGTGTTTAGGTATTTGTGTGTGTGTGATGCATATGTGTGTGTGTGACGCATATGTGTGTGTGTGTGTGACGCATGTGTGTGAGTGTGTGTGACGCATGTGTGTGTGTGACGCATATGTGTGTGTGTGTCGGTGTGTGTGTGTGTGCGTGTGTGTCTATGTGTGTGTGTGTGTGTGTGTACGTGTGTGAGTGAAGCAAATGTGTATGTGTGTGACACATATGTGTGTGTGTGTATGTGTGTGTGTGTGTGTGTGTGTGTGTGTGTGTGTGTGAAGGGGGGGATGGGGGATGGGGAGGGGAGACTTACGGACACAGACGGGCGTGTTCCCGGACCAGCGGTGGTCCTGTTCGCAGATGCGCACCGACACCCCGATGAGCCGGAAGCCCGGGCTGCACTGGTACACCACGCTGCCCCGGTAGTTGTAGTTCTCCCCGATGATCTGGCCGTTCACAATGGGCTCCGGGTTCCCGCAGTGACCCGCTGTGAGGGGAGGAACCGAGGGCAACAGAACCAGACCCAAACAGTCACAACAAGGTCAAAATCGAAAATCTGGAGGATTGATTCCTCACATGCATGTACACACACACACACACACACACACACACACACACACACACACACACACACACACACACACACACACACACACACACACACACACACACACACACACACACACACACACACACACACACACACACACACACACACACACAGTGAAATGGGTTTCTCTGCATTTAACCCATCCTAGTATTAGGAGCAGTGGGACAGCTATTAGTATATACAGCTGCCCCGGGGACCAGTGTAGGGGTCTGGTGCCTTGCTCAAGGGCACCTCGGGGCAGTGTCCAGGTGTTTTGAAGGGGACTTGAACCTGTGCGACCTTCTGGTTCCCAAGCCAAGTTCAAACAGACTGAGAGCTATCCTGCCTAAAAAAGAAAAACAGCCCGACAACAAACAAGCAATCGATGGATTGCGATGGTGACCCCGGTCCGGGCCGGTCCGGTCCGGTCCGGTCCGTCCGGTCCGGCCCGGCCGGTCCGGTCCGGTCCGGTCCGGTCCGGTCCCAGTGGATCTCACCGAGGCATTGAACCTGTGAGCCGCTCCAGAGGCCGTTGGACATGCACTCCCGCACCCGGGAGCCCACCAGGGTGTAGCCCGTGTTGCAGGAGAAGATGGCCGTGGCGCCGTACACCATCAGCGTTCCGATCTTGTGTCCGTTTGGCGGCGTGCCCAGATCCCCACAGGAGATGACTGGCGAGAGAAACAAAGAGAGAGAGACAAAGAGAGAGAGAGAGAGAGAGAGAGACATACAGACAGAGAGAGAGAGAGAGAGAAAAAGAGAGAGACGGAGAGAGAGAGAGAGAAAGAGAGAGAGAGAGAGAGAGAGAGAGAGAGAGAGAGAGAGAGAGAGAGAGAGAGAGAGAGAGAGAGATCAAATTTATTCTATGACCAAATCTCAGGAAGTAGTTTGATTAACACAAACTTGTACAATTGTATTATATTGTAATAAAGACGCTGTTATTCAATGTTTTTTGGGCTTAATTCATTTTGAGAGAGAGAGAGAGAGAGAGAGAGAGAGAGAGAGAGAGAGAGAGAGAGAGAGAGAGAGAGAGAGAGAGAGAGAGAGAGAGAGAGAGAGAGAGAGAGAGAGAGAGAGAGACTATTAGGGAGACTAAAGGGTTGATGTGCTGTAGTTATTAAAGCCATTTCTATACCTTATTCTCTGTGTTTTCTTGAGAACATTTCAATTCGGTGTGAGGAATGATTTCTGAATTGAATGGATATTGGGGTCGGATGGATTTTTGGATCACACTCACTCTTGCAGGCCGGCCGGGGATCCGGGTAGTCCCAGGTGCTGTTGGCCTGGCAACGGATGACCCTCCGACCCCTGTAGTAATATCCCAGGTCGCAGATGAGCATCATCAGGGCGTCGTATTGGTTTTGAGTGCCGTAGATCAGTCTCCATCTCCCGTGCTCCACGGCAGCGTGGCTGACGTCCTGGCAGGAACCCGCTAGAAGGGATGGACAAAAGCAAAGCTATGTCTAGCACACAGTATACTATATATACCTATATATATATATATATATATATATATATATATACATATATATATATATAGGTCCATTTTTTGGAGTGATATCTAATGAGATCTTTATGATCACTGTTAAAACTGAGCTGTGAACCATATAATATGGAATATGATCTGCAATGTTCATTTTTTTTTAATATAAGCCGAAGCGATTGAGGTATACAAACAGCTAAATGAGCTGTGGATTTGAAGATGCGTGGTTCGCTACACGTCAGTACACCGCCATAACCATCAGCAGCCACCTTCAAACGGAAGGAAAAGAAATCGCAGAAGAGCTTAAATTCTTTAATAGGGTATCAGCTCACCACTCATCACGCCGCAGGTACCTTTCAATGCCCAACTAAAAGATTTTCTAAATCAAAAAAACTCAATTGGGAGGACTGAGTCCTCTTTATTGGTCACACACACACACACACACACACACATTTAACCCATCCTAATATAAGGAGCAGAGGGCAGCTATCTATACAGCTGCCAGGGGAGCAGTGTGTAGGGAAGTGCACCTCGGCAGTGCTCTGGTGTTTTCGAACCGCGTGAGAGGAGGGACTCGAACCGGCGACCTTCTGGTTCCCATGCCCCAAGTCCCGACCGACTGAGCTGGTCAGATACGTACGTATGCATCTGGGCGGGGCCTCGATGGCGCTCCACCTGCCGGACTCCTGGCAGACCACCGAGGTGGTGATGGGCCCGGCCAGCCGGAAGCCCGGGTTGCACTGGTAGCGGGCCCGGGCGCCCAGGGTGAAGTCCTGACCAGAGATGCTGCCGTTGACCGGTGGCACGGGCATCCCACAGGACAGCACTGGGGAGGGTAAGAGAGAGAGAGAGAGAGAGAGAGAGAGAGAGAGAGAGAGAGAGAGAGAGAGAGAGAGAGAGAGAGAGAGAGAGAGAGAGAGAGAGAGAGAGAGAGAGAGAGAGAGGAGAGAGAGAGAGAGAGAGAGAGAGAGAGAGAGAGAGAGAGAGAGAGAGAGAGAGGAGAGAGAGAGAGAGAGAGAGAGAGAGAGAGAGAGAGAGGAGAGAGAGAGAGAGAGAGGCAGGAGAGAGAGAGAGAGAGAGAGAGAGAGAGAGAGAGAGAGAGAGAGAGAGAGAGAGAGAGAGAGAGAGAGAGAGAGAGAGAGAGAGAGAGAGAAAAAGAGAGAGGCAGAGAGAGAGAGAGAGAGAGAGAGAGAGAGAGAGAGAGAGAGAGAGAGAGAGAGAGAGAGAGAGAGAGAGAGAGAGAGGTGAGAGGAGAAGTGTGAGAGAGGGGGATAGAGGGGAGAGAGAGAGAGAGATGTGAGAGAGAGAGAAAAAGAGAGAGGCAGAGAGAGAGAGAGAGAGAGAAGAGAGAGAGAGAGAGAGAGAGAGAGAGAGAGAGAGAGTAAATATTGAAAAAAAAAAGTTGAAATACACCCGAGACGTCGGGTTTGTTTTC
>CM051007.1:2325189-2330189 GCA_027704905.1 Muraenolepis orangiensis
GAGAGAGAGAGAGAGAGAGAGAGAGGAGGAGGGTGGATCGATAGAGAACACAGCTGCAGCTTCCAGCGCCATCTGTTTTCCCCACTTCCCACCCGTCCGCCTGGCCCCTGCAGACGGCCCCGCAAACTTCCACATTGGCCCCGGCCCCTCTCGGCTGGCGAGATGTCACTTGTCGTCGCGTAGAGCGAGGAGAGATGTGAGCCACCGGGACAATGGAAATCTGTTTAGTTGGTATCTTGTTGTTGTGTGCGTGTGTGTGTGGGGGGGGGGGTACACTGATGTGAGGAAGGAGGCAGTGTGGGTGTTTGGGAGTTAGTGGTGGGGGTGGTGATGGTGATGGTGGTACGTTGTTGGTGGCGGTGGGTGGAGATGGTATTGATGGTGGAGATGTTGTTTGGAGTTATAGTGGTGGTTGTGATGGTGATGGTGGTAGTTGGTCGTTGGTGATAGGTGGTGGTAGGAGATGGGCGGTGGTGTTTATGGTGGTGGTGGTGATGTTGTTTGGGAGTTAGTGGTGGTAGTGATAGTGGTAGTTGGTCATTAGTGGTGGTGGTGGGGGTTGATGGGTGGTGTTAGGAGATAGGTGGTGGTGTTTATGGTGGTGGTGGTGTGGGAGTTAGTGGTGGTGGTGGTGGTGGTTGGTGTTGGTGGTGATGGTGGTTGTGGTGGTTGGTGGTTGGTAGTTAATGGCTTTGGTGGTGATGTTGTTTGGGAGTTAGTGGTGATGGTGGCTGTCAAAATCTAAAAACACCCAAGTGTGGAGAAAATCAGATAGGAAGGGGGGGGGGGGTGAGGAGGTGAGGAGGTGAGGGCTGAACAGACGGAGGCCTTGTCTGTAAACCCTTCGTTCAGAGCGCGGTATTCAGCCACGGACCCATCCTCCACGGGGCTGAGACAAACAAAACAGCAGCAATGCACCGCGTTACTCCTGGCAACGGAGGGAGAGAAACCCGGGGCAGAGCGCCAGGTGCCTCCCCTCCCCTTCATTTGGGTCTGTAAACAGCGAGCCTAAATGATGATGCTCGCCTGTGGGAACGCCGTGTTGACATGAGAAGCAATCCTCTGGTGGGATTCGCCCGCGAGCGCAAACATATTTTCTTTCTTCTTTACGGCAGGATCAACCTTCTGAGCCTTCTTATCTCATTCTGAACGACCGGTTTGTCAGGGAGGCGGCGGTGGCCTACCTGAGTATCGTATGCGGAAGCCCTTGTGGCTGGTGGTGTGGTCGAAGGACCAGTGCAGGTACACCTTGTTCCCCGAGCTGGTGATGCTCAGTGGGCTGGAGAAGTTACCACTCAGGGTGATCAGGAGGTTGCTCTGTCGCGACGGGCCTGGAGAGAGAGAGAGAGAGAGAGAGAGAGAGAGAGAGAGAGAGAGAGAGAGAGAGAGAGAGAGAGAGAGAGAGAGAGAGAGAGAGAGAGAGAGAGAGAGAGACAAAGAGACAAAGAGAAAGGAGAAGGAGAGAGAAATAGAGAGAGAGAAACAGAGAGAGAGAGAAGGAGGAGAGATTGTTTTGCAATTTAATTAAATTGTAATCAACTTCTGTGAATTTAGTCTAACCTCTGTTAAAAACAAAAATGTATGGATTCCCTCTGTGAGAACGTCCTTAATCGATCTAAAGTTTGCTCCCCTGGTGACTCATGAGGCCTCAGACAGCAAGCTGTGGAAACCCCACGCACACCAGCTCGTTAAGAGACAGGGGGGGGGGGGGGGGTGAGAAGGGGCGAGAAGAGGCGAGGATGGGGGAGTGGGCCGGATCCCTGGACATGCAAATGTTCCGTCGCCATGGGGATGATGAGGCTTGCTTGTGCATTCTGCAGTAAGGGGCTGGGACTGAAAACATTTTTAAGAACCCTAAAGTGTCCATTGTATGTCGGTATGTGTGTGTGTGTGTGTGTGTGTGTGTGTGTGTGTGTGTGTGTAATACTGTTCCCATCAGTATTACTCATCAAGGCATTCTGTTTGGGAAAAGCACGCCAGGGACGAGGGACGTCGAGAAGTGGCACTAACTTGCCGGTTTTCATGTCATTCTCACTTACCGCCGAATGCAATAATTTCACACTGGATGTATTCACATTGCTAATGCACATTTGAGAATATATATATATGGCTAACAAAGTCACCCATGACGCCAGGAGCCCCTCAGTGACAACTGTATACAGACACATGGGACTCTGGGCTCTGTTCTTCATATCTTCTTCTCGCAATGCAGGAAGAAACGCAGGTCGAAATCAATGAACTCTCTCGCTCTGTATAGAAACAGTGAGTGAGTTGTTATTCTGTAGTGAGTAGCATCGTCAGGTCCCTTGTTATTTAGCTAAGTGTTGCTAACACAGAACAACATAGTGCAGTAGTGGCTAGCGAGCAAGCTTTCACCGTTGCAGTTTCTGTACAGAAACAAAATACATCTTTATCTGATATGATGGTGGACTAGCCTGATTTAAAGTACAGTTGGCCATAGCAAACACTGTACTAGTGGAGGTGAGCGCTCCTGCTCCACTATGGGCTGCCAGGGATAGTCACACAGGCTGACTGGGCCCCCCTACTGTCCACAGATGGCCATGATCAATGTCCCCAGTGTTTAGGTTTTGAGCATTTGAAGCTTGGCTTGGCTTGTATGAACTGCTTCCACACAGCAACTGCCACTGAGGCTGAAGGTCTCTCAGTGGGGGGGGAGACATCACCCCACTCACATCTGCCCAGACCAGAGTGTTCAGATGATCCCATCAGACGGCCACTCGTAGCGTCTCCCGCCTCCTGATTCCGTCACAGAGCTACGGAAGTCCTATTTTTACCGGAGCAGCAGTAGCAGGGTCTAACAGATATGCAAGGCGGCAGCACCTATGGGCTGGAGGGAATGCCAGCAGTGGAGTAAACTAAAGCCTCGCTGATCATCTCACCGGACATGGCATTTGAAACCGACTGTAGCCTCACTGAGGCCGTTGCCCTCGGGCTCAGTGCCGCATCACCGATGACTTTATCATAAAGTCATGTGACACAGCTGCCGGGCACGGCCCGCATGGGGAGCTCCGTGTCACATCTCACGCTTGCTTTGTCCCAGACACTCCAGACACCAGGCGAAGACGCCTCAGCTCTGAGCCTCAGTGAAGTGTCACTGCAGGCCTTCATATATCTATTTCTATATTGTCTATATATTTATATATTGTATACATATTTATATATTTATGTCTAGGAAATGTGACCTGACCAGTTTTTAAAGGTTCTGCTGTCCCAGTGCAGCAAATCCCAATCGGCCTTCATCACGGGAAGTCCCTCAGATTGGCCTTCAAGGGTCCTGCCTACCAGTTCCCAGTGCTTCCCAGGGATCCCTCCCTACCTAGACCACTGACTAAGTGGTGCAGGGGTCTAACCTAACATCCCTTGTGGCCTTTCTAGGCCTTACCACACAGTTCCACAAGCTCCCTTAAAGGTTCCCGGTGCCTTCATGGGACTTACTCCTGGATGCTAGAGGGCCTCTCTCTCTATACCCCATTTGAACCGATTTGAAGTCTCTTGGAGAGCTGAAGTGGTTGTCGGCTAAGAAAGCTCTCCTTCTCGCTCTATCGCCAACCAGCATCAGTATGCGCTATCCTATACGTATGTGTGTGGGATGGAACTCGGACGGGTCAGGAGTTACCCTGCGGCCCATCCCTGGCTCTCCCCATTCCACGTGAACCAGGTCCAGGAATGCGTGATGTGGATAAATCAAGTGCTCAGCACACTGCCTCTGGCGGTCATCCAGAATTCACAGTAGCACCGTAGTTACATACAGTACGTAACTCTGGTGTGCAGTCCCGGAGGGGGGAGGGTGGGGGGGGGGTAGAAGTCACGGGAAGCTGGGCCTACGTGGAGGGAATCCATAAAACCATCCACACTCCTCATTATCATGAGCGACCGCTCACTGCTCCGCCAGCCACGCTGTCTCCATTTGATGTGTGTGAAGGTAATAAAAATGGAGACAAGGTGAGAAGCAGTCGCAGGGCGCCAGACTCCCATGGATGTGACACTGGTGGCAGTGCTGCCACTGGGTGGCTCAGCTGGGGGCGGTGCTGCCACTGGGTGGTTCAGCTGGGGGCGGTGCTGCCACTGGGTGCTTCAGCTGGGGGCGGTGCTGCCACTGGGTGCTTCAGCTGGGGGCGGTGCTGCCACTGGGTGGTTCAGCTGGGGGCGGTGCTGCCACTGGGTGGTTCAGCTGGGGGCGGTGCTGCCACTGGGTGGTTCAGCTGGGGGCGGTGCTGCCACTGGGTGGTTCAGCTGGGGGGCGGTGCTGCCACTGGGTGGCTCAGCTGGGGGCGGTGCTGCCACTGGGTGCTTCAGCTGGGGGCGGTGCTGCCACTGGGTGGTTCAGCTGGGGGCGGTGCTGCCACTGGGTGGTTCAGCTGGGGGCGGTGCTGCCACTGGGTGGCTCAGCTGGGGGCGGTGGCGCATCCGTTAGTCGCACAAAAAGTGGGTGAATGCATCTTAGCTGTTTTGAAGGTATTTGATATGAAATCAAATGTATGTACAGTACAACATTTGTTCAAATCATTGACAATAATTCATAATTGATCATATTTAGGATTAGAATTGATCATATTAATGATTAAACATACTAATCAACTGAAATAAAAGCACTCTTCGTGTTTCAAGTGCATACGGTTGAAATAAAATAAAACTTAAATGAACATCAAATAAATAATACAACTTTAAATAACGGTCCACTGCTCTGTCCCCTTTAACAAGAGATCCTCCAAAATAATGATCATAATAATCATAATAATCATAATAATCATAATAATAAAAACAGGTTTAATCAAAAAATACCAACAAAAGTCAAGCGCCAGCAGTGCCACTAATTATTCTATATATTGTTTGTGGCACCGGACACGGCGGCCGTGTGCAGCCCAGCCTGATGTGTGGCTCACACATCAGTTGACCTTGGCGTGACCCCGGCTATTCAGGCTTGTATTTTCCTACGCTGGACGGGTGATGACCTTCTCCACCGACTTCAGGTTGGATTG
>CM051007.1:2332689-2335189 GCA_027704905.1 Muraenolepis orangiensis
CATCAGGCTGGGACGTCGCTCATCACTTGAATAGAGTTCATCTCAACAGAGCCGTGGGCAAACTACCGTCTACTGTGATGACAATAGACGCAGAGTCGTTTGTTGCCGGAGACTTGGGGACAGCTGTTGCCAGCAGCCATGCCCAAACACCTCTGAACATTGTGTTAAAAAGGTGTCCAAAACAACAAGAGTAGGCTGACAAAAAAGGGGATTATAACCTTGGAGGGAAAGCGCTGGAGCATGACCAGGTGTTGCTCAGCTGTGTGTGTGTGTGTGTGTGTGTGTGTGTGTGTGTGTGTGTGTGTGTGTGTGTGTGTGTGTGTGTGTGTGTGTGTGTGTGTGTGTGTGTGTGTATGGTGTGTGTGTGTGTGTGCACGGTGTGTGTGTGTGTGTTGTCAGGGCACACATTGTCGTCATAACACACTTGACAGATTTGGCCCTGACACGTCCAATGAAAGGAGAAAATCCTTCACACTTCATGTTCCTCTATTGTCCATAAAGATTGCTGTTGATTGTGTGTGTGTGTGTGTGCATAGATCTGTATTACTTTGTTTGTATGTGTGTGTGTGTGTGTGTGTGTGTGTGTGTGTGTGTGTGTGTGTGTGTGTGTGTGTGTGTGTGTGTGTGTGTGTGTGCGGCGTATTTATTTATTTATTAGTATACCTGTGTTGGGATGTGTGTGTGTGTATTTATTTATGTATCGGTATACATGTGGATGTGTGTGTGTGTGTGTGTGTGTATTAATTTAGTTATTTAGCGGTATACCTGTGTGTGTGTGTGTGTGTGTGTGTTGTGATGTGTATATGTATTTATTTATTTATCGGTATACTTGTGTGGGTGTGTGTTGGGATGTGTGTGCGTGTATTTAATTATTTATTTATCGATATACCTGTGTGTGTGTGGGATGTGTGTGTGTGTGTGTGTGTGTGTATTTATTTATCGGTATACCTCTGTGTGTGTGTGTGTGTGTGTGTGTGTGTGTGTCTGTGTCTGTGTGTGTTTGGATGTGTGTAAGTCTGTGTGTGTGTATGTGGGTGTGTGTGTGAGTGTGTGTGTGCATATTCATGGCTATGCCTTTATGTGTGTGCATGTCCATTGCCCCCTGAGCAGGCGTGTGATTGCGTTGCATGTCTCTCTTGGTTTGCCTCCCCATCCTTCTAAACGGCCCGTTGCGGGGGGGGGGGGGGGGGGTAAAGCGGGATGCCTAAATCTCCGCCGGGCTGAAGGCGGGCTGACACGGGTCACATAGAATTGATCAAAGGCTTTATTTTAACGTGGCTTAGCGTGTCAGCCTAGATATAGGTCACTGCCATGGGGGCTGACGCCTAAATGTAGATGCTAGGAAAACAAGCCGTCCATCACACACAAGGAGGTACACCCAATGAATGCAATGTTTTCATCAATTCGGGATACCTTTGCCCCACTGCACAATATATTGCCATCGTCAGACTGGGAGAAAAAAAACAGGAATCCGAGCATGAATTCAGGTGAAAGGGATTGCTAACTAAACGGTTTATGCGAAAATAAATCAGATCATCATTTGTCACCGCGCGGTTAATCAATCGTTAATGGTAATTAACCGGGTGTCCCAGACGCTCAGATGTCTCCGATCCATATGTGTGGTGGGAGATACGTTGTCTGAGCATCTGACAGAATGCACATGTTACCCAAAGAGGGTCAGATCATTAACCACATTATACTCTTCATTAAGAGGAAGACACTCGGTGGTAAACAACAATTAAGGTACACATTCCTTCAGTGAGAGCGACAAGCCGAACACCACAAACGACAAATGACAACTTGCCCCGCTTTTTCTAAACACGCTACAAAAAATAAAGAACAGATGCTACAATTCCTGAATGTCCCTGAGAGATCACATCCGAGCAGAGCTCACCTAAATACGGAAGAGGCTGACCTAAAGCTCTCTAATCCGTCTCCCGTCCCCCGATCGCCCAGTTTCGCCGATTGCTACTCAAGGTTGCATTTGCTCGTCTGGGTCAGTGAAGAAAGGTCGGGGTGGTGTGTGTGTGTGTGTGTGTGTGTGTGTGTGTGTGTGTGTGTGTGTGTGTGTGTGTGGGGGGGGGGGGGGAGAGGGAGTTAGGAGTAAGAGATGGATGCTCGCTGTGACCTTTCAGATAGCCCAAGGCTCCCTTTCCGTGCAGCCTTGCTAACAGCTGGCGATATGAGCTTGTGGGAAGGCTTTGGTTTCGTCGCTCGCCGCCACTTATTAAGCGGATCCGCCATGAGACACGGCGTTACACTTTGTGAAAAAAGGAAACATTTAATGCGGCCACTAGAAACATTGTTTTTTTTGTAAAAAAAGTAATTTGGATTGAATTTCCTGAAGATAGAAGTTGGAAATGTAGTAAAAAGACAAAATGGTTAATCCGAAGAAAAGAACCAGCGACGTGTGGTCACTGCTGTGCAAAGGCAACAAAGACCTAACTCCATCTTTTTGGTCAAAATTGTTTGTTTTTTGCTCCATTTTTGGAACAACGAA
>CM051007.1:2340189-2357689 GCA_027704905.1 Muraenolepis orangiensis
TCTCTTCTCCCACCCGCTTCTAATGGCGTCGGTGGGAATTGTTCTCGCACAAACACAGCGTGAAAGTGAAAAACTAAGTAGGTCCAGGGTGGCGTTAAGTTGATAGTACGCCGGTAGGAACAGCCGCCGTCGGCACCTTGAGTTGCCGTCGTCTCAAAGTCGAAGGCTGTTTCATTACAGTGCCACCCTTGCGTCTCTACGTTGTGCGACGTTAGCCCACTGTGTTCCCTCCACTGCCTGCTCCTTCTTAAAGGGAAACTTCAGGTTTTATTTTACCGACTCAGGGACCCATGTTTTTTGGTTCTGAAAGCTTGCAAAGATTGCGGGAAATTTTTATACATTGGTTTTCGAGTATTGCGCGAAATCGTCTGCATTGTAACCCTTTTGGGGGCGGCGATAGCGGCCGGCAGCATACATAACGGAGAGGATCCCTACAGTGAAGCACCACTTTTTCTTGAACTGGTCTGTTTGTTTGTTTGTGGTTTATATTTCTGCCTGCAACAAGCTACGCTTTCTGGAGTCCAACACAACAAACTGAGGGGCTGGCACTCCTCTCTCTCTCCAACTCTCACTCTCACTCATGCTTTCAACCGTTCTCTTCCTGCGTCAACCCAACTCGCAAGGCTTCTCCATGAATAAGACTTGGTTAGAAGCAACAACGTACTGACCACAATGTTAGTTAGAATATTGTCCATTCCAACAATCTGAGCCTTTCATTGCCCAAAACGAGTACTTTTGATGGCCTCAATTGCCCTCAAAGGCTTACAATGCAGACGTTTCACAGAGCTATTCGTTCTCTCTCAATACTGGACCAATTTGGACCAATTGGTAGAGCTATTGTTATTATTTAGAGTCCAGGTGGAAAATTCCAAAAGTTTCCCTTTCAAAATGGCCTGTATTTAGAATTCAGTACAGGTCGCTTTAGATCAAAGCAATGTCTAAGCAACACATTAAAGTGACAGTATATGCGAGTACAGCAAGGGAGAGGACACAATGAGGCATGAAGGCAATAGGAAAAGCGGTTTGGCTAGCGTAGCTAGCTAACGGCCTCGTTGGTGGGTCACTCACCGTCGCAGGACGGCGGCGGGCCCTGGAACTCCAGGTGGACGCCCAGGCGACAGGTCAGGATGGCGTTCCCGCTCAGCCGGTAGCCCGGGAGACACCGGTAGCGCACGATGTCCCCTGCGGACGGAGACGGGGAGAAAAAACACATAAAGGTCGGGCCGAGTCCCATCTCCACGGCCGTCTCTGGGAAAGGAAGACTCCCTCACAGACAGACAGGCAAAGTTAGAGCTGGCCGTAACGAATATAGCTTTTTTCTTATTTAAAAATGGGAATTATGAATGCCCAGCAGGTACCCCCCCTGTTGGATGAAGAGTTATTCTGGTATGACTAATCACTAGCCACTGAGCTATGCAGATAAACAGAGAGTATTAATCTCTGCAGAAAGCAGAGCACCTGCAACCAGCAACCGTTTCGTCTCGCTGATAACTTATTCCCCATTTATTTATATTGTGGCCCTGCAGCCTTCTGGGTAACGTAGTTTGGCGAGTCAGTAAATGTTCACCTCTTGCCTGAGGGGACTCTGGGACTCTTATAGTCAGTTTAGCAGTGTCCTCGTGGGACCAAAGTTTGTGTGCCTGTGTAGGTGTGTAAATGTGTGTGTGCGTGTGTGTGTGTGTGTGTGTGTGTGTGTGGGTGTGTTTGTGTGTGTGCGCGTGTGTGTGTGTGCCTGCGTGCAGATACTGCGAATGAACTAAGTTCCTCTCTCTGTTCGGGAGAGACATTATTAATAAAACTCGCTCAAGCTTGAAAATTAACTTACAGTGGAACTCGTTGCTTTTCAAATTGTACACTTCCTTGACTCTGAGAGCAGAAGCACGGTGAGTGTGTGTGGGTGTGTGAGAGAGAGTGAGAGAGAGCGAGAGAGGAAGGGAGGGAGGGAGAGAGAGAGAGAGAGAGAGAGAGAGAGAGAGAGAGAGAGAGAGAGAGAGAGAGAGAGAGAGAGAGAGAGAGTGTTTAATCTTTTAACAGGTTTAACCTTTATACTGGCTTTTACCTTTTATGCACAATTTACTTGATTTAGGGGTCAACCACTGTGTAATTAAAACTCAATAAATAAATAAAAGTGTCTTTGAAAATGCATGTGGAAGCATGTGTGTGTGTGTTTGTATTTGTGTGTGTGTGTGTTGTCATTTAACACGTGTCACACACACTTACCTATTTTAAACTCCTTGCTTGCCATCAAAATCTCCGCATTCGGAATGATGGGGGGAGGCAGGCAGAACTGGAGTCTGTACGCTGTGGAACAGAAACAGCGAAACAACGCACGACAGTCAACAACCATGCTTGCCAACACCCCCCCCCCCCCCCCCACCCCCTCTGGTTGTCCCCGGAGAGTCCCGGTTGTCTTCTCCCCGGTCGGTATAGTCCGGTAGTCGGACAACATCCCCCCTCTGCTATAGTTCTTCCGAATTAGGAGAATATTCGTGATTTAAAATGTATCTTTTTCTAACCTGTCGCTCGTATCTGGGTGGCTGCTTTAACAGGGGGATTGTCTGTTATAGTTAGATGATTTAATTTGATCAGGAATTATAATTAACGCCATGAGACCGGGATTGTTGTCTGTAGGTCAGCCAAAAGTTCCACCAGGTGACTCATCTGAATTGACTTATTTACTTGCAAATATTTTGTACCAAACTTTTTTTGTTGTCAACGTGATGTTGTGTGTTGGAGATGTTGTGTGTTGGAGATGTTGTGTGTTGGAGATGTTGTGTGTTGGAGATGTTGTGTGTTGGAGATGTTGTGTGTTGGAGATGTTGTGTGTTGGAGATGTTGTGTGTTGGAGATGTTGTGTGTTGGAGATGTTGTGTGTTGGAGATGTTGTGTGTTGGAGATGTTGTGATTCCCTCAACACGACATTAAGACTGTGGGACTATTTTGTTGTTGTTGTTATTGCCAAAAAACAGGAATGTTTTGCCCAAAAAAAGTCTGTATATGTCTGAAGGTTGGCAAGTATGTGGAACGACTGACGGACTCAGACCCAGTCGGTTCATTAGAAAGCAGGCACACTCCCTATCTTGCCAAAACCCACCCTGGTAGCCGACACGGAAGAGCCCGCCCTTCTCCGTGTTGCTACGGAAACGGAGAAGCACTTGATTGGACGTGCTGCTGGGCGGCTCGTTGGGCTCGCCGTCGTTGAAGACGCCCAACTTCCTGGCGGTCTCCTGAGGCCCGTCCCTGCAGGGCGGGAGAGAGAGAGAGAGAGAGGAGAGAGAGAGAGAGAGAGAGAGAGAGAGAGAGAGAGAGAGAGAGAGAGAGAGAGAGACCGTTAAACAGAGCTGCTGCTGCTGCTTAGGGCTGAAGGATAAACTCACGATCTACAATGCAAGTGATGGAGCGTCTAGTTGTGTGTGCCGGAGTACGTCAGCCAACATCCAGACTCCCATTTTAATGAGAAAGGAAAAACAACAGCCGCAAAAAACATATCAGCGAAACAGACACACAGACTGAGAAGACGACGCCCAGATTGCGGTTTGGACAGATTCCGACAATAAAAACAGTAGACAAGGAGACCCCCCCCCCCCACCCCCCCGACCGACCGAACCAGAAGGCTGCACACTTACCAAACTACATACGGTAGGAATGGCAGACTTGGGGATGAGGGGAGCGCATGGTGCCATCCAGCGTGAAAACGCGTCAGTGGGAAAACCGTGGCCCAGCCTTGGCAGTCCCACAGTGTGGGCATGGCCGATTAAGCCAGTTCGCAGATTCCTGCTGCAGCCATTCAGCTTAAAAACCATCTGTCTTTGGCTGTCAGGCTGGGCATGGGAGATTACAAGCAGCTCTGGAAACTGCTGGCTGGGGACCGGCGCCTAACAACACTCTGGCAAAAACCACCATTATGGGGCCCATTTCCCTGGCTCGGAGGTTCAGTGGATAGACACACAGAACCACACACACACACACACACACATACAAACACAGTCTGTAACTGGAAACTGGGGAATATAATAGCCTCCATTCTGGCTTTGGGGAGCCTTGTTGGTGGAGATCAAAAACAATGTCGTCCACCGGTTAGGAAAGAGCAGCACGCAGAATGATGATGAGTGAGTATAACACAGAGTATAACACAGAGTATAACACAGAGTATAACACAGAGTATAACACAGAGTATAACACAGAGTATAACACAGAGTATAACACAGACAGAGTATAACACAGGGCTGACAACACACCTCTACTATGTAGGGATGTGTAATATGCACTGTGTCCTAAGTATTATGTGTAATATGATGAGCCTTAGGTTGTGTGTATTAATATATAGTATAGTATAATAATAACTGTATGTAATATATACAGTCAGCAAAGCATTGATTCTGCTGTCGACTTACGGCGTGGGGTTTATGATTTGGGTTAAATGGTAAAAGTCAGAGAGATGGTTCACTGCACATCGGAGAGAACAGACCCACGTCAATATAGCAACCTGGACGTTTTTTTGGTATGACACACACACTGAAGTGTGTGTGTGTGTGTGTGTGTGTGTGTGTGTGTGTGTGTGTGTGTGTGGTTTTTGGCTGGTTTAAGCAGACTCTTGAGCTGTGGGAGGCTGCACACCTGTGGTGCAATGGCCAATCAAGGCCCACAGGTTAAACCACTACACAGACACACACACACACACACACCACACACACACACACACACACACCACACACACCACACACACACCACACACACACACACACACACACTTAGGAGGAGCGTGGACATGTCGGCGCTTAACACCTGCTCTGCCTGCTTAAACATTGTCAAATCCTGCAGTAAACCTGTTTATTTCAGGATTTGAGAGTGTTTAGGCAGGTGTGCAGCCCCAGAGTCTGATCAGTCTGACTCGAGCCAGGTGAGGCCGCTTAAACCAGCCATCAACCAAACCAACCAACCACACGCTCCACACACACACACACACACACACACACTGTGTGCCGTCGCCCAGCCGCGCGGTGCTTCAGTGGTAAATGCTGTATCAAACAGCAGGGCTGCTGTTTGTGTTTGAGGTGTTAAAAACAGATTAGGCCTCCATCGCTTCAATCGGCTACATGCCAACATGTTTATGTAATTTTGGAAAGATATGAAAGAATACATGACAATGAATTATCGGCATACTGCGCATATGGCGATGTGTGTGTACGACACAATGACACACACACACACACGCACATGCACACGCACACCACACACACACACACACACCACACACCACGCACGCACATGCACACGCACACACACACACACACACACACTCACACACACGCACACACACACACACACACACACAAACACACTGATTGTATTTAGTTTTAAAGGCTGTGTTGTTTAACAGGCTGAACACGTCTGTTGGTTGCCTCAAACAAACTCAGACGTGTTTGTTTGAGAGGCAATAAAGGCATTATAATTATACAAATAGAAACAAATGATAACACATTTAAGCAGATGGGAACTCACCTACGGCGATGTGTGTCCGACACAACACCACACCACACCAACTTATTACTATTCTCCTCTTCAGGAAACACTACAACCTTCTTGTACAATCCTTCTTCTTAGCGGATGCTCTTAGCACTTTTTACTAGCATACTAGCGCATTACAAAGTAGATAGTTTGCTTGTTAGTTCGTTAGATTTTGTTCTATTGTTTGCCAACTTATTTTACTTCTACCTGAGCACTGGTTCAGTTCTTGGGGAGACTTCTTTAAAATGAAATGCCCTTTTGACTTCTGGTGACGAGTTGTACTCTGACCTTCCTTTGTTGAAACACACTATTGTAAGTCTCTTTGGATAAAACTGACTGGAATGTAATTGAATGTAACTTGTTTGTATTTAGTTAGCCTATAATATATATACATATATATATATATATTTATATACATTTTAAAAGACATTTCATATATTTGGATTGTTTCAGACAGACACAAAAACACACATAATTATATTTCATTGCCAGGTAAACTCCTTCTGACCCGAGAATGACACAGGATAAGTGTGACACAGGATAAGTGTGACACAGGATAAGTGTGACACAGGATAAGTGTGACACAGGATGTCCTTATGAAGTGTCAAACACGATGAAATGAGGAGAAAAGAAAACCACTTCAAAATGACATCTAAATAAATCCAGCGATCTATCAGTTTCTATCACCTTTTAAAACATTCATTTGAACAATAGTAACTTGCAACTTTGTCCAATTACTCACATTGTAAAAGCACAAATTGGACACTGTCATGTTAAAAGTGTGGATGGGAGAGGATGAGAGAGAGGAAACGGGTATGTCCAAGAGAGAGCGAGAGAGAGAGAGAGAGAGAGAGAGAGAGAGAGAGAGAGAGAGAGAGAGAGAGAGAGAGAGAGAGAGAGAGAGAGAGAGAGAGAGAGAGAGAGAAGAGAACAGAGAGAGACGACAGACAGAGAGGACAGACGAGAGAGAGAGAGAGAGAGAGAGAGAGCAGAGAGAGAGAGCAGAGAGAGAGAGAGAGAGAGAGAGAGAGAGAGAGAGAGAGAGAGAGAGAGAGAGAGAGAGAGAGAGAGAGAGAGAGAGAGAGAGAGAGACAAAGACAGATCACAGTACAGGGGGGAGAACAGACAGCTCTCTGGCACTGGATGACAGGAACAAGGAAGGAACATGAGGTTGGCTCAGGATATGAAAAGAAATGTTCGGCGTCAGGCCACATCAAGAGGCCTTGGATCAGGAGCGAGGAGGGAGAAAGACATGGAGAGAAAGAAGAGGGAGGGAGAGAGAATGGGAGGAAGACAAAACAGTGATGGAGGGGTGGGGGGGGGGGTCTCCGAGCGGATTAGCTAACTGAAGCCTGACTCCCTCATTTGTCAAGCGGTAGAGAGAGAGAGAGAGAGAGAGAGAGAGAGAGAGAGAGAGAGAGAGAGAGAGAGAGAGAGAGAGAACAGAGAGGAAGGGGAGAGTGTGGGAGAGATAACGGGAACAAAGGAGGGGAGGGAAGGGGGAAGCCAGAGAGGTATACACCATAGGGGTCAGATCATTAGCCAAGGCTTGTAAACAGAACAAATAAAGGTGAGTGTGTGTGTGTGTGTGTGGAGGACGCTTTCCCCCCCCCCCTTAGAACCAAGAGCCGCAGAAGACGGATAGAGAGAGTAAGGGTTTTCGAGAGTCAGCAGCCAATCCACACCAAAACTTCCCATGGATTCATATCCGGATCTGGGCCAAAATCGAATCAACTGTTCGTTGGCCCATAAGAAATGCAACCACCAAGTTTTGTCCAATTCCGTACATAACTTTTTGGAGTTATCTTTCTAACAACCAGATAGCCAGACAGACAGACAGACAGACAGACAGACAGCCGAATACCATAACCTAATAAACCTAATAAAAATAAAGAATGAAAAGCTGAACGTTTGAATGTGAAATTAATGAAACAAACCCGAGCCAAAGTGGATATTTGCTATTTAAGTCAGACGCCTACCAGACGGTGATGAAGTCGTGGGGGCCGTGGACCTGCAGCAGGGTGAAGTTGAGTCGGACGCCCAGGCCGGGGGCCACGGTGATCAGCCACGTGCAGTCGGCCGAGCTGGGGTACTCGTCGGGGTAACCCGGGGAGAAGACCGTCCCGTTGTCCGAGGTGATGTTCCCGCCACACGGCACTGGTTATGGGGGGGAAGAGAGAGGAGAGAGAGAGAGAGGAGAGAGAGAGAGAGAGAGAGAGAGAGAGAGAGAGAGAGAGAGAGAGAGAGCCACATCATGTGATCAGTCAGAGGTTACAAGCATCACAACTCAAACCCAAGACTTCTTCTTATTTACTTCAACTCCAGTTCATGGGTTCTGACTCGAAAAGACCTCATCCCAGAACACACACAGCCGTGCGTGTGTGTGTGTGTGTGTACATGTGTGTGTGTGTGTGTGTGTGTGTGTGTGTGCACATGCGTGTCACTTCAGACCTAACTGCACAACCGCAACATGGACACACGTACACTCTTTTGAATCCAGAAACCGGAACTTTACTTTTTTAATTTAGCTAAAAACAAAATGGTTGAACTTGGCCGGCGTGCTCCAAGCAGCCGTGACTAAGGCTCCCATCTCCTTTAGGCCCGTTACCGGTGGGCCTGGAGTAACCATTGGATTGATTGGGTTGGAGGATGGTGGCAGGCAGGGGGGGGGGCGGGGGGAGTGGGATGGGGGGTTAGGACATTAGCTACGGTTCCCACGGCTGAAATAAGCATATGTAAATACGAAAAGCACAGACCCGGTGCCCGGTGTGTGTTAGCGCACGTTGTTAGCGCGCACGTGTGTTAGCGCCGTGTTAGCGCGCACGTGTGTGTTAGCGCACGGGTGTGTTAGCGCACGTGTGTGTTAGCGCGCACGTGTGTGTTAGCGCACGTGTGTGTTAGAGTACGTGTGTCTCCGTGCGTGTGTGTCAGCGCGCACGTGTGTGTTAGCGCACATGTGTGTTAGCGTACGTGTGTGTTAGCGTACGTGTGTGTTAGCGCGCACGTGTGTGTTAGCGCACGTGTGTGTTAGCGTACGTGTGTGTCAGCATGCGTGTGTGTTAGCGCACGTGTGTGTTAGCGTACGTGTGTGTCAGCATGCGTGTGTGTCAGCATGCGTGTGTGTCAGCGCACGTGTGTGTTAGCGTACGTGTGTGTTAGCGCGCACGTGTGTGTTAGCGCGCGTGTGTTAGCGTACGTGTGTGATAGCGTACGTGTGTGTCAGCGCACGTGTGTGTTAGCGTACGTGTGTGTCAGTGCGAGTGTGTGTTAGCGCACGTGTGTGTTAGCGTACGTGTGTGATAGCGCACGCGTGTGTGTCAGCGCACGCGTGTGTTAGCGCACGTGTGTGTTAGCGTACGTGTGTGTTAGGGCACGTGTGTTAGCGTACGTGTGTGTCAGCATGCGTGTGTGTCAGTGCACGTGTGTGTTAGCGCACGTGTCTGATAGCGCGTGCGTGTGTGATAGCGCGTGCGTGTGTGTTAGCGCACGTGTGTGTTAGTGCACGTGTGTGTTAGCGCACACGGCCGCACAGACCCGGTGCCCGGTGTGTGTTAGCGCACGTATGTTAGCGCGCACGTGTGTTAGCGCACGTGTGTTAGCGCGCACGTGTGTGTTAGCGCACGGGTGTGTTAGCGCACGTGTGTGTTAGCGCGCACGTGTGTGTTAGCGCACGTGTGTGTTAGAGTACGTGTGTCTCCGTGCGTGTGTGTCAGCGCGCACGTGTGTGTTAGCGCACATGTGTGTTAGCGTACGTGTGTGTTAGCGTACGTGTGTGTTAGCGCGCACGTGTGTGTTAGCGCACGTGTGTGTTAGCGTACGTGTGTGTCAGCATGCGTGTGTGTTAGCGCACGTGTGTGTTAGCGTACGTGTGTGTCAGCATGCGTGTGTGTCAGCATGCGTGTGTGTCAGCGCACGTGTGTGTTAGCGTACGTGTGTGTTAGCGCGCACGTGTGTGTTAGCGCGCGTGTGTTAGCGTACGTGTGTGATAGCGTACGTGTGTGTCAGCGCACGTGTGTGTTAGCGTACGTGTGTGTCAGTGCGAGTGTGTGTTAGCGCACGTGTGTGTTAGCGTACGTGTGTGTTAGGGCACGTGTGTTAGCGTACGTGTGTGTCAGCATGCGTGTGTGTCAGTGCACGTGTGTGTTAGCGCACGTGTCTGATAGCGCGTGCGTGTGTGATAGCGCGTGCGTGTGTGTTAGCGCACGTGTGTGTTAGTGCACGTGTGTGTTAGCGCACACGGCCGCACAGACCCGGTGCCCGGTGTGTGTTAGCGCACGTATGTTAGCGCGCACGTGTGTTAGCGCACGTGTGTTAGCGCGCACGTGTGTGTTAGCGCACGGGTGTGTTAGCGCACGGGTGTGTTAGCGCACGTGTGTGTTAGCGCGCACGTGTGTGTTAGCGCACGTGTGTGTTAGAGTACGTGTGTGTTCGAGTACGTGTGTGTCAGCGCGCACGTGTGTGTTAGCGCACATGTGTGTTAGCGTACGTGTGTGTTAGCGTACGTGTGTGTTAGCGCGCACGTGTGTGTTAGCGCACGTGTGTGTTAGCGTACGTGTGTGTCAGCATGCGTGTGTGTTAGCGCACGTGTGTGTTAGCGTACGTGTGTGTCAGCATGCGTGTGTGTCAGCATGCGTGTGTGTCAGCGCACGTGTGTGTTAGCGTACGTGTGTGTTAGCGCGCACGTGTGTGTTAGCGCGCGTGTGTTAGCGTACGTGTGTGATAGCGTACGTGTGTGTCAGCGCACGTGTGTGTTAGCGTACGTGTGTGTCAGTGCGAGTGTGTGTTAGCGCACGTGTGTGTTAGCGTACGTGTGTGATAGCGCACGCGTGTGTGTCAGCGCACGCGTGTGTTAGCGCACGTGTGTGTTAGCGTACGTGTGTGTTAGGGCACGTGTGTTAGCGTACGTGTGTGTCAGCATGCGTGTGTGTCAGTGCACGTGTGTGTTAGCGCACGTGTCTGATAGCGCGTGCGTGTGTGATAGCGCGTGCGTGTGTGTTAGCGCACGTGTGTGTTAGTGCACGTGTGTGTTAGCGCACACGGCCGCTGCAGCGGTGCTGGCGCTTCCAGCTCTCAGCGGTCCACCTCTCACCCACACACCCCCCCTTTTTTCTTTTTACACATGAGGGACAGATCTCTAGATCCTTTCCACCGGGGGAAATTAGGTCACACCAGGCATATAGTGTGAGAGTCCTGAGGTCACTTCAAATACTGGGAAAAAAACTAAAAGGATGCTGGCCAGCCGATTGGTGTAGGCCTGCTGGCTTTTCTTCATGTTCACATATTGCCTTTTGGGAGAGAGAGAACCAGTCTGTGGCAGAATTTAGACCATGGCGGAATCAGAAGCCCTGAGGCCGGCAATGCTGCGTGTATGTATGTGTGTGTGTGTGTGTGTGTGCGTGTGCGTGTGTGTGTGTGTGTGTGTGTGTGTGCAGGCGTGCGTTCGTGTGTGTATGTATATATGTGCGTGTGTGTGTGTGTGTGTGTGTGCGTGTGTGTGTGTGTGTGTGTGTGTGTGTGTGTGTGTGTGTGTGTGTGTGTGTGTGTGTGTGTGTGTGTGTGTGTGTGTGTGTGTGTGTCTGTGTGTGTGTGTGTGTGTGTGGTGTGCTGTATTTGATGACCGGTATGCTTTCATGTGTTATATAAGTACATTATAAAAGTACTTCAGACATAGGAATTAAATCAATAGAAGATAGAGATGAGAATCAAGGTTCCACGTCCAGGAGGAAAGGGGAAACAAAAATAAAAGGTGTATGTGTGTGTGTGTGCCTGTGTGTGTGTGTGTGTGTGTGTGGTGTGTGTGTGTGTGTGTGTGTGTGTGTGTGTGTGTGTGTGTTTAAGTGTGTGTGGATGAAGTGTGTGGTATTGGTTGGCAACGGTTGGCAACGGTTGGCGAACTTGCCAGGGAAACAAAACGATTGCTTCGGTCAGAAATCGGTTAGAAGTAAACTCGAGAAAGTAGTAGCTGACGTGCCGAAGAGCTCTAGTAGCTGTCAAAGAACTCTCTCTCTCTCTCTCTCTCTCTCTCTCTCTCTCTCTCTCTCTCTCTCTCTCTCTCTCTCTCTCTCTCTCTCTCTCTCTCTCTTCTCTCTCTCTCTCTCCCTCCCTCCCTCCCTCTCCCTCTCTCTCTCTCTCTCTCTCTCTCTCTCTCTCTCCGAGAGGATGAAACCACGGTTGTTCAAACAGGCCCCTCGGTTATATACGTATGTTTATTCCCGGTTATTCCCGCCGTGAAGCGGGGAAATCTTGTCGTCGGCGCGCTTCATCGCGGCTTCAGGTCCGCGTTAAGGCGGACTCCATCATCACACTCGCAGTCAGAACCACCCCATGGGGTCCGCTGGGCTGGGGCTGTGGGTGTTTGTGAACAGGCCGTGTGTCGGAGGGTGTTGTTTGCGGAGCGCTGTGCTAACGTGATCGGTTATGACGCACCAGTGTTATTATAATAATGGGCCCACGCGCCTTCCTTTTCATATAACGGGAGGCCTTGTTGTACGCTCTCGGAAACACGTGTGACAACATCTGTGTGTGACAGTGGTACACAGTGGCAGAGGTGTGGGTCCCTATCCTAGTCTAGTGACACAGGGAATATAAAATAAGGCTTGGTCATAACAAATGTCTCTCTCTCTTCTCTCTCTCTCTCTCTCTCTCTCTCTCCTCTCTCTCTCTCTCTCTCTCTCTCTCTCTCTCTCTCTCTCTCTCTCTCTCTCTCTCTCTCTCTCTCTCTCTCTCTCTCTCTCTCTCTCTCTCTCTCTCTCTCTCTCTCTCTCTCTCTCTCTCTCTCTCTCCAACTCCACCACCCCTCCCCGCCCCCCCACCCCCGTACGTCCAGTGTCACAGACGTTATATCTGGGCTCTGTGTTATTTCCCCTTATTGAATATTTGACAGCCTCCGGAGGAGGAGGAGGAGGAGGAGGAGGAGGAGGAGGAGGAGGAGGAGGAGGAGAGGAGGAGGAGGAGGAGGAGGAGGAGCAGGAGAGCGGGAGAATCTGGGTCAAGGACGGCCATTACTTTGCTTTTCACAATAAATCCCCCGCCTTCTCCTACCTAGCATGTGTGTGTGTGTGTGTGTGTGTGTGTGTGTGTGTGTGAGTCAGCAGGTTATGTAATGAGCTCGACGATACATAGATCAGAGATGAATGAGCTCAAGTTAAGATACACACAAAAGACATGCATTACCTTCACAGCGGGGGATGGGGTGGTCCCAGTTGCGCGTGGTGCCGTGCTCGCAGGTGAGGATAGAATGTCCCATTAGTTGGTACCCGGGGAGGCACTCAAACGAAATGGATTGGCCCACGTTAAACCCTGCTCCCACCACGGCGCCGTAATGGAAGGGCTCCGGATCGGGGCACTCCTGAAGTTCATAGGCTGCAAGGAGAGGAGGGAGGAGGGAGGAGAGAGGGGAGAGGGGAGAGGGGAGAGGGGAGAGGGGAGAGGGGAGAGGGGAGAGGGGAGAGGGGAGAGGGGAGAAAAGGAGTTTAAGGTGAGGACAAGAGAACAGAGACATGGCCAAGCTCCCGGTAGGACAAGGATGTAGACTGTCCCGTTGATTGCAGACTGGAAGGCGTTTAGGGGGGGGGGGGGAACAGCCAAGATACAAGATACAAGATGTTTTATTTGCCATTTGCAACAAGTACAATGGAATGCTTACTCCCTATTCCCTCCCACAGTAAGAGTTTCTAAAACAATACTATACAAATACTCAACGCAATAAACAGAAGAAAAATAACAATAAAGTGACAGATGGATGATATGTACATGTTTTGAATTGTGCAAAAAGATTTAAAAGCATTTAAAGTGCCAGTAGTGCAGCAGCATCATGAATACAGTACAGAACAGTGCAGTAACTGTAATGAGTCCAGAAAGTCCAGCAAAGTATGATAGTGTAATGTTAATGACATGTTATGATAGTGTAATGTTAATGACATGTTCTGATAGTGTAATGTTAATGACATGTTATGATAGTGTAATGTTAATGACATGTTATGATAGTGGCAGCACTCCTAGCAGTTCAGTAGGTCACTGCCTGTGGATAAAAACAATCTCTACAGAAAAACAGTGGAACAATTTACTCCTGCATTCTGAATGTCAGCAGCAATACTATAATATACTATACGAAACTAAACTACACTATTCTATACTATGCAATACTATACTATACTTTACAATATTAAACTATAAACAACACTATATATGATCTACTATATACTGTTAACCACACTATACAATAAGGTTTGAACTCATTTCAATTGAGATATAGAAGGTCCTTCTCAATGTGGTCACTTGTGGAGGACAGGAGACCGACCACAATGATTCTTTTAAACTTTTGTCATATTGCAATCCATGCGATACATCGACATTTCCTCACGGGCCGACGAGCTGCAATTAAATCTCAGTTCAGAGAGTTCAGCGAGTGTGTGATTGGATGAGTAGAGAGAGAGAGAGAGAGAGAGAGAGAGAGAGAGAGAGAGAGAGAGAGAGAGAGAGAGAGAGAGAGAGAGAGAGAGAGAGAGAGACGTTCAGCACAGCCCGACTCCCCAAATGACGGAGAGAGACGGGAGAAGACGCTCCTCAGAGAGAGAGAGAGAGAGAGAGAGAGAGGGAACTTGGCTCCCCTGTGAGCCGGGTACTCTGGAAGGTACCACTGCAGCTCCACGCATTACGGGACGAGTCGTCGCTTAGCAGACCCGCGGCAGGCTGAGGCGCTGAGGCGCTGAGGTGCTGAGGTGCTGAGGCGCTGAGGTTTGGGTCGGGGGTTTTGCACATCGGCGCCGCGCCCGGAAAATAATAGTTTTCCGCCATTAAACTATTAAAGTTATCATGATAAGTCTGAGCCATTCACACAATTCAAACACTCGGGGTGGCGAGCAATTACATACTAATAGATAATAATAGAAAGACGGCGCCTCTGATAAAAAGGCGCCATTATTAACGGTTGACACGGATGATTGCTTTTAGATTTTGTTTTGGGCGCCGGCATGTTCTACTCCCGTACGTGGCTACACTCCACTGGGCTCTACTAGCTTCCCTCCATAACAGAATGGGATTGGTTAATGGTCATAATGCATACAGGAGGGAAAACTGGCTTGTTTGTGCGGCCACGTCACCCGCCACTCGCCGGCACCTTCCGTGCCACCAATGGCGTTGGGATTGCATCGGGTCCCGCCTCTCTCTCTCTCTCTCTCTCTCTCTCTCTCTCTCTCTCCACCCTCTCTCTCTCTCTCTCTCTCTCTCTCTCTCTCTCTCTCTCTCTCTCTCTCTCTCTCTCTCTCTCTCTCTCTCTCTCTCTCTCTCTCTCTCTCTCTCTCTCTCTACCTTTCACCATGCTAATGTAACTCACGTGCTTTCGGCGGGTGCTTTTTTAGAATCACCTTGCAAAATGAAACGGCCACCCGCTGTGCGTATCTTGCCATGCGCACAGCGGGAACCGATAGAACCCTGACTACACCGACCGGATGAAGTAAACATATCCAAAAGATCCAACCACTTCCCCCCCCCCCCCTCCACCTTCTCTCTCTGCCGTCGCTTCAACAACCAGAGTAGCTAACACCGTTAGCCTCACCTCGCCTAAATAAACACCTAGAAATATAAAGGTAGTAAGACCTCTTACTACCTTTATTATTCTAGGTATTCATTTTTAGCGGTGCTCAAACAAATACGTCATTATGTTTTTGTGTACAGTATTTTTTTTATAGTGTAGTGTTTTCCAATGAGTTATACTCTGTGAGGGAATGGGGGGGGGGTTTGTTGCATATGGCAAATCAAAACATCTCAAATCTTAAAAACCCTTTAGAAACATACGGCTGGGGAAGTGTGAACCCGGTGGGTGGCCCGGTCAGGTGACCAATGACACATTGGTGTGCTGCCGTTAACATAAAAAAATACGTTCAAATACGGTACGCCTATGATGCGTGCCGTCGTTTAGTATGAAGAAAGCTCCTTTTTCGTCCCCTGCCGAATGCAAAGCCCTGAGCAGCCGGCGGCCCCCAAGGAGGGGAGGCTCCAACATGAGGTCAATAAGTGGGTTTTACGCGTCTCTTCATCGCCGGCTCTTTTGAGGGAGATCACTCATGCATATTGGGCATAAAAATGCGGTGGTGGTGGAGGTGGTGGTTTTCCACTGTGGCGCGCGTGTGTGTGTGTGTGTGTGTGTGTGTGTGTGTGTGTATGTGTGTGTGTGTGTGTGTGTGTGTGTGTGTGTGTGTGTGTGTGTGTGTGTGTGTGTGTGCATGTGTGTGTGTGTGTATGTGTGTGTGTGTGTGTGTATGTATGGGAGAGACAGTATTGCCAAATATAATGGCTGATTTCTATGCTAATGGGACACATAATTATGCAAATGCAAGCATTTTTCCCATTCACAGACTTATTTATCGGCTCTCAAAGACAACAGGAATAAATGGCGGGAAGGGAAGAAAGAGGAAGAGAAGATAAAAAGGAAAAATAAAGAGATAAAGAGAGAGAGAGAGAGAGAGAGAGAGAGAGAGAGAGAGAGAGAGAGAGAGAGAATAAAGAATAAAGAATAAAAAATAAAAGAAAGAGGAACAGAGAGAGAGAGAGAAATGGAATAAGGAGAGAAAGAAGGTGGATTAGCCCTGAGGACCATTGTGCTCCAGCTGCATCAGTGGAGTAAAGAGCGTTCAGAGTGTTCACTCGTCAGCCTGGCAAAAAACGAACTCTCTTCCAACTCTCTGGCACACAAGCGAAGCCATCGCCGAGGCCCAAAGTGGTCTGACTCTGGTTTCACAATACGATTTAGGGATCGGCGGCTTTCACCGCTTCAGCGAGGTGGATTCACCCGACGGAGCATCGGTGCAGTGACGTTACGGGTTTAACACGGGTTAAACCAGTTCCGCACCGCGTCCAAGAGGCGCTAATAGTTCCCTAAATGAACCCGCGGATGATAAAGGCTAAAGAAACACTGGCATGGACGATGACTTTGCCCCATTCATGCGTTCCAGAGTCATGATTCATCCCTAGAACTTCCTATTGCTGGGGGCAGTCTGGTGATTGTGTCAATTTAGGCAAATTGCTCCGTTGGTTTTGATTGCATTTTGTGGCCCCTGTGCTGAACCAAACATAATCACTTTGTTTAGTAGAAAGGCACTTTTGGGTGACAGCTGCCAGCAAATGTTTTGTGAGGTGGCCAAACAGCAGCAGCTGCATTGAGCTGTGCATGTTGACTCCTGCTGTGCATGGTGACTCCTGCTGTGCATGGTGACTCCTGCTGTGCATGTTGACTCCTGCTGTGCATGGTGACTCCTGCTGTGCATGGTGACTCCTGCTGTGCATGGTGACTCCTGCTGTGCATGTTGACTCCTGCTGTGCATGGTGACTCCTGCTGTGCATGGTGACTCCTGCTGTGCATGGTGACTCCTGCTGTGCATGGTGACTCCTGCTGTGCATGGTGACTCCTGCTGTGCATGGTGACTCCTGCTGTGCATGGTGACTCCTGCTGTGCATGGTGACTCCTGCTGTGCATGGTGACTCCTGCTGTGCATGGTGACTCCTGCTGTGCATGGTGACTCCTGCTGTGCATGGTGACTCCTGCTGTGCATGGTGACTCCTGCTGTGCATGGTGACTCCTGCTGTGCATGGTGACTCCTGCTGTGCATGGTGACTCCTGCTGTGCATGGTGACTCCTGCTGTGCATGGTGACTCCTGCTGTGCATGGTGACTCCTGCTGTGCATGATGACTCCTGCTGTGCATGGTGACTCCTGCTGTGCATGGTGACTCCTGCTGTGCATGGTGACTCCTGCTGTGCATGTTGACTCCTGCTGTGCATGGTGACTCCTGCTGTGCATGATGACTCCTGCTGTGCATGGTGACTCCTGCTGTGCATGGTGACTCCTGCTGTGCATGGTGACTCCTGCTGTGCATGGTGACTCCTGCTGTGCATGGTGACTCCTGCTGTGCATGATGACTCCTGCTGTGCATGGTGACTCCTGCTGTGCATGGTGACTCCTGCTGTGCATGGTGACTCCTGCTGTGCATGTTGAC
>CM051007.1:2362689-2385189 GCA_027704905.1 Muraenolepis orangiensis
CTGCTGCTGCTGTTACTACATCCATGGCTATACGTGCATATACTGAGATAATGGAACCAAAGGACCCTAGAGGCACATGGAGGTTTCAGGGTTTGTTTATATGAAGGATTTCTCTGACGCTTTTGCATCATCAATCATACGCTTAGCGCTGACACCTCTGAAAGAATCCAGGGGCAACACATATTTTCTTTTTGTCCACTTTTGGGCCAACATTTTTCCAATATGACCCCGAATGGGAAGTATAATCAACCAGAGAAGTATAATCAATTTTTCGGTTAACTCACTGAGGAATAGTAAGTTGCATAATAGTTTGCAGGGCATCCCATCGAAACAACATTAAACACTATTAGAAAATGGTCTGACAGTGAGATATAGTCCATCACCTAAGTCACAAACCAAAGTTTGTGATAACTTTCGAATCTGGCTGAGTCTGCGTTTGTAGCGGTGAGTATACCTGCACGTGTGTGTGTGTGTGTGTTAGGGTGTGATCAAAAAACGAATTTGTGCAAGAATCTGGATTCTTATCTTATTCAGAATCTTATTCTTATTTGTTTTTTTTCCCCTTTTGTCTTAGGTTTGCCTCTGTGAGTTTACAATAATGCTCTGTTGATATAACCTTTTAAAATATTAAAAAGGCAGAATCTTTATCTCATCTTTATCTTAAACATTTTCCACGCCACCCTTTGTAGCGCAGTGAGCAGGCGTCCTGTGCTCAGTGCTCCTTTGTAGCGCAGTGAGCAGGCGTCCTGTGCTCAGTGCTCCTTTGTAGCGCAGTGAGCAGGCGTCCTGTGCTCAGTGCTCCTTTGTAGCGCAGTGAGCAGTGGTCCTGTGCTCAGTGCTCCTTTGTAGCGCAGTGAGCAGGCGTCCTGTGCTCACTGCTCCTTTGTAGCGCAGTGAGCAGGCGTCCTGTGCTCAGTGCTCCTTTGTAGCGCAGTGAGCAGGCGTCCTGTGCTCAGTGCTCCTTTGTAGCGCAGTGAGCAGTGGTCCTGTGCTCAGTGCTCCTTTGTAGCGCAGTGAGCAGTGGTCCTGTGCTCAGTGCTCCTTTGTAGCGCAGTGAGCAGTGGTCCTGTGCTCAGTGCTCCTTTGTAGCGCAGTGAGCAGGCGTCCTGTGCTTAGTGCTCCTTTGTAGCGCAGTGAGCAGGCGTCCTGTGCTCAGTGCTCCTTTGTAGCGCAGTGAGCAGGCGTCCTGTGCTCAGTGCTCCTTTGTAGTCAATCCAGAATCCATTTTGAATCGAGAACCGATTTGGGTAAATTTGGGGAATCGAAAAGTCTAAATTGAACTGTGAGATACCGAAGAAGAGGTGGAGGTGGAGGTGGAGGTGGAGGTGGAGGTGAAGGTGGAGGTGGAGGTGAAGGTGGAGGTGGAGGTGGAGGTGGAGGTGGAGGTGAAGGTGGAGGTGGAGGTGGAGGTGGAGGTGAAGGTGAAGGTGGAGGTGGAGGTGGAGGTGAAGGTGGAGGTGGAGATGGAGGTGGAGGTGGAGGTGGAGATGGAGGTGGAGGTGGAGGTGGAGATGGAGGTGGAGGTGGAGGTGGAGGTGGAGGTGGAGGTGGAGGTGGAGGTGGAGGTGGAGGTGGAGGTGGAGGTGGAGGTGGAGGTGGACGTGGATGCCAGAGCTAGGGTGGTCTTTACCTGTAGATTGTACCCAGGCTCACACTGGAAGGACACCACGTTGTTCATCTGGAGGCGCTCCCCCAGCTTAATGGCGTTCATGGGCACCAGCGGCTCAGGGCAGCTAGTGAGCGACACGGCTGGAAGGGGGGAGACAAACGTTTGAAAGAGACCCTTCCTACAGTATGGCAGGCTGGTCTGGTGGTTAGGGTGTGGTCTGGTGGTTAGGGTGTGGTCTGGTGGTTAGGGTGTGGTCTCATTGGGGTTAGGGTGTGGTCTGGTGGTTAGGGTGTGGTCTCATTGGGGTTAGGGTGTGGTCTCATTGGGGTTAGGGTGTGGTCTCATTGGGGTTAGGGTGTGGTCTCATTGGGGTTAGGGTGTGGTCTGGTGGTTAGGGTGTGGTCTCATTGGGGTTAGGGTGTGGTCTCATTGGGGTTAGGGTGTGGTCTCATTGGGGTTAGGGTGTGGTCTCATTGGGGTTAGGGTGTGGTCTGGTGGTTAGGGTGTGGTCTGGTGGTTAGGGTGTGGTCTCATTGGGGTTAGGGTGTGGTCTGGTGGTTAGGGTGTGGTCTCATTGGGGTTAGGCTGTGGTCTGGTGGTTAGGGTGTGGTCTGGTGGTTAGGGTGTGGTCTCAATGGGGTTAGGGTGTGGTCTGGTGGTTAGGGTGTGGTCTAGTAGTTAGGGTGTGGTCTCATTGGGGTTAGGGTGTGGTCTGGTGGTTAGGGTGTGGTCTCATTGGGGTTAGGGTGTGGTCTAGTAGTTAGGGTGTGGTCTAGTGGTTAGGGTGAGGTCTGGTGGTTAGGGTGTGGTCTGGTGGTTAGGGTGTGGTCTGGTGGTTAGGGTGTGGTCTCATTGGGGTTAGGGTGTGGTCTAGTAGTTAGGGTGTGGTCTGGTGGTTAGGGTGTGGTCTGGTGGTTAGGGTGTGGTCTGGTGGTTAGGGTGTGGTCTAGTGGTTAGGGTGTGGTCTGGTGGTTAGGGTGTGGTCTCATTGGGGTTAGGGTGTGGTCTAGTAGTTAGGGTGTGGTCTATTAGTTAGGGTGTGGTCTAGTGGTTAGGGTGTGGTCTGGTGGTTAGGGTGTGGTCTGGTGGTTAGGGTGTGGTCTAGAGGTTAGGGTGTGGTCTAGTAGTTAGGGTGTGGTCTAGTGGTTAGGGTGTGGTCTAGTGGTTAGGGTGTGGTCTAGTAGTTAGGGTGTGGTCTAGTAGTTAGGGTGTGGTTTGGTGGTTAGGGTGTGGTCTGGTGGTTAGGGTGTGGTCTCATTGGGGTTAGGGTGTGGTCTGGTGGTTAGGGTGTGGTCTCATTGGGGTTAGGGTGTGGTCTGGTGGTTAGGGTGTGGTCTCATTGGGGTTAGGGTGTGGTCTCATTGGGGTTAGGGTGTGGTCTGGTGGTTAGGGTGTGGTCTGGTGGTTAGGGTGTGGTCTCAATGGGGTTAGGGTGTGGTCTGGTGGTTAGGGTGTGGTCTAGTAGTTAGGGTGTGGTCTCATTGGGGTTAGGGTGTGGTCTGGTGGTTAGGGTGTGGTCTCATTGGGGTTAGGGTGTGGTCTAGTAGTTAGGGTGTGGTCTAGTGGTTAGGGTGAGGTCTGGTGGTTAGGGTGTGGTCTGGTGGTTAGGGTGTGGTCTGGTGGTTAGGGTGTGGTCTCATTGGGGTTAGGGTGTGGTCTAGTAGTTAGGGTGTGGTCTGGTGGTTAGGGTGTGGTCTGGTGGTTAGGGTGTGGTCTGGTGGTTAGGGTGTGGTCTAGTGGTTAGGGTGTGGTCTGGTGGTTAGGGTGTGGTCTCATTGGGGTTAGGGTGTGGTCTAGTAGTTAGGGTGTGGTCTATTAGTTAGGGTGTGGTCTAGTGGTTAGGGTGTGGTCTGGTGGTTAGGGTGTGGTCTAGAGGTTAGGGTGTGGTCTAGTAGTTAGGGTGTGGTCTAGTGGTTAGGGTGTGGTCTAGTGGTTAGGGTGTGGTCTAGTAGTTAGGGTGTGGTCTAGTAGTTAGGGTGTGGTTTGGTGGTTAGGGTGTGGTCTGGTGGTTAGGGTGTGGTCTCATTGGGGTTAGGGTGTGGTCTAGTAGTTAGGGTGTGGTCTAGTGGTTAGGGTGTGGTCTGGTGGTTAGGGTGTGGTCTGGTGGTTAGGGTGTGGTCTCGTAGTTAGGGTGTCATCCGCCGGTCTACCCTTCAAGCAATACGCCTTGCCCTTACTCGCACATTAAATGCACAACAAAATATAACGCAAAAAACACAAACCAAAAAACCTGTAAGGTCTTTCCTGTTTTGTCTGGTTGGATGGCGTCTGCTAAATGCGTCTGCTGAACGACATACACGGTTTTAAATATTTACATAATTATGTACTGGGGCGGATTGTGTTTGTTTGGTTTTTGCTGTTTTTTAATGTTGGAAAACAGTTAAATACCTTTTTCACTTCAACATTTACATAGCAAAAAACGTACGCAAGCATGCCCAGCCAGCATGCCCAGCCAGCATGCCCAGCATGCCCAGCATGCCACATGCCCAGCATGCCCAGCATGCCCAGCATGCCCAGCCAGCATGCCCAGCATGCCCAGCCACGAGGAGAGAGACACCGCCGACTCCATCTCATTCGTCCGTAAGTGACACAAAAAGTAAGGAGAAAGTTTCTCCCCCGCGTGTGGACGGACAGACAGGATGGAGTCCGTTGTGTTTCCCGAGGGGTTTATTTATTTGTGGATATATATATATATATATATATATATATATATATGTTTTTACTTTTGTACTCCAGTCTGAATCCGGCGGCAGACACGCTGATGTCGGAGAAGAAGTGCAGGTAGAGCTGATTGGAGGTGCTGTTGAGGAGCGCAGGGACCGTGGTGCCTAGAGAGAGGAGGAGGAGGAGGAGGAGGAGGAGGAGGAGCAGGAGGGGGAGGAGGAGGAGGAGGAGGAGGAGGAGGAGGAGGAGCAGGAAGAGGAGGAGGAGGAGGAAGAGGAGCAGGAGGAGGAGGAGGGGGAGGAGGTGGAGGAGGAGGAGCAGGAGGAGGAGGAGGAGCAGGCGGAGGGGGAGGAGGAGGAGCAGGAGGAGGAGGAGCAGGAGGAGGAGGAGGAGGAGGAGGAGGAGGAGGGGGAGGAGGCGGGGGAGAAGGAGGAGGGTGAGAAGGGAAGAGGGGGAGGAGCAAGGAGAAGGATGAGAAACGAGTAGGAGGGAGTAGGGAAGGGGGAGGAGGAGAAGGAGGGGGAGGAGGTGGGTGAGGAGGGAGGAGGAGGAGGAAGAGGAGTAGGATGAGGAGGGAGGGGGTAGGAGGAGGAGGTGGGTGAGGAGGGAGGAGGAGAGGGGGAGGAGGAGGGAGGGTGAGGAGGTAAGGGGGCAGGAGGAAGAGAAGGGAAGAGGGGGGAGAAGGAGGAGGAGGGAAGAGGGGGGAGGAGGAGGAGGGAGGAGGGGGAGGAGGAGGCAGGAGGGAGAAGAGAAAGGAGGAGGAAGGGGAGGAGGAGTGAGGAGGGGGAGGAGGGGGAGGAGGAGGGAAGAGGGAGGAGGGAGAGAAGAGAAAGGAGGAGGAGGAAGGGGAAGAGAAAGGAGGAGGGGGAGATGAGGAGGAGGGAGGAGGGGGAGGAGGAGTGAGGAGGGGGAAGAGAAAGGAGGAGGAGGAGGAAGGGGAAGAGGAGGGAGGAGGGGGGAGGAGGCAGAAGAGGAGGGGAAGGAGAGAAGCAGTTAAGCATGGTAATCTGACACCTATAGCAATTCTCCGGTTGTTTTTACCCGACGCTTCCTCAAGCAGCACTTTGCACGTGCAGAAATTCTCTATGGTTACTTCAATATCGATCGTACGCTTTGATTGCACTCCCTGTTCACTTGTAAGGAGCTTTGGTTTGAAGGGCGTTCATAAATGGAAAAAAACAACAACCTCTAAATATAATTCACCATAATTGCATCTGTGCAACAAAAAAAAAAGGGACAAAAAGGAAATAACAAATAAAGAAAAACGCAGGCTTGTTTGTCCACGTCTGAGCGTGTGTACATGTGTGCACACGCCAGGGGACGGTGCTTGTGTTAACATCGCAGGCGAACAGATGGAAGAAATCCATGAGCTGCTGCTGTGTGTGTGTGTCTGCAGTGCAGAGGGGGGGTGACGAGAGAGAGAGAGAGAGAGAGAGAGAGAGAGAGAGAGAGAGAGAGAGAGAGAGAGAGAGAGAGAGAGAGAGAGAGGAGGGGACAATTGGTTCCACAGGGCAGTTCAAGCATTATAACCCACACCACTTTTTTTAACGAGCACACAGTCGAAACATGCTTCCCAGCGTACATATCAATAAAGGCTTGTGCAACCGCACTGTACATAACGCTGGGGGGTGAGGAGGAAGGAGGAGGGTGAGGAGGGAGGGGAAGGTAGGGGGCAGGAGATGGAGAAGGGAAGAGGGGGAAGGAGGAGGCCGAGGGGGAGGAAGGGGGCGGGGGGGGAGGAGGACGGAGGAGAAAGGAGGGAGGGAGGAGGGGTTGGGAGGAGGAGGGAGGAGGAGGGAGGAGGGGGGGAGGGGGGGGAGGGGGGGAGGGGGGGGGGGAGGAGGCGGGGGAGGAGAAAGGAGGGAGGGAGGAGGGGATTCTTTCTCAACACATTCCTCCCGTTCACTTAGTGTTAACTATTAAAAATATTAAAATATTAAAAAGACAGGAGAGAGAATGCCCCATGCTCTCTGGCGCCCGCCTTTACCGTCGATGGTGCTCCGGTCCTGACATTACATCGCCCAGGTACTAGTAAATAATATATATATATATATATATATATATGATATATATGGCGAACACCATGTGGCTGAGAAACCGGGGGCTTCACAGCATGATGCTGTCATCCCATCACTTGAGGGCTCTGCTAACATTTTCTTGTCGGTCGGGCTCCAAGCGCAAAAAACTAAATGACAATCCTCGATTGTTGTGTCCTTGCCACCGGGTTGGGGTGTGCTGCCACACATTATGTGTGTGTGTATGTATGTATGTATGTATGTATGTATGTATGTATGTATGTATGTATGTATGTATGTATGTATGTATGTATGTATGTATGTATGTATGTATGTATGTATGTATGTATGTATGTATGTATGTATGTATGTATGTATGTATGTATGTGTGTGTGTGTGTGTGTGTGTGTGTGTGCACACTAAACAAACACTTCACTTCATCTCCGTGGCGGAGTGGGCTAACCTTTCCAGAAACGTGCCGAGATTTAGCCTCAGGGTTAGAGGAAGTACGGAGACTCGTGGTAGCGGTTGGTTGGTTTTTGTTCTGTTTCTCCCTTCATGAAACGCTTCCGTCTGCCATTTTTGCGTCTTGGAATGCGCCGCTTAGCTTAGCTTAGCTTTGCCACGGGGCTTTAGAAAAACACCTTTAGCTAAATCGCGTTCTTCTGTTTGTTTGTTTTTGATTCACAACTTTACAATTACGGCCCGTTTGTCACAACTTTGTCTGAAAGCAATGAAGTTCCCCGGTCATTAAATGTTTTGTTTTTTTCAAAAGCAACAACTATTTAGTTCAACCAAGGACGGTCCCTTGCCCAAACAACACACACACACACACATACACACACACACATACTCTCACACACACACCTGAGAAGCTGCCGAGCATGGTGTCAGTGTTGTCGCCTCCGTCGAACACCTCCAATGAGTCCCAGTTCTGCTCCGTCACGAAGCTGATCACCTGGATCTGCAGAGAGAGAGAGAGAGAGAGAGAGAGAGAGAGAGAGAGAGAGAGAGAGAGAGAGAGAGAGAGAGAGAGAGGGAGGGAGAGAGAGAGATTGAGAGAGAGAGAGAGAGAGAGAGAGAGAGAGAGAGAGAGAGAGAGAGAGAGAGAGAGAGAGAGAGAGAGATTGAGAGAGAGAGAGAGAGAGAGATGAGAGAGAGAGAGAGGACACAAAAGGTTAACACACAACCAGAGGGGGGCGGGCGTGAGAAAAAGGCCGACCCGAGGGGCAGCCACGACCCAGCCTGTTGTAGTAGAAGCCACTAACGTGTAGTTCCTCTACCGGCCTGTAGGGGATGCCCTCGAGGTCGGATGTCAACGGGACAAATATCCCTTGAATGAATGAATGAAGCCGTTCATTCATCATGTCATAGAAAGCGAATACATTTTTCTCCTCTGTTTTCAGTTAGGGTCTCTGTGGCAGGTTTCTCCTCCTTTCATATTCTGTATTTTGAGAGGTTTAAGGTTAGCTCTTAAAGTTATCCTTAAATGTATTAATGATAAATGGATATTAATGAGTTTTGGCCTTAGGCTATTAGTGAGGTGGATGGTTCATCGCTGCGGCTTGCAAGAATTAATTTGGTGAATTGGTGTGTAAATCAATGGGTAGAAGTCACTGACACTATGTCTTTATTTACAGACCGAGCCGTTATCAAACCCAGGGAAACAAACTTCCTGCTTCATCGGGACCAAAGTGGAGGACAAACACACAAACCACAACCACTGATAGTATTCTTTAAAAAAATGTTTAACTCAATTGTGTGATATTTAGTCATCATTTTGGTTGGGGAATGTTAGAAAAACGGTTTCTGAAGTCCTCATTATAGCGGTTGTATTTAGTTGACGGTAGTTTTTCCAAGCGAGTACGAGCGCATTGGAACAGTAGCGTGAAAGTTTGAATAAAACAGAAAAACAAAAGACAAAAATAGAACCAAAATGAGTAAAACAGGGTCCATTGTCTCACATCCATCCTGTTTGTAGTGTTGTTGTAGCAGCACAGGCAGTCCTGAGAGCCATACTGTGAGTGTGCTGAATCCACTGAATAGTTCTCCCTCTTTAGACTTAGAACAAGGCTGCTTTGGCTTCCCCTCACCCCACCTCTCTCTCTCTCTCTCTCCTCTCTCTCTCTCTCTCTCTCTCTCTCTCTCTCCCCCTCTCTCTCCCCCCCCCCCCTCTCTCTCTCTCTCTCTCTCTCTCTCTCTCTCTCTCTCTCTCTCTCTCTCTCTGTGTGTGTGTGTGTTTGCCACACAGACCCAGCTTAACAAAGCCACAACCACCCCCTTTGAGTGTGTGTGTGTGTGTGTGTGTGTGTGTGTGTGTGTGTGTGTGTGTGTGTGTGTGTGTGTGTGTGTGTGTGTGTGCGTGTATGTGTTTGTTTGGGGGGGGGCATGTTAGCATAGCATTTAATAGCATCAACATTATTAATTCAGTGTGTGTGAGAGAGAGAGAGAGAGACACACACACACACACACACACACACACACACAAACACACACACACACACAAACACACACGAACACACACACACACACACACACACACACAAACACACACACAAACACACACACACGTCAATGCCTGGCGTGGCATGCTAAATGGACCTGCCTTGTGTTGCGTTCGACCTACAAGGACGGCCGGCGGACGTGAGGCAGGGCGGGCTAATAGCCGAGGGAGGCCACTGAGGTCATTAGCTGCAGTGACTAAACCCCCCAGCCCAGTGACTTTTCATCAGGCACATCCTCGGGGACCCGAAGTGTCCGGGGTTCGCCAGGAGAAGGGGGGTGTTGGGGGGGTTATAACACTCTCAGTTGAGACAAACGTGTGAACGAGAGAACTACAACAATACATCCCCTTTTCACTGCATAGTGGAAAGAAAGAAGAAAACTATTTCAGTCATTTATAAAATATAAAAGTTTGGGATTTACTTTGAGTCACACTTTAAAATAAATACCTTTTTGTTTAGGGTATTTGTTGTTAAATAAGATTTTAAAAATGGACCCGTGGTGAAGGTTTACCGAGTCCGTCGCGGGAAGGGAAAACACTTTTAACACCCAATGCCTGCAACATTATTTTTTTTTTCGTTTTTTCTACATCCTTTTATTTCTTATCCCTTTGCTTCATGCTTCCCACTTCAAGTCTTTCACAAGACCCCGAAGGAACAAAGGTCGACACGACCTGACGCCAGTTGTGTCGTCTCACTTGTGACACGGCGGTTCACCTTAGAAAGCCTCCAAGATTATTTAGCTTAGCATTAAAACCAAAGAAATTGGCCTCACAACGATACAATCAAGCCATCGCCCAGAGATAGCTAAGCTCCTGCGGACTTGTCTGTTTGACTTTTATTGCCCAATATTGATACTGTATAAGTATATTATTATATGTATTTATAAAACTAGCGTGCAGTTATTTTGAAATGTGTATATTCATCACATTCCAAAATCACATTGCACTTGTATCCTGTCCATGTCCATGTAGTTGTTTTCGAAAATGCTGTCAATATTTATAATTTAGATTGTTGTCAGCCTTGTATAATACGTGTACAATATAACATGTTGTCGTACACTAGCGTCAAAACGCTGAATACTAAAACGCAAATCGAATATTTTAGGAAAAGTAAGAAAGTAAAAGTAAGTAAGTAAGCAAAACAATATGCAATGTTCGGGAGACAATGTGACGCGTCAGCAATGTCAAACTGAAGGATCAAACCTGGATTCCGGAGCCTTCCGGGACCAGGATCTTCCAGACACAGTTCAGGCTGTTGAGGTAGGGCTCGGGGAAGCCGGGGGACAGGATGGTTCCGGTTCTCTGGGTGAGGTTCCCGCCGCACGGCACTGTGGAAAGAACACGGACAACCAGCGCTTTAGCATTCCGAGGACACCAAAGGTCGATCATCCTTCGATGTGTGCGCGTGTGTGTGCGTGCGTGCGTGCGTGCGCGTGTGTGTGCGTGCGTGCGTGCGTGTGTGTGTGTGTGCGTGCGTGTGTGTGTGCGTCTTGCTCTTTGAATGCATCAGGGTTAAGTTAGAATAGATTCCCTCCCGGTCTGGCATATATAGGCTAATCCTGGAGTTAAACCCCATGCGCAAATTTAGCGAAAGTCAGCTTAACGTACCCTAAACTAAACACCTGGGGAATCTCCTGTTTCAAGATTCAAGATCCAAGATGTGTTTTATTTGCCATAATGCAACAAGTGCAATGGAATGCTAACTCCCCATTCCCTCGCGCGGTATGAATTTCCTACAATTGAACACAATATACGACTTACGATGTACGATACTAACAACACTACGCTATGATGATACTGTACGCAAGTTTGTTTCACCTGTTTCCTCCTGTATCAATTACAACACATTTGACATCGTCACTAAGTGGATAATAAGAATTATGCATGAAATGAAACCTCCTTAAGATTTCAGATCATAACCAACACACGGCCACTCAAGAGACGCAACATGCATACACAACAAAGCCGCTGTCTCGCTGTCGTGTCTGGTGATAGCTTGGTGTATGTGTTCGCTCGCTGTATGTCTTAGTAGAGTCTGCAAAAAAACATAATTGTGTGTGTGTGTGCGTGTGTGTGTGTGTGTGTGTGTGTGTGTGTGTGTGTGTGTGTGTGTGTGTGTGTGTGTGTGTGTGTGTGTGTGTGTGTGTGTGTGTGTGTGTGTGCGCGCGCGCGCGCGCGCGCGCGTGTGTGTGTGTGTGTGTGTGACCCGCAGCAGTTTGTGCACCTGTGTGATGCCTGGTTGGATTTGACATAACGTTACAAGCACTGGCTGGCAGCACACCTCTGTCTGGCGAGGGTTAGAGAGAGAGAGAGAGAGAGAGAGAGAGAGAGAGAGAGAGAGAGAGAGAGAGAGAGAGAGAGAGAGAGAGAGAGAGAGAGAGAGAGAGAGAGAGAGAGAGAGAGAGAGAGAGAGAGAAAAGGAGAGATGAATAGAGGGAGAGAGAGGAAGGGTGAGGGAGAGAGAGGAGAGTGAGAGAGAGAGGGAGGGAGACAGAGAGACAGAGAGACAGAGAGACAGAGACAGCCCCTGTGTTACCAGAGACACACAGCCATCCCGTCCCTACCTATGCAGCTGGGTATGGAGGTGTTCCACTGAGCCAGGGCGTTGGCCACGGTCAGACACTCGATGGCGCTGGGCCCCTCCAGGCCGTAGCCGGGGCTGCACTCGAAGCGGATCACCGCGCCCACCGCAAAGTTGCTCCCCATGCGACGGCCGTTGCGTGGCTCCGGGACCGAGCTGCACTGCGTGGCGCTGGTTTTCGGTACGGCTAGGGGGGGAGGGGGGAGGGAGGACATAAATAAAGGACGCCCGTTCGAATACCAAACGTCCCAAACACTTTTGTCAGTGGTCTTGGACCGACATATACCTGGAATACTCGTGCCGTGTTAGTGTGGGTGGGCTGAGGGTGTTGATGGTGATGGTGATGGTGACGATGGTGGTGGTGTTGGGTTTGGAGGTGGTGGTGATAGTCGTGGTGGAGGTGATGATGATGATGGTTAAGGTGGAGGTGGGGATGGTGGGGGTACTGTAGTTATTCAGGTGGTGGAGACGTCGATGGTGGTGGAGGGGATGGTTGTGGTAATAGGGTTGGAGGTGATGTTGATGATGGTGGAGGTGATTGGTGGAGGTAGCGCTGGAGGTGGCGGTGGAGACATTGATGGTGATGATGGTGGTGGTGGTGGTTGTGAGGATGGTGATGTGGATGGTGGTGCTGATAAGGGTGGGGATGTGGTGGAGTGGGTGGAGGTGTAGGTGGTATTGAGTCACTCACCCTGGTAGACCAGGTGGAACCCCTTGGAGCTGGCCTGGCCCTTGGAGGTGAAGCGGATCAGGATCTGGTTGGTCGTCGCCAGCGGCAACGACTCACCTGGGGGTCAAAGTTCACGTTCAGCTTGCAGATTGTCCACTTTGGCGCCGTTGGTAATTATTCTCATTTTGGTGACGGTGTGTTTGGGCTGGGGTTTGTATTGCTCATAAGTCCTTGGAGAGGGATATGGAGTTGATGCCCAGGGTTTGACATTGTGTGTGCGTGTGTGCAGCCACCTGAACAGTGAGTGTTGTGCATTCAATGCATGTGTGCTATTTGGCACCATGCTACACTCTCTCCCCGGTAGACTGAAGTCAGGTCTTGGTTGTTGTGGTTGCTGTATTGTGTGGAGAGCAGTTGTCTCTGGGACTTCATCCATGGCTTTTGAGAGGGTCACCGGGTTTGCCAGCTGCCTACTCACTTTGTTGGGCTTCAGTGCATAAATATATTATATTAGATTAGATTAGATTAAATTGCCATTGCACAGGACAAGTACAGAACAGCAAAAATAAGTTGGCATCTAACTAGAGCGCATATGTAACAGTAAAGCGCAGGTAATGTATAATGCACAGGGGTTAAATAGGAGGTAAAAACAGTCAACTAGGTATAAAAAGCTGGTGTGTATATAGTATATTTAGTAGGTATGAGATATGTGCAGATATAGGTATAGGTATATATATATATATATATATATAGGTATAGGTATAGGTATATATATATATATATATATATATATATATATATATATATCAGTGGCGAAGCGTGTCTATCACAACTGGGCCTTCTGTAGACCAGGGGTTCCACAACTTTTCAGCCCGCGACCCCCAACATAACAGACCCCCCCCCCCCACTATCACCGGAGGGACTGAAACATTAAAAACAACGTGTGCACAGAGCTTCACCATCGAGAACATCGTGAAGTCCAAGGGGGGGGGGGGGTAATCGTGAATCGTGATATTGAAAATTGTGTGGCTTTTTTTTCAGCTGCAAATGATACTGTCGTGAATCTGTCGGAATCAAAATTCCTTTATTCGTCACCCGTACATATATAAAAATATCTATGCACACGTTATTATTAACAATAAAAACCTCATGGTCACATCAAGAGGATTCTGAAATCATCTCGCGACCCCCCCCCCCCCCCCTCGGGGTCCCGCGCACCCCCCCCCCCCCCTCGGGGTCCCGCGACCCCCACTTTGGGAACCCCTGCTGTAGACCACCACCCCCACCATCACCACCACCATTCGAAAATTCAGTTGTTCTAGTCAGACGGACGTCACGGAGGAGTCACTTTATGCCTTATATCATTTAGGAAGATCAGATTGTCGCAGCCAATTCCCAAGTGGACCATAGTTGTAAAGCAGAGTCCATGTAGTGAAGTAACAGACCACCACAGACCACCACACAGGCTATCGGTTAAAGGGACGGTCTAACACACAGGCTATCGGTTAAAGGGACGGTCTAACACGCTTCACGTGAAAAGGCTGAACGTAACTTTGGAACTTTAAGTTCCAAAATAGCGATCAATAATCACCAAATGTCTCTGGCATATGTCTTGTCATTAGCACTTTCACCTGTCAAAATGAAAGTGAAAAGGTGAAAGTGCTAATGACAAAACATATGCAAATTAGGTGATTATTGATCGTGGTTTTGTAACTCTTAGTTACGTTAAGTCTTTTCACGTTAAGCGATGCAAAGAAAGATCAAGTCCAAACTCTCAATTCAAATGCACAACAATGCTTAACAAACCCAAGACAGCCATTAACTAATCAGTCAACAAGTGTGTGGAAACAAAATGCAACAACCAGCTCAACGAGACGCAACACAGAGACAAAACCAGCAAAGACAAATGAGTCTCACTCACCAATGATGTTCACTTAAAGACCAAATCCATTCTCCTGTCCTTCTGGATGAATGGTTCGACCACCATCAGGTCATAAAGATGATCGCTTTTCAGATCCAAAATAAGTTCCAATTCCCTGCTCTCTTGTCGGTCCCAAACAGCAACACTCCCATCAGTAGAGCCTCTTGTGGCTAGTAGAGCCCGTTAGCCACGGGTATCGTTCCCAGTTGCTACTCTGAAAATGGCGAACATAGCCTGCTTTAACTACTTGAGTCAGCTCCAGATTGTCAGGTGTTGGACGGCCTTTTTTAATAATGTCCATTTTAACATTAAATGGTCGTCTTGAAAATGGTTCACACAATAATTCCGCCACGACATCATCTTCACCTGTTGCCATTTTGGCGTAAAAAAAACAACGTAGAAAACGTAACATTACGCTAGATCCACTCTCGCGCCAGCCACCACCTTGCACCCTCTAGCTCCATATTGAGCTGCCGGGGAAATCTGAAAGAATACGCCCATTGGCTACAAATCACGATATGATTGGTTGATCAAATTGTCAATCCAAACGTACGCTATCATTCCGTCTAAGGGCCAATGTCAGCGGGAATACTTTGGTTGATTTACGTTGGATATTCTTCCCAGCAACCCAGAAAAATATCTGATTGGTTGCATTGTTTTTCCAACACAAAACCACTCAAATGCGTCGTGCATGGACCGAGAAAGACAAACAAATCAACGTAACACTGTATTATAACACAGATACGATTCTCATTTATTCATTTTATTTAAATTTTATTAAATGTTATTAAATTGTATTACATTTTATTAATACAATTAATTCGATTCTTTGGTTTCATCTGAGAGTTCCAGGGTCTTCTCTGAATACCTTGAAGGCCCTGACGCTTCACCACTGATATATATATATATATATATATATATATATATATATATAGGTATAGGTATATATATATACAGGTAAGTATACAAGTATCAACAAGTAAAATATAAAATAAATAACTAGCCACCCCCCAGGTAGGGTGGTGGTAGGGTTAGGGTACCGTCTTCCTGTGAGCCCCCACTCCTTCCAGACGGTGATAAACCGATTCGGTTGGCTTGTCAATAATGAGTGAAAAGGTACTTTGTTAATTCTCTTAACACAGCTGTGTTAGATAAGTATACAAAAGAGCCAAAAAATGACAAAATTTATATTTCAAGCAATGACACCACGTCTCAAGGACAGCGAAGAGTTGAAGTGAACACACCTGTATTGAATAGGCAATTAGTCATGAAACACTAGAGCTTTCTCTCCTAATTAGCCTAAATGAGTCATCTGAAAGGGAAGTGGCTGATTTGGGCCACTTGCCCTCATCGTATTGTCTTCATGTGATTGTCTGTCTGGGATGGGAACCAGGAGTCAGGACAACCATAGTTAAATTATCAAAGTTTAAGGGACACTGTAACACTCTTTATCTTATTAACTTTTTGACAGAACAGTCACGGTCCCACGCACACAATTGGCTGATGAAATCAATATACAATATAGAAGACAACAGGCGAATGTAATTTCATGAGAGTGTAATATGAGCGTAATAATCGAGTGTGATCAGAGACACAGGTAATATTGTCTTGGTTGTATATGTGACAGGTTATCTAATCGGGAGATGATGACTTGGATAAATACAGGTCTCACTTCTTTACCTTTACTGAGGAGGACCATCTGTGGTTGGAATAGTTCCATCGTATCCACAACAAGCACAAGTTGTGTGTCTTAAGTTACTCAGTAAATACTTTAGAAGTTAACTCTAGAGTGTCATACGGAATTGCGAGACAATTTAGTTTGTACTTGTACAACAAAACATCACAAAGGCATTCTGAGTCTGATAGTGGATATTTTTTATGACTACTTGTACTGGTACATGAGTACTTGAATTCTTGCATTTGTATCACCACTCACTACATTAAAAAAAGTGCCATTGGCTCATTGTATTCCAATGACACTGTTTTGTTTTCCATTTTATATCCATTTAACAAACACAGCGCAGCGTTATGGAACAGTAATAAACTGTGCAGGAGAACCGTAAAGTCCTTGTTCAAATATTGATTTGCATTGCGCTTGCCTCAATGTTGACGGATGCCGAAGGGGCAGACTATGCAATCCATCTCTCTCTCTCTCTCTCTCTTCTCCCTCTATCACGCACACACACACACACACACACACACACACACACACACACACACACACACACACACACACACACACACACACACACACACACACACACACACACACACACTCTGTACCATACACACACACAAACACACACACACACTCTGTACCATACACACACACAAACACACACACACACACACTCTGTACCATACACACACACACACACACTCGGTACCATACACACACACACACACACACACACACACACACACACACACACACACACACACACACACACACACCACACACACACACACACACACACACACACACACACACACACACACACACACACACACACACACACACACACACACACTCGGTACCATACACACACACAGGCGCAGACGACTAGGAACAAGAGACAACATACAGGCAGTGGTGGGCTGCTCTCGCCGTGTGAGGCTGACTGACTCAGCGGTGAGCCTCATTACTCTGTGTCTGCTCGCTGTCACACTGCAGAGAGAGGCTGGCATGCTCACACCCAACACACACCCTATATGTACTGTGTGTGTGTGTGTGTGTGTGTGTTTTGGTGTATGGTGTGTTAGGGGTTTGTGGCTTGTGTGTGTGTGTGTGGGGGGGGGGGGGGGGTTCTTGTGTCTGGTGTGTTAGGGGTTTGTAGCCTGTGTGTGTGTGTGTGTGTGCTTGTCCATCGGCGGCAAACCCTGGAGCACCGTGTCCTGAGATGACCCCACGCCGTGATGTTGCGTAACACTGTCATCGCTACGGTTTTTTCTTTTTTCTTTTCTTTTAGCGCAGGGCCCAGGGGCATGCTGGGTAGTTTATTAGAAACACATTCACAATAACACCCTCCAACTGAACCCGAGTGATTCCAAATGGAGGACAAAAACAGTTTGGTTATCCGTTTATTCGCTTTTACTTTTTGCATGGAGCTTAATTCAAGATTCAAGATTCAAGATTTAGAAGTTCAATAAGAATGCTAACTCCACATTCCCTCCCGCAGTGTGACTTTTCATAACACTATATATATATAACACTATACTATACAAATAAAAATAAAGATGTTGTACACAATAAAAAGAACCATAAAGTGACTGAAAGTGACTGAAAAGCATTTTAAAGTGCCAGTAGTGCAGCAGCATCATGAATACAGTGCAGAACAGTGCAGTAACTGTAATGAGTCCAGAAAGTCCAGCAAAAGTATGATAGTGTAATGTTAATGACAAAGTTATGATAGTGGTAGCGCTCCCAGCAGTTCAGTAGCTCACTGCCTGTGGATGAAGCCGGAACGATAGGTGACAACAGCGGGGGGGGGGGGGGGGGGGGGGGGGGGTTGAACTTTTCACCAACACGATGTAATTCATTCAGCCCCACCGGCCACCAGTTAATGGCCGCCGGAACGAAGCACATGTCCGATGCTATCCGAGGAGTCGGCCCGGTTCGGGAATCGGAAAGGATGGAATGAAAAAATAAAAAATAAAGGATTTCCAATCCCAACTCAAACGAGCACCAATTAAGTAACAACATGTCTCGTTTAGAGTTGTTTATCCCCCCCCCCCCCATACCGGGAAAGCAAGCGTTGGGATAAGCCGCAGTGATTGCTCCATTTATTTGGTTTATCTTTGCTATTATGTGTCACTCGAAACACAGGATTTATTGTCTTTCCTACCTTTTGTCGTCTGTTCGTCTCTCTCTCTCTCTCTCTCTCTCTCTCTCTCTCTCTCTCTCTCTCTCTCTCTCCGTCTCTCTCTCCCTCTCTCCCTCCCTCCCTCTCTCTCTCTCTGATTGTCTCTCTCTCTCATTGTCTCCTCACTCTCGCTTTCATTTCCTTTAACTTCGCCGCTGGTTATCGCCGGCGCGCGTTGATTGATTTGACAATCATGGCGCGGCGATTTGTTTCACAAGACAATCTCAGGCGGTCGCCATCGCCACGCCAACCGCTGAACACTTAGGGACTGGCTTTCCCTCGCCGTCGGTGTAATCACAGCCAACTGTCTCTTGGCTTAGCACACACGCACATAAACACACACACACACACACACACACACACACACACACACACACACACACACACACACACACACACACACACACACACACACACACACACACACACACACACACACACACACACACACACACACACACACACACTCACACACACGCAGCGTGATGGAAAACGCCTGACGCACATTTTAAGTGCGTCTGTGTGTGAATTCCTCTTCTTCTTCTTGTTCTTGTCGTACATCCTCTCCTCTAAGTGTTATTGTCTGCGGTGCCGGGCGTGGGTGCGGTGGGCTCAGCGTTATCCGTGGGCTCAATATTGGACTTGCCAGTCGAACGTTTTCATAACATTAATAATGCTCAAACTTTTTTATTGATCCACATATCGTTTATCTTTAGAATTATTATATTTATTTTTTTATACAAGGGCTGCTGTGGGACACGATCCAAAAGTTGGATTTGTTTGTGGAGACCAAAGAGAGAATAGACTGTAGGCATGTCTGAAAGTGACTGACTCTGTTGTTGTTCTGGGGAGGCCTGTCTTGGGGCTTGGGAAACCTTGAGGGGCGCTGGTTCAAATCCCTGAAGCGGACAAAGTACGAAGTAAGATGTGGTACTTTGGGGGGGGGGGGGGGGTTGCCAGTTCGGTGCCAGTTCCCTCTTGGGCGCACTGCCGAGGTGCCCATAAGCAAGGCACCAGACCCCTATACACTGCTGCTCCCCGGCCGCTGGCTGTGTATACAACAGCTGCCCCAACTGCTCCTGATACTAGGATGGGTTGAATGCAGAGGAACACATTTGACTGTGTGTGTGTGTGTGTGTGTGTGTGTGTGTGTGTGTGTGTGTGTGTGTGTGTGTGTGTGTGTGTACATGACCAATAAAGAGGATTCAATCCTCCAGATTTAGCTTTAGATTTAGCTGCTGGCCGAGCGAGAGGGGGTGGGGCTAAGGAAGGGGGTGGGGCTAAGGAAGGGGGTGGGGCTAAGGAAGGGGGTGGGGCTAAGGAAAAGGTGCATCCCGTGTGATCCACAGAGAACGACCCCCACCCCCCCCCTCGCCCTGGCTCTCCACGTGACTAAAACCTCTTCAAATGGGTTCTATCATGCTCGGAACTTTTTTATAAATATGTACTGCATGTGTGTGTGTGTGTGTGTGTGTGTGTGTGTGTGTGTGCGTGTGTGTGTGTGTGTGTGCGTGTGTGTGTGTGTCCCACTACCACTCGCGTCTCCCAGGTGTCTGTTTAGTGGTGGTTGTCTCAGTTGAGTTGTGTTTACGGTCCTCAAGGGCCCAACTAAGGGCCCCCCCCCCCCCCCCTCAGATATGCCTGTGTCAACGGTTTGGCGGGGTAGCGTGGCGGTATGTCACTGGAAGGGGGGGATGGGGGCGAGGGGACCGGGGGGGGGGGGGTGCAAGGGACAGGGGACAGGGGGACAGGGGGGGGGATCTGAGTTAGAATAACATTTTAATTACACGTGGGGTCCCCTGGCACGCGGGTCTTTAGTATCCAAGAATGGCCCGGCGGTCAGTTCTGATTGTTTCCAATATGCGCCACACGTCGCGCGCACGTGTGTGTGTGTGTGTGTGTGCAGGGGGATGTGTGCCACACACAGCAGCCGTTTAATTAATGAAGACATAGTCGTCTGGGTTGTGGGGGGGGGGTTTATGACACCTGTGCACTTGATTACTTGTGTGTGTGTGTGTGTGTGTGTGTGTGTGTGTGTGTGTGTGTGTGTGTCGGGGGGGGGGGCTTTCTGGTGTTTATGTGTAAGGTGTTCATGGTGTGGTGTGCTGTTGTGTGCGTGTGTGTGCGTGCGTGCGTGCGTGCGTGCGTGCGTGCGTGCGTGCGTGCGTGCGTGCGTGTGTGTGCATATGCACATGTGCGTGTGGTTTGTTGTTGTGTTGGTAGGTGCAGGCATCCGTTGGTGTGTGTGTGTGTGTGCATGCGTGTGTGTATGTGCGTGCGTGCATGTGGGAGTGTGTGTGCGTGTACCTGTGTGAGCCCCAGACAGGGAGCTGAGGACCCGGGAGATCTGTGTGGGCCCATCGTAGACCTCCACCATGTCGTTGAGAGCCGTCTGGAAGTAGGTGAACTGACTGAACACCACTGAAGAAGAAAGAGAGGAACAGGCATAAGCAGCAGCCATGCACACTTCCAGACCACCGACATAAGCAGGACATAAGAAGTCCTTTATTCGTCCCGCAGCGGGGACAGATATTAAAAGGGACAGATATTTTTTTTATTGAACCTTTATTTAACAAGGATAGTACTCATTGAGATTAAAAATCTCTTTTACAAGAGAGTCCTGGCCAAGACAGGCACCATAACATTTCCAATCTAAGCATCTATAGACACATTGGCCTGATTCAATGTCGTTAAGAGTAGCTTTAAGTCTGAGTTTCAGCTCATTGTTCAGCTGGTTCCAGGCAAAAGGAGCAGCGTAGCTAAAAGCCCTTTTCCCCAGTTCGGTACGGACTTTTGGAATAGTCAATAAAAATAAATCCTCTGAACGAAGCCGACGAGATCCTCCACATTTGCGAGTAATATGGATCCTTAAGTTAGGAGGAAGAGCACCAAGAATAGCCTTGTAAATAAGGATATGCCAGTGTTTGAGTCTACGAGAGGTCAGGGCAGACCATCCAACACGAGCATACAGAGGATGATAAAGATGGAATAAGGAGCAGCACAAAGGGTGTAACAGTATAACACAAAATGTAAAGTGAAGTAGGAGTGAGCAGGAGCCAGCAGTGTGTGAATGTAAAATAAGAAACGGTTCATATTGCACATGAACTGTGTTATTGCACAACGAGTAGTTATAGTCTGTACTGGTCTAGCAGAGGCTATGGTGGTTGTACAGACATCAGCCCTCTCTAGACTCCAGACTCCAGACGTGACACCCTCCATTACAATCAAGTAGACATTCCCTTCTCCCTCATCGGGAAAGGAAGATGACTGAGTGCCTGTGGTATTGATCTGATTTGTTCACGATACACAAAACGGTACACAACACCAAACACACATCATAAGAGAAAAACAACTCTAACTAGAGAATTCTGCTGAAGTAGTATTCTAAAGCTAGTTAACGTAATGCTAGCTAACGTAAACGTAAACGAAACAGTACACAAAACAATGTGAATAATGTGAAACAGTTGAATAAAGAAGTTTAACAGATAGATTCAACAAATAGCTGAACTAAAGTAATACAGTTTGAACCCAGGCCTATTTGTATATTATGAAAGTAATTAGTATGACAAGTAGTGGACGTGGAAACCGCATGATGAGTAGCATAAGCATGACGAGTACCCGTAGTAATCATGGGGAGGCAGTAGCTCAGGGGGTCGGGCGGGTGGTCTGACAAACCAGAGGTTGCCGGTTCCATCTCTGAGCAAGACACCCTAACCCGAAAACTGCTCCCGACGCACTGGCATGTCTCCTTGCGTGGCTGACACCGCCGTGGGTGTATGAATGTGTTGTTATGAATGGGTGAACGTGAGGCAATAATTGTAAGGCGCAATATAAATGCAGTCCATTTAGAATAGAAGGGGGACATCGCGTAAGCTCAGAGCACTAACTAACCTGGAATAAATTCAAAGTTAACAAAGGAGAAGGAATCAGCGGGAACCCTTACTTACGTTACTGGAATGAGTCAGGCCAACAGGACTTACTCACTAAGGAGCTATAACTGATATAATACCAGAGACCGCATGGCTAATACACACACGATACCGACTGAACCCAACATATAATCACATGGGATGGTTTCGCCTGTGATGCGCTCGGAAGCAGCGCTGTGTCTGTGCTGACTAAGCTTTTTTGATAACAAAAAATGAGTTACACAGTTCAATGGTCCTTATTGTATTGTGTGTGTGCATATGTAGAATATATGGTTCAACATATTTTTACTGTTAGTGGTTATTACACTGCTTATGACTGATGAGAAATGCTATTTGATGGGGTGGTTAGCAGTGATAGTAGTAGTAGTTGTAGTAGTAGTAGTTAGTAGTAGTAGTAGTAGTAGTAGTAGTAGTCGTAGTCGTAGTAGTAGTAGTAGTAGTAGTAGTAGTAGTAGAAGTAGTAGTAGTAGTAGTAGTAGCAGCAGTAGTAATGTTGTTTCTGTATTTGGAGCCTGAGCATATATGAAATTGATACAAAACAAACCTTGAGTATAAAATATACATTATACATTACATTATACATTACATTATACATTACATTATACATTATACATTACATTATACAATATACATTTGTTCAATGTTTAAACAAATAGACCGAGGTGTGGAGTCTGAAGTAGAAATGGAACCATTATAAGAGCATTGGTCCATTATAAGAATGTCATGTTTAGGAGTTGAAATATTT
>CM051007.1:2392689-2405189 GCA_027704905.1 Muraenolepis orangiensis
AGAGAGAGAGAGAGAGAGAGAGAGGGAGAGAGAGAGATAAAGAGTTTAATTTCATAGGGGCACTGCACATTGATAAACATTTAGGTTAATATGCTGTTAGCAGACCGGCTATTTTCCAACTGTTGTCCCCCGGGCAGTGAATTGCTTTATCTTTCCGGTCTTTTTCATTTTAATTGTTTTACTGTTGGTCATGTAAATACATATTTTCATAGTTACCTTAGTTTATTGTATTTTGTACTTAGGTGTATATTGCAGCCATTTGTTCTTTCACTTATTGTTTGATTTGCGCTGCTGTGCCGCCTACATTTCCCTCTGTGGATTAATAAAGTGTTATCATCATTCTGTGTTCCTTATTTCCTTATTTCTTTATTTCTTTATTTCTGCCGTTTTGTAGTTTCCCCCCCTCCCCTCCCCCCTCCATCGCTCTTTCCATTATGGATTCTATCTTTGCACCATTATATCTCTCTTTCTCTCTCTCTTTCTTTCTTTCTTTCTTTCTTTCTATCTTTCTTTCTTTCTTTCTTTCTTTCTTTCTTTCTTTCTTTCTTTCTTTCTTTCTTTCTTCTTCTATCTTTTCCACCTTTCCACTCTCACGTCTACCTCCTAACTCGTCCCCCTAGCAACTGGTCCCCCATGGAGCCCCCTGCCTGTGTACTGTATGCCTGTGGTCTGTGGTGGGTAGTGTCGACCCGGTGGGCATCTGCTGCAGGTATGTATGTATGTATGTATGTATGTATGTATGTATGTATGTATGTATGTATGTATGTATGTATGTATGTATGTACGTATGTATGTATGTATGTATGTATGTACGTATGTATGTATGTACGTATGTACGTATGTATGTATGTACGTACGTACGTACGTATGTACGTATGCATGTATGTACGTACATACGCATGTACGTATGTATGTATGTATGTATGTACGTATGTACGTATGTATGTATGTACGTACGTATGTACGTATGTATGTATGTATGTACGTACGTATGTACGTATGTACGTATGCATGTATGTACGTACGTACGCATGTACGTATGTATGTATGTATGTATGTATGTATGGCCATGCAGGGGGCAGACAGGCGGCTGATTGAGGGTGACGTTTGCTTGGGCTCAAGGTCTGCTGACTGCACCACGGCCTTCCCTCTCACACGGCCGTCCCTCAAACGCCACAGTGCTGAGCGCTTGGCTGGAGGAGACCCTGCACATATACCGCGTCTCTCACTCTCACACACGTGGATGTGTGTGTGTGTGTCTGTGTGTCTGTGTGTGTGTGTGTGTCTGTGTGTGTCTGTGTCTGTGTGTGTGTGTGTCTGTGTGTGTGTGTGTCTGTGTGTGTGTGTCTGTGTCACACACCATGCCTCCTGCATGGGAGTAGGCATTTGCACACATACACGTACGTACTCCTACACTCACACACTCACACACTCACACACTCACACACACACACAAGTAAACACACACACTCACACACACTCACATGGAAGTAAACACACACATGCACGTAAACACACACACTCACACACACTCACATGGAAGTAAACACACACGCACGCACACAAACTCCACATCCATTCCTTAGCCTTGATGTCGGCACACACGCCTGCACGCACGCACACATTGGTGCATGTGGGTGCATAGACACACACACACACACACACACACACACACACACACACACACACACACACACAGACACACACACACACACACACACACACACACACACACACACCTCTCCTAAGCTCATCTTAACCCATCTATCAGCAGCCTTGATGTGGACAGATAGATGCCATGCTTAATCTTCCTGCTGAGTAACTCTGGATCTCAGCCCATCTGAGCGGACCTGTCGTATGCAGACTTCACCGACTCTGACACTTTAAGTACACACACACACACACACACACACACACACACACACATCCCGACCAGACCGAGTGAACTCCGTAAAAGACCACACACAAACAACACACCACCTCCTCGGCCCAAAACCAACTTGGCTGAAAAGTCCTTTGATAAAAACTCACCCTGACAACAAGATTGCATGTTCTGTTATTTATTTATTTTTTGTTCATTCTGTTAAATGTTGTTTTGTTTGTTAAGCTCTTCGAAGCAATTTGTTCAAAAAATAAAAGCTAGTTAGCTTCAGCCTGAACCCTTTTCATCAGCCAGCAAGTGTCTATTGACTATTGTGTGACTATTTATATATAATTGTCTTGTTCATGATTGCTGATCGAAAATAAACATATTCATTCATTAATTTATTCATTCAGACTTTGTCTCTGTAGATTCGCTGTTGGTTACTAGGGCAGATTTTAGCTACAGAAGGACAGAAGTCCCGAGACGTCCCAAGGTTCAAGGTTCAAGGTTCAAGGTTCCGGCTTAGCCTGTTTCCTTTTGCCTTTTAAGAAGCACTTCTAGCCAGAGATCACTGGAGACACATAATGGGTTGGCTCCACGCTTCGTGACCATTCAGTGTGTGATATCTGTTTGTCATCATGCCACTGGGTCTGAGCAACACTTTAGAGACACAGAGAGACAGAGAGAAGAGAATAAAAGAAAATGAAGAGAGAGAAAGAGAGAGGCATAGATAGAGAGAGAGAGAGAGAGAGAGAGAGAGAGAGAGAGAGAGAGAGAGAGAGAGAGAGAGAGAGAGAGAGAGAGAGAGAAAGAGAGCAAGATAACCATATCCAAGGGAGAGAGACAGGACCTTGGGGCACATCTCCTCGCGATTTTCCGTGGCCGCCTGGCCAAATAAAAAATGTGTGTGTGTGTGTGTGTGTGTGTGTGTGTGAAGGGGGGGAGGGGTTGTACCACCTAACTCGTTGACCAGCCTCACCCAACAGGCCTAAACCCGCGGCCAACCGCGCCTATCGCCGCCATGCTGCTGGGCGGCGCTAATTTATGTATTATTTGGTTATGGTTCATTAGTGTGAAGAATTGAAAGTGGAGAGAGAGTGGGGGAGGGAGGAGGGGGGAGAGTGGGGGAGGGAGGAGGGGGGAGAGTGGGGGAGGGTGGAGGAGGGGGAAGCGGGGGGGGGGGGTGTGCAGAGCCACACACTGGGCCCATCTGCTCCCGCATAACGACTCCACGGTTTGGACACACCGATGGCGCCCGCCCGCCCGCCCTGCACTCAATAGAGGCGGGGAGTGAGTGACGAGGTGAGCGGCGCCGTATGAATATGGCGCGGCTCAAAAGAGGAGCCACCGTTTCCACCCCATTTACATCCAATTTGCGGACTAACAGACTGCCTGGATAACTGTGTTAACGCAGAGCAGGTATAGGGCTCTCCTGTGATCGCTCTACTCCGTTATAACCCCTACCACCACCACCCACCACCACCACCGCCTCCGACTGCTTCACCTCTACCACCACCACCTCCGACTGCTTCACCTCTACCACCACCACCACCTCCGACTGCTTCACCTCTACCACCACCACCACCTCCGACTGCTTCACCTCCATCACCACCAGCACCACCACTACCACCTCTACCACCACCACCTCCACCACCACCATCACCACCACCACCATCACCACCACCTCTACCACCACTACCACCACCACCACCACCACCACCTCCACCACCACCACCACCACCATCACCACCACCTCTACCACCACTACCACCACCACCACCACCACCACCACCTCTACCACCACTACCACCATCACCACCACCACCACCTCTACCACCACCACCACCACCTCCACCACCACCATCACCACCACCACCACCATCACCTCTACCACCACTACCACCACCACCTCCACCACCCCTACACCACCACCACCACTACCACCACCACCACCACCACAACTACCACCTCTACCACCACCACCACCACCCACCACCTTCTCCACTTCAGCACCACCACCTCCACCAGCACCACCACAGCCTCCACCACCACCACATCCACCTCCACCAGGAGTTTAGCATGAAAAATTGTACAGAACAATGACAGGCAGCCAAGATCAGCACTGATGTCTGTATGCCAACCAGCAGACCAGTTTCACTTCCAAGCCATCGTTTCACGGCCTCCCGCCGCCACGTGCCGCCGCCGCCGCCGCCGCCGCCGCCGCCGCCGCCGCCGTGCCTTTCATGACGGCGAATAAATCCAAAAAGGCTGCCGATAAAATGGCTGGCGATAAAAAGGGCGAGTAGCGGGTTAGCTAGCCGCGGCGCGAGGCAACACAAAGGCCGCAGGCTCTAATTTACGAGGAGCCGCGAGAGTGCCGGCAAAACGCTGGAGGTTTTATTTTTTGCTTTTATTTTTTCATATATTTTTTTGGTTGGTCTGCGTGATCCGTGATCACTAATCCCCCTAAGATAGTAGTAGCACATGGGTGGCGTGGGCGGGGTGAGGAAAGGCTAACAGCAAGGACGGCGTGTTCTCCACCTTCTCTCCGAGCTAACTCCAGGGCAACGCTAATCTCGTTCACATTGGACTGCAAACGAAACAGATGGTTTGAAGGAAGGGGGAAAATAAAACCGGAGGAACACAGTGTACGAAGGTCGATAGGCAGGACAGGATAATCCATTCTCATTTTGCTGCGGGGAACTCTTGATTAACTCTTGAATGCTATTATTTTCCTTTTAGCCAAACCGTACACAGTGAATACACAGAGAATACACAGTGAATAAAAAATGCACAAATGTTAAATTCACCCACGTTTTTCAAATCCATTTCTCTCTAGATAAATAAGAGTGAGCGTGACTGTGTGAGAGAGAGAGAGAGAGAGAGAGAGAGAGAGAGAGAGAGAGAGAGAGAGAGAGAGAGAGAGAGAGAGAGAGAGAGAGAGAGAGATAAACCCTTTATTGTGGAAAGACACGCATGCCCCCTCCTCCCGACCATTAGGGGGCGCCTTACCTGTGTACTGCAGCACGAAGCCGTTGCTGCTGAGGGAAGCGTCGCTGCGGAAGGCCAGGAACAGGGTGTTGGAGCTGCTCTCGATGCGGTCGGGTACGTCGGTGCCGTAGAAGCTTCCCAGCAGGGGGCTGAGGGAGTCCGGCCCGTCGTAGATGTGCAGGAAGTCGTAGCTGGGCTCCAAGCTGAACCTGGAACAACAAAGGGGCTTTGTTTCAAAGCAGCCCGCCGTGGACCATAAAGTCCATGATTGAGAAACTAGTTAGTGGCAATAGTCTGTCCCTTCTTGTTTTAGAGAAATACACTGTTGTTGTTGTTGTTGTTGTTGTTGTTGTTGTTGTTGTTGTTGTTGTTGTTGTTGTTGTTGTTGTTGTTGTTGTGTGTGTGTGTGTGTGTGCGCTTTGGGGTTTGGTGCTTAGGGTAGTGTAGTGTCTAGCTTTCGACTCCCTGCCTGCTAAAAGCTTCCGAGATTGAACGTCTGCAGTCCACCTGTAGGCATCCTTAAGCAAGATTAACTCCTGTCTGACGGCTGAAGGGGGGGGGGCACACACTGTCAGACTGGAGGGGGGGGGGGCACACACTGTCAGACTGTCTGGTCGAGCTAGCCGGCTTCACACTAGCGCGAGTGGATAGGGGACAGCAGAGCGGTAAGAAGAGAGGAGGAGGTCTAACTGTCTATGTTAACCAATAATGGTGTAACCCTGAACAACAGTGCGCTCACACCAAAATATGAATTTGTGAGGAGACATGTTTTGTTGTGCCCACTATCTAGTAGATCACTATCTAGTAGATTACTATCTAGTAGATTACTATCTAGTAGATCACTATCTAGTAGATCACTATCTACTATCTTTTTTGTAGAAGCTCTCAGCAGCCCAGAAAGCACGATCAAATAAAGTACGTTTCTCCCTGTTTATTATTTAGTAAGCTAATCACACTTCCAACCAATTTACTTTCGGCTATTGCATGGCAACATAATTGGAATCAAAGTTTAATGTAATCTGAGAATCTAATCCGAATCACATCGTTTGCCTGGTATGTTTCCACACACAAATATAAATCGACCTGGCTCTTTGCTCTCAGCGCACAATACAACAGAAATGTAGATCAAACTTGTGTGTTTGTGTCTGTGTTTGCGTCCCAGTTGACACAGACTGATTATAGCTCCGGGAAACCGGAGACCACATCAACACATAGTTTCTTCACCAACTTCGCTAGAAACTACCGCTGGAGAAAATACAATGCAGCTCTGCAATTGGTGGCTGCTTCAGTTCCAAAGCGGCTTATTTGCACAAAGTTAAAATGATTTCAACGCTTCTTGTTTGGGGGCTTGTTCCACCTTCATGAGAATCATTCTCCAAAACCCTGACTAACTATACTCGAAATGTGAAAGGCCTAACAAAGGAGAATAACATATATCGGAACACGCGGTATGCTAATGCGAAGGAAGCATACAGCTGACACCTGAGAGAGTGCACATGAAACAACAAATTGGATTGGACAGACGAACACTGAGGCCTATCTATCGGAAAGGACAAAGCAGGCTGTTCTTTCTTAGGAGGCTCAGGTACTGCAGATGCTCTACCAGTCTGTGGTAGCCTGCACACTGTTCTTTGCGTGCTGGGGGGGGGTATCGAGGCCCGGGGAGACCGACGGACTCAACAAGCTGGCGGTTTGACGACAACCGGACAGACTGGAGGCAGGTGGCGGAGAGGAGAACGAAGACGACAGTAAGCGGAGACGGCGATGCTTACTGATTGAAGTTGAGAGCGATGACGTAGTCCGGGGTGACCGACATAGTCCAGTCACACTCTCTGCCGTGAGGGTACGGCTCCGGGTACTCCGGGGACAGGATCAAACCGCCGGGTCCTGTCAGGTTCCCTCCGCACGGGGCTGTGTGGGAGGAAGGAAGGAACACAGAACGATTTTAAAACCTATGATTTTTTTTACACATTTTGGCTCTGAAGGAGTTGTTGAAATAGATTTCAAAGGACAATCACAGTCATTTTGCACTTTTTGTTCTTGAGCAATTTTAGCCATTTAGGTGTCCTAACTCAACCCATATTGCTGCAATACATTTCTGAAATTCTGAAACATTTTCTGAGTATGTGAATTTAGAAAAATAATGGAATAACTTGGATCCACTCAAATGGGCGGAAGTACAATTATCCACACTTTAGGCAAAGTATGAGATCAAATCTGAATATGTGCTCATTATATCTCTTTTTGTGGATATGCAAATGAAGTAGCAGCTGTCAACTCTTAACCATCAACTTCTTGTCTTATCACTAGTAGCCCATGTATAGGGGCGACGTTCAGTTATTTCAATGTGGACGTTGTACTGAGGTCACACAGTTGAATGGAGCTCTATTGTACCCTGAAGGATCACTGCATCACACACACGTGTGTTGTGTTGGATCATTGATGTCATCGGACAGGGATTTGGTTTTCCCATTGGTCAGATTTTTTTTTAAAAGCACAGCAACTTTCCTGACTTCATTTTTTGAGGGGAACAGAGTTCATTTCGTAAGGCCGCTTCCCCCCCCCCCCTCCCTCCCCCCCCCCCCTCCCCCTCCCTCCCCCCTCCCCCCTCCCCCCCCGGGCGCGGCGAAAGCAGCTCTCTCAGTACTCTGTTATATTAGAAAATAGCCAAGCATGACAGCGCCCCTTTAAATGGCCCGTTAAGAATAGACAGCGGAAAAGGACAACGCTCAGCAGCTCCTCAGAAGCCCGCGTCCAGCGCTGTGCTTCATCGCCGTGGCGCCTAATTCTTGTTGACACCGCATTGTCAGGTTGTTTTTCCACCTATGACTCCGCTGCCACCAGACAGCCCAGAGGCTCGGCTTGTGTTCCCAGACAGAAAAAGAACAACAACACACACACACACACACACACACACACACACACACACACACACACACACACACACACACACACACACACACACACACACACACACACACACACACACACACACACACACACACACACACATACACACACACACACACACACACACACACACAAAGGCTATCAAACTAACGAAACCCACCCCTGATTAAACAAGGCAGCTCATTACAACATCATAATTGCCACTGTTAATTACTTCCCCATTGTTGAGTTGTTGTTTCTTTCATATTATTCCTTCATTATGAAGGGCGGAGGGGGGGGGTGGCTGTCAACGTACGAGACAAGTAGAGGTGATATTATTTAGGCGAAGGAGTAATCGGATCTGTCCGTCTCTTTGGGCGAAGGTTGGAAGGGTGTCACTGCAATTGAGTTTGCCGCTTTAAAGTGAGTTTGCCCGCTTAGTGTCCCGAAGCTGTTGAAATGTACCCACATACCAAACAAAATACGCTCAGAATCAACTACACATGCAAGGTTAATATAGCGATGGTGCATCCATGGCAAGCGCAAGTCAAGGCCGGACATTACCGGGAACTTGTTTACATCCGGGCGAGAGGCACGAGATTCCTTCTAAGACTTGGCTGAAGATATTTTAGGCATTTATTTGATCGGTAGATTGGTATCATTGCTATATATCATTGCTGGCAGCAACAACAACTAAATATTTCACAGGGCCTAACTCCAAGCTGATTGGCCAGGGGGGGGGGGGGATTTGGCCAGGAATTTGAGGACAGAGAGCAAGCGCTTGCTTTTTTTGACATCCTCGAAGTCCGAGGAAAAGCCATTTGTCTGGACATTCCGGAGATTAGAAATATAATTATTTTGATCCACAGAACACAAAAAGCAGTTGTTTCATTTGTGTGCTTTTGTTGGGCAACTTGGAGACCGTGGAACGTCTCTTTAAGGCTTCACTTCATAGTAACCCTCATGATGGAACGCCTGGTATGGTGGCATTATTGACGAGAGGGAGGAACCACCGATAGAGGAACATACTCATGCTTCATATATTGCTTCAGCGAATTCTTCTTCAAAACTCCATGTTCATTCTCTCCTCATCATGGCCGTTGATATTAACTGGCGAGCACGGCTCCTAGGACGTGAGAGAACGGAAATGGGGTTGCTGTAGACTCTAGAGGCTAGAGTCCCGCTCAGCCTAACTTCATAGTGACGACTCAAAAAAAAAGGCACATTCAAAAGGCAAACAGAAGACTTCACTGTCTTGCCTTCACTGCCTGACATTTTCCAAAAAACAGGAGGAGACATCGTACCACGAGTGATGCAGGATAGGTAACGTTAGCGCTAAGGTATTCCATTCCCAGCCCAAGGGTTCCCGGGTTTGATTCCCCCTTAATGTCCACACTCTAACCATCCTTGAGTACGATGGAATAAACCGTATAACAATAACAAAAATAATGAATTGCATGTTTGTAGCGTTTCGGAGGGTGCATATCACTTCAAACCACAACCGCTTGTATAAGCGGTTTTGTGACTCAGTAGGGGCACAGTAATAATAATAATAATAAGTATTTAAGTTAGTCAGTGAGCTGTAGAGGAATTTGTCTACATTTAACCCATCCTAGTATTAGGAGCAGCGGTCAGTTGATGGGGTTAGGGGGGTCTTGCTAGGAGGATGAGCCGGGGGATGGAACCAGCAACCTTCCGGTTGGCGAGGCGACCGCTCCACCTCCTGAGCTGTACTGCCACCCCACCCACTGCCCCCTTTGTCTGTGTGAAAGAAACATCAGTTTGCGATGGGTCACCTGTGCAGGTGGGCGGGTCGGGCTGCCAGAAGTAGCGGCTATTGATCTCGGTGCAGGTGATCTTGCTGGCCCCCTGCAGGACGTAGCCGGGATCGCACTGGAAGACCACGTGGTCCCCTGGCTCCCGGCTGTCCCCGCCGCGGGTCCCGTTGATGGCCGAGCCCGGGTCGTTGCAGGAGGTTGCCGTGGAGACTGGCGAGGGGAAGCAGGGAAGACATCATCAAACCAAACACACTGACATGTTTTCATTGTTTACTCGATTGGATACATGTGTGTGTGTGTGTGTGTGTGTGCTTTGCTGTTGTTCCGCACTGTATTCTGATTTATTTGATCTTCTTCTTCTTCTCTTGTTGTTTCACCGAAATTCACATGAGGCCTCATGGGCATGCACACACGCACACACACACACACACACACACACACACACACACACACACACACACACACACACATATCTACACACACACACACACACATTTCAAGTGGGCCGATTTTGGATGCCCAAGAACAAACAGTCTCTTTGTTTTCATCTTTGTTCATTGTTTTCGTCATTATATAACCACACACACACACAAATACACACAGACCCCCCCCCTCCCCACACACACACACACACACACACACACACACACACACACACACACACACATACATACACACACCGACCCCCTCCCCACACACACACACACACAGATCCCCCTCACAAAAACACACATACACACACACACAAATAGACCCCCCCACACCCACACACACACCCACACACACACAGTGTGAGTGTCTCCCACCTGAGAACTGCAGAGCGAAGCCCTGCTTGCTGGTGAAGAAGTCGGTGGTGAACTGCAGGCTGACGGTGTTGAAGGTGCTGTGGGCGTCGGGGGGTAACGCTGAGCCGCTCAGCTCCCTCAGCAGCACCCCTCCCTCCTGGGGGCCATCCCAGATCCGCAGCACGTCATGAACCTCCTCCGTGTGGTACACCAGGAAGTGCAGGCTGTCGGCGGGGTACAGAAGAAACAACAACAGAGGTCAAAAGGAGGACGCAGGATGAATGAGGTACACCTTACCTCGTGTTGAGGGTGGGTTTGATTTTCATGATAGGCCTCCGATTAGTATATGTTGATGTGGCGTGTGTGTGTGGTTGGTTGGTGGCTGGTTGAAGCAGCCTCACCTGGCCCCAGTCAGACTGATTAGAGTCTGGTTGAAGCAGCCTCACCTGGCCCCAGTCAGACTGATTAGAGTCTGGTTGAAGCAGCCTCACCTGGCCCCAGTCAGACTGATTAGAGTCTGGTTGAAGCAGCCTCACCTGGCCCCAGTCAGACTGATTAGAGTCTGGTTGAAGCAGCCTCACCTGGCCCCAGTCAGACTGATTAGAGTCTGGTTGAAGCAGCCTCACCTGGCCCAGAGTCAGACTGATTAGAGTCTGGAGCTACTCTGGAGAGGCTGCACACCTGTGGGTTCTTGGTAATCAAGGCCCACAGGTTAAACCAGCCACCACACACACACTCTCATGCAGGAGGAGCGCTGCCATCTACCATCTGCTCTGTTCATTTACAAACTACACAACTTGGCAATAAACCGGTTTCCTCGTCCCCCTGTGTCCTCCCTGTGTTCTCCCTGTGTCCTCCCTGTGTTCTCCCTGTATCCTCCGTGTCCTCCCTGTGTCCTCCCTGTGTCCTCCCTGTGTCCTCCCTGTGTCTCCCTGTGTCCTCCCTGTGTCCTCCCTGTGTTCTCCCTGTATCCTCCCTGTGTCCTCCCTGTGTTCTCCCGTGTCTCCTGTGTCCCCGTGTTCTCCCTGTGTCCTCCCTGTGTCCTCCCTGTGTTCTCCCTGTGTCCTCCCTGTGTCCTCCCTGTGTTCTCCCTGTGTTCTCCCTGTGTTCTCCCTGTATCCTCCCTGTGTTCTCCCTGTGTCCTCCCTGTGTTCTCCCTGTGTCCTCCCTGTGTCCTCCCTGTATCCTCCCTGTGTTCTCCCTGTATCCTCCCTGTGTCCTCCCTGTGTCCTCCCTGTGTTCTCCCTGTATCCTCCCTGTGTCCTCCCTGTGTTCTCCCTGTGTTCTCCCTGTGTTCTCCCTGTGTCCTCCCTGTGTTCTCCCTGTGTCCTCCCTGTGTTCTCCCTGTGTTCTCCCTGTGTCCTCCCTGTGTTCTCCCTGTGTCCTCCCTGTGTTCTCCCTGTGTCCTCCCTGTGTCCTCCCTGTGTCCCCTGTCCCCTGTGTTCTCCCTGTGTCCTCCCTGTGTTCTCCCTGTGTTCTCCCTGTGTTCCTCCCTGTGTCCTCCCTGTGTTCTCCCTGTGTCCTCCCTGTGTTCTCCCTGTGTCCTCCCTGTGTCCTCCCTGTGTCTCCCTCCCTGTGTTCTCCCTGTGTCCTCCCTGTGTTCCTCCCTGTGTCCTCCCTGTGTCCTCCCTGTGTCCTCCCTGTGTTCTCCCTGTGTCCTCCCTGTGTCCTCCCTGTGTCCTCCCTGTGTTCTCCCTGTGTCCTCCCTGTGTCCTCCCTGTATCCTCCCTGTGTTCTCCCTGTGTCCTCCCTGTGTTCTCCCTGTATCCTCCCTGTGTTCTCCCTGTGTTCTCCCTGTGTTCTCCCTGTGTCCTCCCTGTGTCCTCCCTGTGTTCTCCCTGTATCCTCCCTGTGTCCTCCCTGTGTTCTCCCTGTGTTCTCCCTGTGTTCTCCCTGTGTCCTCCCTGTGTTCTCCCTGTGTCCTCCCTGTGTTCTCCCTGTGTTCTCCCTGTGTCCTCCCTGTGTTCTCCCTGTGTTCTCCCTGTGTCCTCCCTGTGTTCTCCCTGTGTCCTCCCTGTGTCCTCCCTGTGTCCTCCCTGTGTTCTCCCTGTGTCCTCCCTGTGTTCTCCCTGTGTTCTCCCTGTGTTCTCCCTGTGTCCTCCCTGTGTCCTCCCTGTGTTCTCCCTGTGTTCTCCCTGTGTCCTCCCTGTGTTCTCCCTGTGTTCTCCCTGTGTCCTCCCTGTGTCCTCCCTG
>CM051007.1:2432689-2435189 GCA_027704905.1 Muraenolepis orangiensis
TATAGTATAGTATAGTATTCTATAGTATAGTATAGTATAGTATAGTATAGTATAGTATAGTATAGTATTCTATAGTATAGTATAGTATAGTATAGTATAGTATAGTATAGTATAGTATAGTATAGTATAGTATAGTATAGTATAGTATCAGTATAGTATAGTATAGTATAGTATAGTATAGTATAGTATTCTATAGTATAGTATAGTATAGTATAGTATAGTATAGTATAGTATAGTATAGTATTCTATAGTATAGTATAGTATAGTATAGTATAGTATAGTATTAGTATAGTATAGTATAGTATAGTATAGTATAGTATAGTACAGTATAGTATAGTATAGTATAGTATAGTATAGTATAGTATAGTACAGTATAGTATAGTATAGTATAGTATAGTATAGTATAGTATTCTATAGTATAGTATAGTATAGTATAGTATAGTATAGTATAGTATAGTATAGTATAGTATAGTATACTATCTAAACACGTTATACTTAATAAGTGAATCATTAAAACGCGCTGCAACTTTGCAACAGCACACAAAGTCCACAGAGTGCCGTCTGCCTGTGACCAGCAGTGTGTTCAGCTCCTCTCTCTCTCTCTCTCTCGCTCTCGCTCTCTCTCTCTCTCTCTCTCTCTCTCTCTCTCTCTCTCTCTCTCTCTCTCTCTCTCTCTCTCCTCCCTCCCTCCCTCTCCGGGAAAAAGTTCAGGAACAGTGTCTCCCCGTTTATTTATTCATCCAGTTTCCCGCCATAAACCCCATAATAGTCACCGTAAAAAGCTGGGGCTGCACTGTGGCGATGGTACATCCTTAGCACAACTCTGTGGGGGGGGAATGGTGAGCTGGGGTTTTATACGGGTTAATGAAGTAGATAATTAGATTGGTACGCCTTTAGCCAAAAGAGAAAAAAACTAAAAACACATTTAAACCTGCTCAGCTAGAACAAAGCTACCCCAGATCCCTACACAGCCCTGGACACACACCGCCTAGTGTGTGACTCTACCGTATGATGAGAGAGAGACCTACCTACCGCATAGGGTCTAGGCTGGTTGCGCATTGCCCCCCCAAGGTCGTGGGTTTGAACCCCCCCCCCCCCCCCGACGATGCCCACAGCCTTATTTACGACACGCAGCTGAATTCACTCAAAGTCACTTTGGATAACGATCTAGTCTTAATGATCGTCACGAAACGACAGCTGGTAATCACCTGCTTCCTTCCTGTTGTGAGAGCAGAGAGTTGTCGAGAAACCACCCATCCAGCTCCCTTCCTCCCCACCCGCCTCACCCGCCTCACCCGCCTCACCCGCTCATCAACAAAAACACCTATACCCGCCATCACCAGGACTGTTTACAATTAGGTGTATATACTTTATTGTCACTTTAACTTTGTGAAATTGGGACATTTTGGGGTAATTATTATTGTTATTATTCTAAGTTAGTTCCACCTTTTTTTAAATTGTTGTATGTTTTTGTATGTTCTGTATATTCCTGTCATTCTGAAGGAACATCTTCCGAGCTGGCAATTATAACATTTCACTGTACATTGTGCACTGTATACCCTTCAAATACTAAAGTGACTGAATCTGAAGACACCTCCACCCCCCTCTTACCTGAGAAGGTGATGTTGAAGCCCTCGTAGGAGACGGAGAAGTCGGAGAGGAAGCGGATCTGGGCGGTGTAGTTGCCGAACAGCCCGGCGCTGAGGGTAGGGGGCAGGATGGAGCCCGTCAGCCTCCACAGCGGCTGGGAGAAGCTGCTGTTCTCCGTCACCAGAAGGTGGTCGTGCGGGCTCTCCAGGTGGAACGTGTGGAACGTGAACTGCACACCTGTGGGTATCGGAGATAGGAGAGTCGTCCTTGTGGTGTTGTTGTTGTTGTTGGTTTGGTTTCATTGTCCATTTTATACGGCATTGGGAAAACATTGATTATTCTATACTAGCCAAGAAGAACCGATCAAAGTTCTCTTTTGTTCCACAAGCCATTACGTTTTTTAAATGGGTCATGCACTACTAGCCCCCAATGCACTTTTTCCCCATGGTGCACTTTAAACAACTACCTAATGCTCACAACAGATATCTAGTTGGTCCGGGCAGAAGGGGACTTAAAAGAAGCGTCTTACAGTTGTTCTCTACACCTAGTTTAAGTATTGGAAGTTGACGTCGTGTTTGGTTTGCTTTTAAACGACGGTTACGACGTCTACTTGGGGTGAAGAACGGCGACGGGAAGACGAGGGGACTCGGGGGGTTTGGGGTGGGGGGTCTCTGTTTTCCCAGGGCGCTCTGACCTTTGCCGTGGGACGACTCGATCAGCCAGGTGCAGTTGAGGTTGTGTGGGTAGAAGTCTGGGAAGCCAGGTGACAGGATGGTACCGGTGTTTCCCTGGATATAGCCTCCGCACAGCGCTGCGTTTGGGGAGGCAGGAGGAGGTGGAGAGGGCGTAGGGGGTGGAGGACAGCAGAGGGAAAGGAAAATCAGATGGAAATAAAATGAGAAAAATAATA
>CM051007.1:2442689-2445189 GCA_027704905.1 Muraenolepis orangiensis
GCTGATTTTGAAGTGGGGAATATTTATATAATGTCATGCATGTAATATTGGCTATGCACATTTAAGATTCAAGATTCAAGATTTGTATTTGCCACATGCAACAATGGTACAATGGTTACATAGTATGCTTACTCCCATTATCTCCCACAGTATCAATTCCCTACAATTTCAAACTATATACTTCACATTGTGTGGTTTTGGCTTTTTCCACGTTTTCTCTGTGATTTGGGCTTTTTATACTATTTATAGGTGATTCTGGCTTTCCAAGTTCTCTACGTGATTTTGGCTTTACACGTTTAATACATGATTTCGCTTTTCTCACTTTTCCTACGTGATTTAGACTTTTTCTACATTTCTACGGGATTTCGGCTTTTCTTTTGACCTATTCTGCGTGATATTGTCTTTTTCTGCATTTTCTACATGATTTTGGCTTCACACATGTTCTCTGGGTTCAACTGGCCCGAGAGGGCAGGCTAGTCTAGTGTCCAGGCTGCTCCACTCTCAGTCAAAAGGCAAACAGGAAGTGTTTGTCCACCGCTCAGCCTACCTGAAGGCAATGCCTTGACCGATGCCTTGAGGCTTTTTCTCAGAGAAGAGTATGTGTTGAAGAGTGAGTGAAGAGCGCACAAGCACAAGAGTATCATTTAGAAGAGCGAGTGAGGCCATATGGTAATCAAATGCCGCCCAGCCGAGGCTAGACTCCGGTCACAGGGAGTCACGCTGTACGGACGGAGGCCGTACCTTCGCAGCGGGGCACGGCGTTGTCCCACACCACGTTGCCGTCCTTCAGGATGCAGGAGACGGTCTGGGAGCCGTGGGTCTTGACGAAGCCCTCCTCGCACAGGAAGGAGATGGAGCTGCCCAGCTGCAGGTTCTCCCCGAACCGCTTGCCGTTGACGGGGACGCCCGGGTCGGGACACTCGTTGTGGCGGAACGCTTTAAAAAGAAGAAGAAGAAGAAGGAGGAGGAGGAGTGAGGGATGTTAAAAATAGATGACAATGGTCTTTGATTTGTGTGGTGGTGTGGGGATTAAGGGGTGGGTGAGACAAGGGAGAGAGAGAGGAGAGAGACAAGCCGAGAGCCGAGAATAGAACAAAAAACAAAAGACCTGAAGAAAGAGAGAAGAGTCTATAAGGGCAGGGAAAAGGAAAGGAGAATAAAGGAGGAACACAAAGAGAGACAAGGATAAGAGAGGAGAGGAGAGGAGAGGAGAGGAGAGAGAGGAGAGGATAGGTGGGGGTATATGAGGAAAAAGAGGAGAGGAGAGAAGAGGAGGGAAGAGGAGAGGAGAGGAGGAGAGGATAGGTGGGGGTATATGAGGAAAAAGAGGAGGGGAGAGAAGAGGAGGAGAGAGGTTAGGTGAGGGTGTATGAGGGGAGTAGAGGACAGGAGAGAAGGCGAGGAGGAAAGTGGGGAAGAGGAGGAAAGAGGAGAGGATGCGATGGATGAGGAAAGGAGAGAAGAGGAGGAGAGGAAAGGATATAGAAGGAGAGAGGAGGAGGAGAGGAGGAGGGGGGAAGTGGAGGGAAAAGGAGAGGAGGGGATAGATGAGGAAAGGAGAGACGAGGAGGAGAGGAAAGGATATAGAAGGAGAGAGGAGGAGAGGAGGAGGGGGGAAGTGGAGGGAAAAGGAGAGGAGGGGATAGATGAGGAAAGGAGAGACGAGGAGGAGAGGAAAGGATATAGAAGGAGAGAGGAGGAGGAGAGGAGGAGGGGGAAGTGGAGGGAAGAGGAGGGGATAGACGAGGGAAGGAGAGAAGAGGAGGAGAAGAAAGAATTTAGAAGGAGAGATGAGTAGGAGAGGAGGGAAGAGAAGGGGATATATGAGGGGAGAAGAGAAGAGGAGGAGAGGAGATCAAAGGATATAGAAGGCGAGAAGAGGAAGGGAAAGTAGAGAGAAAGAGAAAGGAGAGAGAGAGAGAGAGCGAAAGAAAGAAAGAAAGAAAGAAAGAAAGAAAGAAAGAAAGAAAGAAAGAAAGAAAGAAAGAAAGAAAGAAAGAAAGAAAGAAAGAAAGAAAGAAAGAGAGAGAGAGAGAGAGAGAGAGAGAGAGAGAGAGAGAGAGAGAGAGAGAGAAGCGACAAGCAGGGAGATGATCAGCATGTTCTCGGGCAGAAAACATAACAAATTACCCGGCATTCGTCTAATGATTCATTAATTCAGCTCTCCCATTACCCACGGTCGGCGCACACAGTTGCCATGGGGATTTGGAAATAATGATAATCCAAATTTTGTCCAAAACCACCACCCTCTTTTGAAGCTCTCCTCCTCCTCCACAACTGTTGCCTCCAGTGAACTGATCCATCTACTGGTTCATAACAAAGAAGAACCTCTCCTGACTTATCCTTCTGTTTCAGTGGGTTTCTGTGTGTGTGAAGGATTATTTCTCTCTATATATATATATATATACAGTATATAGAGAGATAAATGAATATGTAAATAGGCAGATGCCAGATGACACATCTGGAACGATGCACTGATTAAGTACTTTTTTAAACTTTA
>CM051007.1:2460189-2475189 GCA_027704905.1 Muraenolepis orangiensis
TTGGCCACATGGTTCCCCGTCAACATCCCCGTAGGACCCATCGGAAATGGGGAGGGGGAGGGGGGGAATAACACTTTTTTTTTCCACTTCACGATGACGTTATAGGTCGAGAGAGAGAGAGAGAGAGAGAGAGAGAGAGAGAGAGAGAGAGAGAGAGAGAGAGAGAGAGAGAGAGAGAGAGAGAGCTGTCTGTTCCTTCTTCTCCGATTCGTAAACCACCTCAACCGATGCCGGTTGCCGGATAGAATTGGATCATCGAAAATCGGATCATGGGATCATGGGAAAAGCTATGCTTATGGGCGCTGCTGCTAATAAAGACAGACGGCGGAATAGAGTAGCAGTACGTCCGCCGCCGGCCACACCCCCCATATAAACACCCCCATATAACACCTACACGTGCGCCCGCCGCTGGCCACACCCCCCATATAAACACCTACACGTGCGTCCGCCGCCGGCCACACCCCCCATATAAACACCTACACGTGCGCCCGCCGCTGGCCACACCCCCCATATAAACACCTACACGTGCGTCCGCCGCCGGCCACACCCCCCATATAAACACCTACACGTGCGTCCGCCGCCGGCCACACCCCCCATATAAACACCTACACGTGGCCCCAGAAAAAAACTCTGCGGAAAAATGGGGAAAACAATAGAAGCGACGGAAGGAGAAAGAATAAATGCAACAAAAAAAAGCTGCAATCTGCTCGATTCCAAATTGGCCAATAAGGCATAACAACACGTCTTAATGTCCTTCTGAGGGCCCCGGCGGCCTGAGCGCCGCCCTAATGAAAAAGCTTATATAAATGCAAATTGCCTCGGGGTCCCTATGTTAAACTCTGGCGGCTAATGACAATCGCCGCCGAGAGGTCAGAGTGGAGGCGGAGCCTTCGCCAGTGGGGGGGGGGGGGGGGGGGGGGGGGGTTAGCGGGGTCAGGGATGGAGGATGAGGGCAGGCGGGACGCACCACACCGAGCAGAACGTGTCTCTCCCCACCATCTGCCCTGACTGTAACAGTGGGACCGCCCGCTGGAAATTTTTTATAAGGAAAACGCAAAAAACTAAAAACAAAAACCAATTTGATTTGAAGACTTTGAGCAGTACCTCCTTCTCGGTTGGTATTACTTTTCGTTTCGGTACGGGGGAACCGCGGATATATTTGCGGGCGGAAAAACAAAACAACAAAATAAATACATATAAAACCCCAAAAAAAAGCTACAAACACTGTGAAGTGTGAAGTGACCTCGGGGAGACGATGAAGGATGACGCCTGTCCCTGTTAGATTCAGACCCCCCCACCCCCTGCCCTTACTGACTCCAGGTTCTCGGCCTGACCTAGCCTGGGCTAGGCCTACCTGGGCTGACACACTCCAGGGCAGGGGGGGGGGGGGCAGAGGGGAGAGGGGGAGAGGGAGAGGAGAGGAGAGGGGAGGAAGGGAGAGGGAGAGGGGGATAGAGGGAGAGGGAGAGGAGAGGGAGAGGGAGAGGGAGAGGGGAGGCGAGGGCATTCTAAAAAAGACAAACCCAGGTGCTCCATCTTCATCCAGGAAGGGACACACAGAACGAGACACGGGCCCCCAAAGTGCCATTGTCCCTCTCAGTAGGCTGCCCTCCAAGTGTACCCAAGGGTGGGTGGGCGTGCATGTGTGTGTGTGTGTGTGTGTGTGTGTGTGTGTGTGTGTGTGTGTGTGTGCTGTGTGTGTGTGTGTGTGTGTGTGTGTGTGGCGTGCCTGTGTGTGTGTGTGTGCCTTGTCTAGTGCCTCTGTTCCGTGCCCTGCCTCACTGCAAATAGCCATTCCCTGGCTCACCCCAGTGCCGATAAGGGAGCAGATTTGTAAAACCATTTTGTTGTGAGTTCACGGGAGGATATTTGGCCAGCGCGCGGCCGCCTGGCCTTGAACACAGCACCAAAGTCATCAGTCTGAACAGAGTGGCTCTGTCACCATCATGATATCCTCAAAGTCCCTGCATTCCTCTTCTGTCCTTTTTATTGGTCGTTCGACTCTCTCTCTCTCTCTCTCTCGCTCTCTGCCTCTCTCTCTCTGCCTCTCTCCCTCTCTCTCCGTCTGTCTCTCTCTCGCTCTCGCTCTCTGCCTCTCTCTCTCTGCCTCTCTCTCTCTGCCTCTCTCTCTCTCTCCTCTCTCTCTCTCTCTCTCTCTCTCTCTCTCTCTCTCTCTCTCTCTCTCTTCTCTTTCCCTCCCACAGGTGAAACAAAGCCACCCTTGTTTGTCTTCTCCTGGTTTTGTTTATTACCTCCCTCATCCCCAAACCTCCCCTCACCACCCCCTCACCCACCTCACCCCTCACCCTCACCCCTCACCCCTCACCCCACCTCACCCCTCACCCCCCTCACCCCTCACCCCACCTCACCCCCTCACCCCACCTCACCCACCTCACCCCCCACCCCTCACTCCCCCCTCACCCCCACTCACCCCTCACCCCCCTCCATCCACCCTCACCCCTCACACACCTCACCCACCTCACCCCTCACCCCCTCCCCCCCTTCCCCCCTCACCCCTCACACCCCTCCCCCCTCACACACCTCACCCCTCACCCACCTCACCCCTCACCCCTCACACCTCACCCCCCTCATCCCTCACACACCTCACCCCTCACACACCTCACCCACCTCACCCCTCACCCCTCACCCCTCCCCCCACCTCACACCTCACCCCTCACCCCTTACACCCCTCCCCCCTCCCCCCTCACCCCCCTCCCCCCTCACTAAGGTGGTACCTTAGTCATGTCTGTGGCGGTGATGATCCAGGTGCAGTTGGCATTGTTGTCATACTGGACCGGGTAGTTTGGAGAGGTGATGGCACCGCTGGGACCTCTGAGTTGACCTCCGCACATGGGGGCTGCGGGGGGGGGACACATCACACAACCAATCCATCAATCAATGACATTCAGGGTGAGGGTTTATGTTATGAGATGGAGTGACGATCTTCGGGCAAACGACGTACGGATCACAACACAATCAGGTTTTTGCAATCAGGATTATCTTGATTGAGAAAGCGAGATCCCCACCATAAACATCGTTAATCCCGACTTAAGGAGCACTACGAATAAAAGCCAATTTAGCTTGTCTCCACCCCCCCCCACACACACCTACACACACACCTACACACACACACACACACACACACACATCCCACCTGTGGGGATTTGATCCACAGCTGCAGGATTTAAACCACCGCACACCACTATATCCTCCCCCCTATATCCCCCCCCTATATCCTCCCGTCTATATCCTCCCGTCTATATCCCCCCCTTATATCCTCCCGTCTATATCCTCCCGTCTATATCCTGCCCACTATATTCCCCCCCTATATCCTCCCTCCTATATCCTCTCCCCTATATCCCCCCCCTATATCCTCCCTCCTATATCCTCCCGTCTATATCCTGCCCACTATATCCCCCCCTATATCCTCCCCCCTATATCCTCCCGTCTATATCCTGCCCACTATATCCTCCCCCCTATATCCTCTCCCCTATATCCTCTCCCCCTATATCCCCCGTCTATATCCTCCCTACTATATCCTGCCCACTATATCCTCTCCCCTATATCCCCCGTCTATATCCTCCCCACTATATCCTCTCCCCTATATCCTCCCCCCCTATATCCTGCCCACTATATCCTCCCCCCTATATCCTCCCCCCTATATCCTGCCCACTATAAGCTCCCCCCTATATCCTCCCCCCTATATCCTGCCCACTATAAGCTCCCACCTATATCCTCCCCCCTATATCCTCCCCCCTATATCCTGCCCACTATAAGCTCCCCCTTATATCCTCCCCCCTATATCCTGCCCACTATAAGCTCCCACCTATATCCTCCCCCCCTATATCCTGCCCACTATAAGCTCCCCCTATATCCTCCCCCTATATCCTGCCCACTATATCCTGCCCCCTATCCTCCCGGCCTGGTGAATTCAACCACGGAGGAGCACCGGGACTAAATCTCATACGGCTCCTCAGAGGGCGTTCAGGGAGGGGGGGAGAGAGGGGGAGAGGGGGGAGAGGGGGGAGAGAGGGGGGAGAGGGGGGGAGAGGGGGGAGAGAGGGGGGGGAGAGGGGGGAGGGAAGGGAGGGAGGGAGGGAGGGGCCGGTTTGTTTATAAACCCCGCCATCATAAAAATGGACTCCAGCGCCCTCCCAGCACACTCCACTGGCTCGGCAAGCTGCGTCCAGCCTGGGTTAACGCAGCCCTGAATGGGACACTAATGACAGGGTGGACGCCCATCGAGCCGAGGATAGAACATAAGAAATGAATCAGGTAAATGCTATAGTCGCCGCTTTGATGTTAATTATAGACTTCAGCCATAATTTCACTTTTTCTAAGGACGTTGTGACTTTTTGGACGTCCCGGAGCTGCTATCAAAAAGATCCCTGAGAAGAAAACTTTAATTAAAGCAGCACTTTTACGTCCTAAAATAAGAGACCTTTATCGAGTGTGAGTGTGTGAGTGTGTGTGTGTGTGTGTGTGTGTATGTGTTTCTTTGTGTGTGTGTGTGTGTGTGTGTGTGTGTGGTGTGTGTGTGTGTGTGTGTGTGTGTGTGTGTGTGTGTGTGTGTGTGTTTCTTTGTGTGTGTGTGTGTGTGTGTGTGTGTGTGTGTGTGTGTGTGTGTGTGTGTGTGTGTGTGTGTGTGGCTTTAAAAGGTCAGGGAAGAGGGACAATAGGAGTGGACTACATGAGCAGTAAGTACAAGTGACTAACACTCTGACCACACACACACACACACACACACACACACACACAGATACACACACACACCCATCTCCCTGAATGACTTGCGTGAAGAGCCGTTCCCTGACCTTCTGAGGACCTCAGAAGGTCAGGGTTCACGACCTCTTCAGGGGGAAGTGTGGGCAACATGGAAGTCATTATTTAAAGCCCGTGATCTTAAATGAAAAGATACAGTGAAATCGTCAAAATCCTAGTGAGGATGGCACCTAATGCATACACACACACACACACACACACACACACACACACACACACACACACTTATGTTTTCTTCTTCTTCAGTGACACTAACAAACACCGACGCTGATCCACTGTCTGGTGTCGTTACTCAGGATACAGCGACAGTTGAGTCAGGGCCCGGAGACCTCCTTCGATCTCCGGCACAAGAGGAGGAGGAGGAGGAGGAGGAGGGGGGGGGGGAACGAGCAGACACGGGGGCAATCAAGCCTCTTCGCCTCCAGGCTCTGCTTCCGGCAAGGGGTGGAGGGCGGGAGGTCATTAGCGCTCGTTAGCAGCTACGGCTACGGCGGCGGCATCGTGATAAGAGTCATCGCTTCCACGGGAAAAAGGGGTGTGAGAGGAGGAGGATGAGGAGGAGGAGGAGGAGGAGTCCACCGGGGTGAGTCGCCCCCCCCTGCCTCATTTCCATTCTCCTAATGCGTGGCGTCGTTGTTATGCTGGCTAGCTGACGGAGGAAGAGAGGGAGGGAGGGAGGGAGGGAGAAAGGGGGAAGGGAGGGAGGGAGGGAGGGAGGGAGGGAGGGAGGGGAGGGAGAAAGGTGGAAGGGAGAGAAGGAGGGAGAAAGGGAGAAGGGAGAGAGGAGGGAGGGAGGGAGGGAGGGAGGGAAGGGGGAGGGAGAAAGGTGGAAGGGAGAGAAGGAGGGAGGGAGAAAGGGGGAAGGGAGAGAGAGAGGGAGGGAGGGAGGGAGGGAGGGAGGGAGGGAGGGAGGGAGGGAGAAAGGGAGAAAGGGAGGGAGAAAGGGAGAAAGGGAGGGAGGGAGGGAGAGAAGGAGGGAGAAAGGGAGAAAGGGAGAAGGGAGAGAGGGAGGGAGGGAGGGAGGGAGGGAGAGAAGGAGGGAGGGAGGGAGAAAGGTGGAAGGGAGAGAAGAAGGGAGGGAGAAAGGGGGAAGGGAGGGAGGGAGGGAGGGAGGGAGGGAGGGAGGGAGGGAGGGAGGGGGAAGGGAGAGAGGGAGGGAGGGAGGGAGGGAGGGAGGAAGTGGGGGGGGCTTTAAAGGAGACGGCGTCATGCATCCAATCCATCCAACCCTTGTAATCCCTCTGTTTGCCCTACCTCCAGCCCCCCCCCCCCCCTTCATTTTCTTTAGTGGTATAATCCTATTTGGGTTTAATTGGATCACTCTATAAGACAAGAGAAGGAGGGGGGTAGGTCGGGAGGAGGAGGAGGAGGAGGAGGAGGAGGAGGAGGACCCCGGAAAAACTGGATTTCTCCGAACACATTAAGCCGAAACAGCGAGAGACATTCCCAGAGGCCACAATAAAGGAGATGAAACGACCGAGTGATTTCATCAGGCAGCGTTGTCCGGCAGCCGGTTGTTAAGGGGAACGGATGGGAGAAGGGTTTGGTGCTGAAACCGAAAAAAAAGAAATGGCCAACGCACGAGGTCTCTGCGAGGATGGAGGAGGGCAGTGCTGACAAGGGAACTCGTGAACACTCGAGGGGGGAAGAGAGAAGGCTCCGTGACGCAGGGTCCTCGGCCAGACCGGGCGTCTCTCCGATGTCCGTGTGACAATTGGATAACGACAAAAAAAAAGAAAACATAAAGGCAAGAGGAAGAGATCTAAATCTATTCAACATCTAAATCTGGAGGATTGAATCCTCTTTATTTGTCACATACATTTCCCTGAATTAAACCCATCCTGGTATTAGGAGCATTGTATAAAGCTGCCATGTGTAGGGGTCTGGTGCCTTGCTCAAGGGCAGTGCCCAGGTGTTTCGGGGACTTGAACCGGCGACCTTCCGGTTCCCAAGCCCCAAGTCCCCAACAGACTGAGCTATCCTCCCGTGAGGTGACACGAAAGGGAAAATGGGTCGTCCGTTCCGTCTCTTTATGATGCTGCTGCCACTACTGGCACTTTAAAATGCTTTTTGATGCTTTTTGCAAGTCAAGTCAACACATATCATCCATCAGTCACTTTACTTTATTGTTCTGTTTATTGTTATTTTTATTGTGTACAGTAGTTGTAGTTTATTGTGTACAGTAGTATAGTGTTAAGGAAATCCATTCTGTGGGAGGGAATGTGGAGTAAGCATTTAGTTTTGTACTTGTGGCATATGGCAAATAAAAATCTTGAATCTTGAATCTCTTCTGATTGTATTCCTCTCGCACAGCGTTTTCAAAACCACCGCAAACAACCACGCAACCGCCAAAGAGAGAGAAGCACGTGATTACACCCCTTACACACCCTGATCTGATGACGTCTGTGACTCTGTGACGGAGTCACTGAAATGATTCTCGTCTCAGGCCACCCCCCCCCCTCTCCCCCCTCCTCCCCCCCCTCCGCCCCCTCTCCCCCCTCCTCCCCCCTCCCTCTCCCCCCCCCCCCCTCCCCCCCTCGGACAGCAGAGCGAGCGAGTGACGTTCCCTTTAATTACTCTGCAAACTGTTTTTTTTTATTTCCCACAGTTACCTCCGGTCAAATCACAATTACCTACGCCTTTTTTGGAGTAATGACCAGCAGCGCTCGGTTTTGGCCACGGATCAATGGAACAAGACAAACAACCCACCAATACGCTGCATTCCTCACTTTCACAAAAGACGGACTGATTGAAAAAACAAGCTTTAGCACCCAAACAGGCTTAATGACTCCGGCCAGACTCCGCAAATCTTGCTGAATGATGGCGATGACGCCGTATCGCGGGCTGAACAAAAAGCAATGCCAAAGCAAAACCCAATTTGAAAAAGGGTGTGATGCCAGTGTTGTGTGTGTGTGTGTGTGTGTGTGTGTGTATGTGTGTGTGTCTGTGTGTGTGTGTGGTGTGTGTGTGTGTGTGTGTGTTTGTGTGTTTGTGTCTGTGCAAGGTCGTCGTGTCTTGTGTACGAGCGTGTGTGTGTGTGTGTGTGTGTGTGTGTGTGTGTGTGTGTATGTGTGTGTATGTGTGTGTGTGTGCTAGTGTGTGTGCTAGTGTGTGTGTGTGTGTGTGTGTGTGTCTGACTGTATCTGTGTCTTGTGCATTGCCTATTGCCTTATCACTGTAATAATTTCCTTTTCATTATGAATCCTTTTCAGCGTTGCCTATTTTGGGTCTTGTTTATCTCCACCGACTCTGGAGATGTTGTTGGAGGAGAAAAAGGAGGGACGATAGAAGGAACCCGAAACCAGATGGTAAACAACTTAATGAGGTTCCCTCGCCGGCACTATAGTCGGACATAAAGCGTATAGTGCCCGACAATGGAGTCGGGGGACAATCGGATGGTAAATACATTTGAAATCACAAGCTTTTAGTAAACGTTCTTAATGGGCGAGAAACAAATTGAACGTATAGCAACAAAGACAAAAGCACAAAACAACGGATGCCCCAAAATTGATGAAGACGTCTTAATCGTAAAGCGCTGAAACAACAATTTAAAGAATAAAAAACGCAAACTCATCGTCGCTTTTCACATTCACATTCACATTCGCGCTCCTGAACGGCTGGCGTTGATGTGACCCATCTGGACAGAGCGCCGGCCGGAGGCTCAAGACGCCAGTCCATTCCACGAGTCAGCCCGAACAGCCGGACGGAGAACATTAAATAAAAAGCCATCCCTTCGCCAGCAGGCACATGGAGTGAGAGAGGGTGGTGTCATCACAAAACGCTTCCCCCACCCCCACGAAAAAATGAGAATGACCTGTCCAAAGCGTCCCCAAAACAGGGGAACGCCGTCCACCGCTAACAAATGGAGCAAAAATAACCCCAAAAATAATCTAGGCCACGGGTCTTCAAACCAGTGGTCCCGCGACCACCTGGGGGTCTGCGTTGGTACTGCAGGGGGGGGGGGGGGGGGGTCCGCCAAACATGAATAATGCAGTCACCTGACACACCGCCTTCAAGGTTTCCACCCAAATTCCACCTTCCAAGTCAGTGTTTGCTCCACAGGGGAGCGTCCAGGTCATGGACTTCATAGATAGACCCGCGGCCTCTGACTCATTGTTATCCTGCCAAACACTAGGGTCAGTTATTGAAAACTGCAATGGAAACGTTTGAGTCTGATGCATCAAATAGAATTATGTCCACATGGCTAATATATTACCATCAAAGCTGGATATGTTAGGAAGTTAAGAAGGCATTATATATATATATATATATAAAAAAAGATATATATATATATATATATATCGTTAGGCCTACAGGCCTGGGATAAGATGCAACAGCATTTTATTGAAAAATATATATATATGGGGGTCTCTGCACTGAGGGTTTCCCTGGGCTGAGGAAAGGGTTGAAGAGTCCTGATCAAGGCCATAAGAAAAGCCTCCTTCTAAAGTCCTCACTAGAGAAGAGATTTTTGGCAAAAAAAAACGATAAAAACATATACGGTAAGACATCTGTTCAAGAGAGTTACACGCAGACCGGCTGCAGTCACGACCCGGTCACCGTCCCAGCGTCTGAGTGGAGGTGGGACGGGACGGGAGGAGGAGAGAGGAGAGGCAGCAGCCTCCTGGTTAATTGGTACTCCACCTCTGCAGATGGGTCGGTCGTCGCTCCATCCCACGTAGCTGTCAGTCACCCGCAGGCAGCTGATGCTCTTGGAGCCCTGCAGCTCGTAGCCCTCGTCACAGGAGAAGTGCACCGTGGCCCCCCGCCTGCAGGGAGGGGGAGAGCAGTTGGTGAGACACGTGCATGCACACACACATGTGCATACACACACACACGCCCAGCACACACATAGGCGCACACCACACACACACACACACACACACACACACACACACACACACACACACGCAGCGCGCACACACACACCCGCACAACAGGGGGACAAAGGGGTCAGAGTCCACCTTACTTGGCATGGGAGAAGCAGACGGCGAGTGCTCCATTCTATTTCAAGACGGTCTGTCTGTCATCTCTAGAGCGAGAGCATCGAAGGTCGCTATGCTCGACTCGTACTCCCTCTCCCAGAGCCGAGAGTAGACTATCTCAGCCTGGTCTCTCTAAGCTCTCTGATATACAGCGTCTACGTCTCTCTCTCTCCTCTATCTCTCTCCGTCTCTCTCGTCTCTCTCTCTTCTCTCTCTCTCCTCATCTCTCTCTCTTTCTCCCTCTCTCCTCTCTCTCTCTCTCTCTCTCTCTCTCTCTCTCACATCTCTCTCTCTCTCTCTCTCCCTCAGCCCCCACAACCCTCAATTCTCTCTCTCTCTCTCTCCTCTCTCTCTCGCTCCTCTTCCTCTCTCTCTCTCTCTCTCTCGTCTCTTGTCTCTCCGTCTCTCCCTCTCCCGTCTCTCTCCTCTCTCTCTCTGCTCTCTCGTCTCTCTCTCTCTCTCTCTCTCTCTCTCGTCTCTCTCCTCTCTCTCTCTCTCTCTCTCTCTCTCTCTCTCTCTCTCTCTCTCTCTCTCTCTCTCTCCTCTCTCTCTCTCTCTCTGTCTGCCGCCAGCTCTATACCGGAGACAGCCAAAGTATATTAAGTGTAACTCTCTGGTGTATGGGCTGTATGCCATTCGGGGGGGGACACTTTTAAACTTTTTAAAGTGTCCTAACAGTACAGCAGTGAACATTTAGTAGCGTGGGCGGCGGCCCCAGTGGGAATCAAACCTCTAACCCGTGTCATCGCTCTGAGCTCTGCCAATTGAGCTAGACGTGAATACATTAGCATTTCTTATTTTTCACGGTTTCAGCTGGTTTACCACCCCCCCCCCCCCCCCTGTGGTTCGTGTTTACCGATTTCCCACACACACACAGAAAATTTGTGCAGGCACGTTGCATTGTGGGATACCAACGGTCAAAACAGTGGTTTGTCTGTGTTTAGGGAGGTGATACAGAGAGGAGGTCCTCGGGGGCCATCTGTAATGTGTACATCCCAAAGATAGACAGCTAGATACGGTCTTTAGTGGGCGGTGACTCAACATGCAGGCCTAGTGTGTGTGTGTGTGTGTGTGTGTGTGTGTGTGTGTGTGTGTGTGTGTGTGTGTGGTGTGTGTGTGTGTGTGTGTGTACACAGTTGTCCCAGAGGTTATAAAAAGACACCCAGGACGCTAAATAGCCCTGGACTAGCGTTTTTAACTCCACCGGGGGGTGGAGCTTCAGATCGGACAGCAAGAGCAGCGAAGACTAAGAATAACATCTCAATGTATGAGAAGGTACAGTTTGGTCCTATGCTGATGAGCTCTATTATAGAAGATTACATTTTCAATTTTGGAATCTAATTGATAACTCATTGTACTTTAACCTAAACGCATTTTACTTCTACCTGAGCACTGGTTCAGTTCTTGGAGACGTGTTAGGAATGAAATGCACTTTTGACTTCATGGTGACGAGTTGTTCTCTTACCTTTAAACCTTTGTTGAAACACACTATTGTAAGTCGCTTCGGATAAAAGCGCCTGCTAAATGACTGTAATGTCATGTACTGTAATGTAATGTATAAAGCAACATTAACGCGTTTGGCAGAGACATAAACCCATCTACTGTAGGCTAGTTTTAAACCTTGACCATCCCTGTCGACACCACCTGTCTGTCCCGCAGTTCCCCTCTCAGCCTGTAGGCAGCCCCCCCGCCTCGCCCCGCTCTCCTTACCTGAAGTCAGCGCCTTTTCGCTTCCCCCGGTCCGGGATCCCCGGGTCAGGACACATGTTGTGTCCCTGAGCAACACCCATCTGAGACACTGGAGCCGGAAGACGGGACACACACACACAGGGGCAAGGGGGAAGGGAGGAGGGAAGGGAGTGGGAGAGAGTGAGGGAGAGAGGGAAGGAGGGAGCGAGGGAGGGAGGGAGGGAGGGAGGGAGGGAGGGAGGGAGGGAGGGAGGGAGGGAGGGAGGGAGGGAGGGAGGGAGGGGGAGAGAGGGAGGGAGGGAGGGGAGGGAAGGGAGTGGGAGAGAGTGAGGGAGAGAGGGAAGGAGGGGGAGGAGGGAGGGTGAGGGAGGGAGGGAGGGAGAGAGGAGGGAGGGGAGGAAGGAGGGAGGGAAGAGGGGGAGAGAGAGGGAGGGAGGGAGGGAGGGAAGGAGGGAGGGAGGGAGGAAGGGAGGAAGGGAGGGAGAGGGAGGGAGGGAGGGAGGGAGGAGGATGGAGGAGGAGGGAGGGAGGGAGGGAGGGAGGGAGGGAGGGGAGGGAGGGAGGGAGGGAGGGAGGGAAAGAGAAAGATAGTGAGGGACAGAGAGGGAGGTGAGGGAGGGAGGGAGGGAGGGAGGGAGGGAGGGAGGGAGGGAGAGAGAGAGAGAGAGGGAGGGTGGGAGTGAGGGAGGAAGGGAGGAAGGGAGGCAGGGAGGGATGGAGAGAGCAAGAGAAAGAGGGAGGGAGAGAGAGAGGGAGGGGGGGAGGGAAAGAGAAAGAGAGTGAGGGGACAGTTAATAAGATATGCCAACAAAAAAAAAGAAAATCAATACCTTATCTTTCAAAATGAGCGATCTCAGTTTAACGACAAGACGAGAGAGAGAGAGAGAGAGAGAGAGAGAGAGAGAGAGAGAGAGAGAGAGAGAGAGAGAGAGAGAGAGAGACCTCGTCAGTGTGTGTGTGTGCTGTGTGTGTGTGTGTGTGTGTGTGTGTGTGTGTGTGTGTGTGTGTGTGTGTGTGTGTGTGTGTGTGTGTGTGTGTGTGTGTGTGTGTGTGTGTGTGTGTGTGTGTGTAGAGGGGCCCCGACAATTAACGGCACCCCATCTTTCTGACACATAAAGCACACCGGACACTTTTATAGCGAATGTCATTAGCATTTATGTAATCCATTAAGATCTTTAATAGGCTGTATGGTTTCATTATTCCCCCCCCCCCCCCCCCCCCCCCCCCCTCCTCCGCATAACACCACATCTCTTTTTTCAGAAGTAGTTAAGCCTTGATTTCCCCCCCGGCTAACACTGCAGGGGACTTGGGATGACAAGGCCCTAAAGCGGCCCGTCGACCGTCGGGCCCCTGTCATAGGATAGATAGACGGGGGGGTCAGTAACCCAGCGGGGCGGGGTGGGGCAGGGCCAAGGCAGGCGGGCGGTGCCAGGGCATTTTGACACCTGCTGATTGGTGCCCCTCCATCCCTCGCCCCTCCATCCCTCCCCATCCCCCTCCATCCCCTCCCCATCTCCCCTCCATCCCCACCCCCCCCCCCATCCCTCCCCATCCCCCTCCATCCCCCCCCATCCCCCTTCATCCCCTCCCCCGGCCTGCCGGCCGGCCACCATGGTGATGGTGGTGGTGGTTGTGGCGTCTGTCTGTCACGGAGGCTCATGAATAAGAGATGAGAGCCACAGGTGCTCAGCAGCGCCGGTGGGGGTCAACCAAAAAAGGGGAAGAGTCGCTTTCAAAATAAGAGCGGACGAAGACTCCGGAAGAGAACGGAATAGAGAGACGGAATGTAAAGTTTTTTTTCAGCTGTTTTCTGCACAAAATAACGACAGCAGTGGGGGTGGGGTGGGGGGGGGGAGAGGGGGGGAGGGTGGTGTGTAGTGTGTGTGTTGTGTGTGTGTGTGGGTGTGGGGGGGGGGGGGGGGGGGTAGGGGGGCAGAGGGGGGGGAGGAATAAAGCAATAAACAAAGAGATATGAGACACTAACCCGCAAGAATGGTGGTGTGAAAACAAATGGGTACAATGCAAGATAATCTGAAAATGGAACAAGAATGAAAATATGGTATTATATACTGTGTATATATATATATATATATATATATATGTATATATATATATACATATATATATATATATATATATCATATATATATATATATATGGTGGAGGAAGGGAGAGGGAGTTTAGAAGATAGGATGAAGGAAATAAATTGAAACAGGCAGCGGGATTATCATGGCTGTGGCGCTGTGTCACACACACACACACACACACACACACACACACACACACACACACACACACACACACACACACACACACACACCACACACACACACACACACACACACACACACACACACACACACACCACACCGGCTATGTGTGTGGGGGGACTATGTTCTACCATGAGAACATAGTCTCCAAACACACACACACACACCACACACACACACACACACACCGGCTGTACCATGAGAACATAGTCTCCGACACACACACACACACACACACACACACACACACACACACACACACACACACACACACACACACACACACACACACACACACACACACACACACACACACACACACACACACACGAGGTAGATAACAAGAGAGAAAATAAATAGATCATGAAAAAGTGAACAGAGAAAGGATAGTAATAAGTGTGAAAGGAGGGATATAGAGAGAGAGAGAGAGAGAGTAGAGAGAGAGAGAGAGCAGAGAGACGAGAGAGAGAGAGAGAGAGAGGAGAGAGAGAGAGAGAGAGAGAGGAGAGAGAGAGAGAGAGAGAGAGAGAGAGAGATAGGCCGAGGGAGAGAGATTTTCCCTTTGTCACTTTGAAAAGGGCAAGCAATTACAATTACCGGCATCCTTTTCACTTGGTGCCGTTGTCTGTGCCGTTCCCCAGCCCGCAACACTAAAAACAAGATGGCCTCCCCCTAGCTTCACCACCTAGCTTCACCACGTAGCTTCACCACCTAGCTTCACCACCTAGCTTCACCACCTAGCTTCACCACCTAGCTTCACCACGTAGCTTCACCACCTAGCTTCACCACGTAGCTTCACCACCTAGCTTCACCACCTAGCTTCACCACCTAGCTTCACCACCTAGCTTCACCACCGTAGCTTCACCACGCTAGCTTCACCACCTAGCTTCACCACGCACACGCTCAGCATTGATTTCTATTCTCCAGGCGAGCGGTGAAAGACAATGTGTGAAAGACAACTATTTTTATGTGCTTTTGACTTTGGCGGAGAGGGGGAGATAGGGACGGACGGACGGCTCGACGGAGGAGTTTGAAATAAAAGCTTTTGTTCGCCCATTTATCAGGGTTACCTAAAGATGGCGTCCGACCTACTGTCCCTCCTCCCGTCACCTCACCTGACCGCAGAATGGAGCCATGGCAGAACATTTGAAATGATAAAACCCTGATATTACAAAATGAATAGAAAATAATGAAATTGGACAACTGTGGGAGGGTAATCTAATGATTCCATATTTGTATTTGCCATTTGCAACAAGCACAATGGAATGCCTTCT
>CM051007.1:2480189-2482689 GCA_027704905.1 Muraenolepis orangiensis
CTGTGTGTATGTGTGTGTAAGTTTATTGAGTGAGTGAGTGAGTGTGTGAGAGAGAGAGAGAGAGAGAGAGAGAGAGAGAGAGAGAGAGAGAGAGAGAGAGAGAGAGAGAGAGAGAGAGAGAGAGAGAGAGAGAGAGAGAGAGAGAGAGAGAGAGAAAGAGAGTCTGAGTGTGTGTGTGTGTGTGTGTGTGTGTGTGTGTGTGTGTGTGTGTGTGTGAGTGTCTTGGTGGTGGGCGCTGAAGCTCAAAAAGTACTAAATTGATCCTCCCATCCCATCCCATGGACTATAGATCCCAACTTACTAAGCAGGCGGTCCACCACTCATAAAGCAGGTGGCGGAGGGATACGTCTGCGCTGGGGGGGGTACGACTCACAGAGGACATTCCTTTTATGGGCGCGACCACGCCACGCTGAATTATACCTTACAAACACTTAAAGTGCCTGCTGATCTGTATGCTAATGAGGGGCTCATTGCTTACCAGGCACTTCCCTGTGGCCGGTAAAGCCTGAGCCAAAGTCATTTAGGGACATATAATCTTTTATCTCCGGGCGCTAACAGGAGTGCGGAGCGAGGTGTGCCAGCGCTGCGCACACACACACACACACACACACACACGCAAGCACACACGCACACACGTACACACATGCACACACACAAACACACAACACACACACATAATGCACAGACCCAAAACGCGCACAAACTCTTCCACACTTGGGGTGCGCGTGCGTTTCCAATCTCCCCACCTGAACATTAGACTTCCTCGACTGTGTCCGCCTCACCCTCCACCTCCTCCCCCCTCCCCCCTCATCCCCCCTCCTCCCCCCTCCCCCCTCACCCCTCCTCCCTCACCCTCTCCCCTCCTCCCCCCTCCTCCCTCCTCCCCCCTCCTCCTCCCCTCACCCCTCCTCTCCTCTCCCCTCCTCCCCCTCCTCCCCCCTCCCCCTCACCCCTCCTCCCCCCTCCCCCCTCCCCCCTCACCCCTCCTCCCCCCTCACCCCTCCTCTCCTCTCCCCTCCTCCCCCCTCCCCCCTCACCCCTCCTCCCTCACCCTCTGCCCTCCTCCCCCCTCCTCCCTCCTCCCCCCTCACCCCTCCTCTCCTCTCCCCTCCTCCCCCTCCTCCTCCCCCCTCCCCCCTCACCCCTCCTCCCTCACCCTCTCCCCACCTCCCCCCTCCTCCCTCCTCCCCCTCCTCCTCCCCCTCACCCCTCCTCTCCTCTCCCCTCCTCCCCCTCCTCCTCCCCCCTCCCCCCTCACCCCTCCTCCCTCACCCTCTCCCCACCTCCCCCCTCCTCCCTCCTCCCCCTCCTCCTCCCCCCTCACCCCTCCTCTCCTCTCCCCTCCTCCCCCCCCTCCTCCCCCTCCCCCCTCACCCCTCCTCCCTCACCCTCTCCCCTCCTCCCCCCTCCTCCCTCCTCACCCCTCCCCCCTCCCCCCTCCCCACCCTCAGAAGGGGAAGTGCATTAGAGGCTTCATTCCCACCCAGCGCTCATTAAAAGCCAGCAGAAACAGCAGCAACAACAGGGGAAGGAAGGAAGGAAGGAAGGAAGGAAGGAAGGAAGGAAGGAAGGAAGAAGGAAGGAAGAGGAAGGAAGGAAGGAGGAAGGAAGGAAGGAAGGAAGGAAGGAAGGAGAGAAGGAAGGAAGGAAGGAGAGAAGGTTGGGAGGAAGAAGAAAAAAAACTATAAAAATAAAGCAGAGGGAGGCAGGCCAGACAGCCGCTCAAAGCTCACACGCCGATACACGGACTGAAAGTTGCAAAGAAAACAGGTGCAGGTGACTTGTTGAAAGGAAAGAGAGAGAGAGATGGAGAGAGAGAGAGAGAGAGAGAGAGAGAGAGAGAGAGAGAGAGAGAGAGAGAGAGAGAGAGAGAGAGATGGAAGGATGTGATGTGGGGCTGAGAGGAGGGAGTTCTGGGCGAGCGAGGGGCCGATGACCCGGAAGCCTGCGGAGCCCCTGAAAACTGAGCAGGGGCCCCTCCTGGTCCTCATCCAAGCAACAGGAGCTCTCGCTGTGCCTTAGTGACGGAGGGAGTCATTTGAGCCGAGAACCAGCGCTCAGAAAACTCAAAATGAAATATAACAAAAGGGAAATGAAAAAGGGAAAGAAATAGGGAGAAAACAGCAGCAGCAAGCAGGTGAAGAAGAAGAAGAAGAAATGACATGCTGTTCCCAGAGTGAGAAATTAGGCCTGAGAACATTGCATCCAGCGAGGGCATTGGCTGTTCCGTCTCCCTCCCCCCCTCGCCCGTCTCCCCCCTCTCTTCCCCCCCACCTTTACAATTACCCTCCACCCTTCTCCCGCCCCCCCCCCAGGTATGCAAATCACCTCCCTCACCCTAGAGCTCATGTTGGCCTCTCTCCCAAACGCTGGCCCTGCGGTGGGAGACCCTGCTGGCCCCTAATACCTCCTGAAGGGTGGAGGAGAGGAGGCCTGTGTGAGGGAGTGAGGGAGGGAGGGAGTGAGTGAGTGAGTGAGTGAGTGAGTGAGTGAGTGAGTG
>CM051007.1:2503005-2505505 GCA_027704905.1 Muraenolepis orangiensis
GTAAACCTAATTCAATTTTGGCCAAATAGACCGGTTTTTAAAAGAGCCCACGCTAACCAAAACACTACCCAAAAACCAAGTGGTGTGGGGGACCTTAATGAAAATTGCTAACATCTGCTAGCCCGGGAATAAAGCGTGCCTTAATAGTGGAAATAGAACAGCCTTTATTTAATTGTATTCTGCCTCTTCCCTTTCTTACCGGAGTCACCAGCAGAAAAACATTGGATTTCTTAGAGAGAGAGAGAGAGAGAGAGAGAGAGAGAGAGAGAGAGAGAGAGAGAGAGAGAGAGAGAGAGAGAGAGAGAGAGAGAGAGAGAGAGAGAGAGAGAGAGAGAGAGAGAGAGAGAGAGAGAGAGAGAGAGAGAGCAGCGATGGAACAGAGCGGTTCCTGATCGTCATCCAACAACCCGGGAAAGAAAATCATAGAGCAGAGAAAAGAAGCAAAAAATTTCAAATTTACAAGTTACACGGTCATGAAATTGGTCTTGAACATGTAAAAATAGAACATGCTGATGAAAAAAAAAGAAAGTTATATAAAAAAAAAACCTTCGTCAAACCAATCTCCCACAGTGCATTGCAATCACATGCTCAAGAATAGTCCCATCAACGCACTGTACTGCGATGACTCTGGGGACGTCATTATAGTGGGGGGGAGGGGAGGGAACGCACTCACACACACACACACACACACACACACACACACACACACACACACACACACACAACTGCTTTCATGTATTTTAAACCTCGGGGCCATCAGGGGCATCAAAGCCCCCCCGTCCCGTCCCCCTCTACACACACACACACACAGACACAGACACACACACACACACACACACACCACACACACACACACACACACACACACACACACACACACCAGTCCGCCTCAGCTGCTGCACGCTGGATGTGATTACAGGAGCGGTGACATCGTCCTGATGTTCACTGTCAATCAACACGGAGCTCCACCAGACAGAGAGCCTGCAGTAATAATGGAGCCCCCACACCCCCCATGTGTGTGTGTGTGTGTGTGTGTGTGTGTGTGTGTGTGTGTGTGTGTGTGTGTGTGTGTGTGCGTGTGTGCGCGTGTGTGTGTGTTTGAGGGAGAGAGACATAGAGGGAGACGGGAGAGTGGGAGAGAGAGTGAGACAGAGAGAGGGGTTTGAGGGGGAGGAGAGAGAGAGTTAAGGAGGAGGGGGGGTTGATAAAGAGGTAGATGAGGAGAGAGCAAGATGGGGGAGAAAAAGAGAGAGAGATGGGGGGGAAGAGAGCGAGTAGGGAGAGAGAGAGAGAGAGAGAGAGAGAGAGAGAGAGAGAGAGAGAGAGAGAGAGAGAGAGAGAGAGAGAGACGGATGCAGACCTTTTGGTTACTGACTAATTCAATAATGAAACCCATCCCTCCGAGTTGCGTTTCTATATATATATATATCTATATATATAGTTGTATTTATTTGTTACTTTTTGACCAATGGGAAGTCTGGGAAGAGAGCTGTGTCTCAACTGAGCCAAAGGGCGCTAACACACCACCCCACCACCACCACCCACTTCTCCTTCAACACCCAGATGGAAGCAGCTCTACCTATTGGGTGGGTGTAGCAGACTGAATCATGGTGAACAGAGCAGATGGAACATGCTAGAGCCCTCCTCCTCGATGTGTGTGTGGTGGTGGTGGCTGTTTTAACTCGTGGGGCCTTGATATACAAGGACCCACAGGTGTGCAGCCTCACCAGCCAATCAGGCTGCACTAATGCACTTTAAATGCTTTTAAATATTTGTGCACGTTCAACAGATGTTCATTCCATCTATCAGTCACTTTGCTGTCCATTTTTTGCTAATTAAAAAAAAAAAAAGATATATTATTTTAATGGAATTGTTTTTGGAGATTTATACTGCGGGAGGGAATGGGGAGTAAAGCATTCCAATCAACTTGTTACAAATGGGCAATAAATATCTTGTATCTTGTCTAACTCAGGCCAGGTGAGGCTGCTTCAACCAGCCACCACACACACACACACACTCCATAGTGGGTTTACAATTATTGCAGCTTCCGTCTTACAACACACAGTGCAACACAAGAAGCTGTTAGTACTAGTAGTGCAAACTGCAGTGTTTTCTGAATATCGAGTGACGAAAGAGAAAGTGTGGATTTCCACTACCGGCTAAAGAAAAGTAAGTATATTGTACATTAGGAGTTTAATGTCTGGATACAAGGTGTCTGTTTTGAGCAAAAACACCAAAAATACTATCATTTTTTGAGTTCTGAAAAACAGTTGCATTTCTACCCATATAGTGTGTTGCTAACGGTGTCTGTATGTGCCAAAATAACACGTTATGCATTGGCTAAACAAGAATCAACCATATATCGCTAACAATGGCTAGCAACGGCTAAACCTGGCTACAACCGACAGCGCTGGCGGTTTTCCCACTATTCCCAGCTGCGACTTTTTCCGAGGTGAACGGAGCGTGGCGATAAATCCAAGAAGAACAAGAAAAAGGACAG
>CM051007.1:2508005-2513005 GCA_027704905.1 Muraenolepis orangiensis
AGGGATGGAGGAGGGATGGAGGAGGGAGGGGGAGTGGTATTGGGGAGGGATGGGAGAGGGATGGGGTGAGGGGGGAGGGATAAAGTGGGGTGGGGGGAGAGAGCATTAAGCTGAGGAACGTCAAAAGTCTTCATCGAGAATGGCTCCCGCGACGCCCGATTTATATAAACGCCAACGGCGGGAAAAAAGAGCTAAAAGTAAAAACGACTGAAGAACTGGAGACCAGCTCCAATGGGAATGGAAAAAAGAACCAAAAAGGTGTCAGAGGGGAGAAGAAGGATGGTGGGGGGGAGAGAGGGAGTCAGGGGGGAGAGAGGGAGTCAGGGAGACGGGGAGGAGGGGGGGGGGCAGGGGGAGGAGAAGGATGGTCGGGGGGGAGAGAGGGAGTCAGGGAGACGGGGAGGAGGGGGGGGGCAGGGGGAGGAGAAGGATGGTCGGGGGGGAGAGAGGGAGTCAGGGAGACGATGGGAATAGCACATGGTAATGACCTGGTGGAGGAGGAGGAAGACGGGGAGGAGGGGGGGGGCAGGGGGAGGAGGTGGATGAAGAGGAGGAGGAGGAGGAGGAGGGGGGGGGGGGAGGAGGAGGGGGGGGGGGGGGAGGAGGAGGAGGAGGTGTTGAACAATACCAATAAAGCGTGAAGCAGCCTATAGAAAGCCCTCCCATGTTCTCCTTCATCGTCCACCATTTAAACCAAGAAAAAGACGGGGAAAAAAATCCCATCAAAATCACTGAAAGGCTTTTATTCTCCTATCACACGCTGAAGTTGTAATATTGATATAATACCAGAATAATACCAGAACAGACAGGAATAACGGTATTACCCCACTCAGCGGCACAACGCATGTGACAGGACTCAACAGGATGGTGGTGGTTGTTTTTCTTTAAAACCAGAAAGACGAGAAGGAGGAAGAATTGACACATCACTCCTACTGGAGGAAGGTCACCGGGCGTGAAGCGTCTCGCTCCACCAAGAGAAACAACAAAGAGACTAACTCCTTTTTACGCGGTCTTCTATTTCTAAAAAAAGGAAGGAAAAAGCTTTGTTTAGCCACTGATTTACATTGTGCAACGCGAGGATAATTCTTGGCGGTATATGAATTATAATTAGAAAATAAAGAATCAAAGCTTAGTTTTTTTACTCCTGGCCGTAATTACTCTGAAGGTAATTGCTTTGGTTAAGACAGAGAGGGGGGGGGGCACACATCTTCCTCGTCACACGGCCTGGTGATGACCAGGAGAGACCTGAGGGCTAATGCTGAACAAAAGCCTCCTCGGATACGGGATACGGACGCCGGGCGTCGGAAGAAAGGAAAATCCCAGCTGCCCTTTTCAGCACGTCGCTCACGCCTTCCACGTTGATGGCGTTTCGTTAGCGAGACGCTCGCCTCTTCAACGCACTCCCGCCTATTCTCCCTATAAACACTAACACCACACAGCACATCCCGCCACTATCTCACATTATAATTCCGGAGGATTGAATCCACTTTATTGGTCACATACATAAAATGTTCAGCACAAGCACATGTTTAGAACAGCGAAAGGAATTCCTCTGCGTCTAACCCATCCTCCAATTAGGATATTTTTAGCGCCCGGGGAGCAGTTATGGTTAGGGTGTCTTGCTCAAGGACACCTCGACCGTTTGTTTTGCTAGGAGGAGCCGGGGGTCGAACCAGCAACCAGCACCGGTTGTGAGGTGACCGCTCGGCCTCCTCAGCTATACTGCATTTAACCCATCCTAGTATCAGGAGCAGTGGGCAGCATATAGTATATATATGCTGTATATACAGCATATAGTATATATATGCTGTATATACAGCATATATATACTATATGAGAGAGAGAGAGAGAGAGAGAGAGAGAGAGAGAGAGAGAGAGAGAGAGAGAGAGAGACAGAGAGAGAGACAGAGAAAGAGAGAGGGAGAGGGAGAGGGAGAGGGAGAGGGAGAGGGAGAGGGAGAGGGAGAGGGAGAGGAGAGAGAGAGGGAGAGGGAGAGGGAGAGAGAGAGAGTATGATTACATAATGGTTAGTGAGGTAGATTGGGTCAGTTGAAACATTTGGCTCAAGGGGTGGGGTGGTCGGAGAGCATTGTGCTAACATGAACAAAGCTCCCCCTCTCTCTCACACACACACATACACACACACACACACATTACAAAGGGTTCTGTTGTGTCGTATCCTAGGACACATCAGTGACAGTAATTAACTTGACAAGAGGAGCAAGAGAGAGAGAGAGAGAGAGAGAGAGAGAGAGACAGAGAGAGAGAGAGAGAGAGAGAAGGGGGGGAGAGAGAGAGAGAGAGAGAGAGAGAGGAGAGAGAGAGAGAGAGAGAGAGAGAGGAGAGAGAGAGAGAGAGAGAGAGAGAGAGAGAGAGAGAGAGAGAGAGAGAGAAGGGGGGGGGAGAGAGAGAGAGAGAGAGGAGAGAGAGAGAGAGAGAGAGAGAGGAGAGAGAGAGAGAGAGAGAGAGAGAGAGAGAGAGAGAGAGAGAGAGAGAGAGAGAGAGATCCAGAAAGAGAGATGGAGAGAGAGACGGAGAGAGACAGAGAGAAAGATCAAGAGATCGAGAGAGACAAAGAACACAAGAGAGAAAGAGAAAGAGAGATGGGAGGGTTTCCAGCAGGTCAGTGTTTGGATACAGGCACACATCCAGAGCAGACGTGGCAGCTCAGCAAGCCCTGGCCTACAGCCCAACATAATTAGCCGACAGAACGCCCGCCTCTCTCTCTCTCTCTCTCTCTCTCTCTCTCTCTCTCTCTCTCTCTCTCTCTCTCTCTCTCTCTCTCTCTCTCTCTCTCTCTCTCTCTCTCTCTCGCGTGAATTAAGACAATATAATACAACACGCAATTATAACATAAAGCATAAATAAAGCACATAACAAGATGTTGCGGTTCACCCCCGCAAAAAAGGGTTCCTGAGCTCATCCTCAGGTGCCGTCACACATAATAATAATAATACGGGACTCCTAGTCTCTCCAAACTGGTCATATCAGGTACTCCCTCTGGGTCACCTGACCAGATCGGCAATCAAATTTCATGCTGTTTCTGTTACCATCCCAACTAGGCTCAACATTGCCGTAATCTACCGACCACCGGGCCCTCTTGGTGACTTCTTTGACGAGATGGACGCCCTCCTCAGCTGCTTTCCTGAGGACGGCACCCCACTCGTGGTTCTGGGTGACTTCAACATCCAGTCGGATAAGTTACAATCTCCTGAATTCATTAACTTTTTGGCCATATTCGGTCTAACACTCACTCCTTCTCCCCCTACCCACAGACCTGGGAACCAACTGGATCTTGTCTTCACAAGATCCTGTACCACCTCGGTGATCTCTGTCACACCCCTCCCTGTCTCTGATCACCATTTTGTTGCTTTCTCTCTCCCTCTCAAATCCCCCACCTCCCTACCCACTACTCCCCACATTGTCACTTTCCGTAGTAACCTGAAAATTCTCTCTCCCTCTTCTTTCTCCGCATCTGTCCTCTCCTCACTACCATCCCCCCAACAATTCTCTCTCTTGTCGGTAGAGGAAGCCTCCTCCACTCTGACTTCCTCTCTCTCCTCCTCCTTCGACTCTCTCTGTCCTCTCACCTCCAGACCAGCACGAGCCTCTCCTCCACCTCCTTGGCTGTCCGAACCTCTGCGGGCTCGTAGAGCAGAGCTACGGGCGGCTGAGAGAAAATGGAGGAAATCGGACTCTTCTGATGACCTCGCTCACTACCTCCGTCTCCTCGCTGGCTTCACCTCCACGGTATCGGCTGCTAAATCTGCCTTCTATCGTACAAAATCAACTCTTCTGCCTCTAACCCAAGGAAACTTTTCTCCATGTTCTCTTCCCTCCTCAACCCCCCCTCCCCTCCCCCTCCCTCCTCCCTCTCAGCTGATGACTTTGTCACCTTCTTTACGAAGAAGGTGAACGACATTACCTCCTCCTTCACCCCCACCGCTTTCCTCCCTCCCTCTTTTCCCACCCCCACTAACCTTACCTGTTTCAACCCCCTCTCCCCTGATGAAGTTAACAAACTGGTGACATCTAACCACCCTACCACCTGCCCCCTCGACCCAATCCCTTCCTCTCTTCTCCAGGACATCTCGGGCGATATCCTTCCCTTCCTTACATCCCAAATCAACATCTCCCTTGAGGCAGGCCTGTTTCCGGCAGCCTTCAAAACTGCCAGAATCAAGCCGCTCCTCAAGAAACCATCCCTGGACACCACTGATGTCCAAAACTACAGACCGGTATCTCTCCTATCATTCCTGTCCAAACCCCTTGAACGTGCTGTCTCCTCACAACTTTCTTCCTATCTCTCCCAGAACAACCTCCTCGACCCTCACCAGTCAGGCTTCAAGGCTGCGCACTCCACGGAGACGGCACTGCTCGCAGTGACAGAGTCTCTTCGTGATGCCAGAAGATCGTCCCTCTCATCAGTACTGATCCTTCTCGACCTGTCTGCGGCGTTCGACACAGTGAACCACCAGATCCTCCTCTCCACTCGCTGGAACTGCGTTATCCTGGTTCACCTCCTACCTTGGAGATCGCACCCTGGACACCGGAGTCCACCAAGGCTCAGTATTGGGACCCCTTCTGTTTTCTCTTTACAGTAAATCGCTAGGCTCTGTAATCACATCTCATGGCTTCTCCTATCACTGCTATGCAGATGACACTCAACTGTTTCTCTCCTTTCCCCCCTCACAAACCCAAATCGCAACACGCATCTCTAAATGCCTGGCCGACATCAGCAGATGGACAGCCGCCAACCACCTGAAGCTCAACCTTGACAAGACTGAGCTCCTCTTCATACCGGGGAAAGACTGCCCTCAGATGGACCTACTGGTCACCATCGAGAACACCCAAGTCTCCCCCTCAACCACAACAAGAGACCTTGGTGTGGTGGTAGATGACCAGCTGTCCTGCAATGCCAATGTCACCGCGGTGGCCCGATCTTGCAGAATTGCCCTCTACAACATCCGCAGGATCCGGCCCTTCCTCACACGTGAAGC
>CM051007.1:2518005-2523005 GCA_027704905.1 Muraenolepis orangiensis
AATACTAGGACTAAAAATGTCACTGTGTGTGTTTACATCTAAATCTGGAGGATTGAATCCTCTTTATTGGTCACATACCAATGAAGAGGATTCAATCCTCCAGATTTAGATTTAGGTTCCCACACTTTCTTTGTCAAAAGTCTGATCAAGATCCTGTGATTCGTGGCGGGAAATTCACAAATTTGTGAAAACATTTATTTAATCACGACAACAATCAGATATTGTTCAGGAAGCGTCCCGATTCCCCCAAATGCGATCAGACAGAGATCAGACAGAGACCAGACAGAGACCAGACAGAGACAGAGATCAGACAGAGATCAGACAGAGATCAGACAGAGATCAGACAGAGATCAGACAGAGATCAGACAGGACCAGACGAGATCAGACAGAGACCAGACAGAGATCAGACAGAAATCAGACAGAGATCAGACAGAGACCAGACAGAGATCAGACAGAGATCAGACAGAGATCAGACAGTGACCGGACAGCGAACCGACGCTGACGGGAGACCTCCGTTAGACACTCGGAATGAAACGGCAATGAAAAATGTTCTCCAAATCATGGCCCGTTCATCACGACAGCGTCCTGATCCACAGGACGCCGTCCAGACACCGTCCAGACAACACAGGACATTGTTACAATTTTGATCCGATACTGCAGAATCTGTCACGACATGTGTCGTCACGATTGTAATCCGACTAGACAAAATCGGCTGAGTTTCCCGAATGTTATGGGACGCACTAAACTGTGGGGAGTGCTTGGCCGACCTCTCGGACCTTTCCCCATCCGTAGGACTCTGTTACGAACGTATACGACTGCGTTCAGACAATGATAGGACGTTCCAGATCATTGAGGATAGTAATCCGATTTTTTCACTTTTCGTGTCGTAGCGCTGTCTGACCTTAAACGGGAGCCATAATTGGCAATGTGTGACTGAGGCTTAAGGAAGGCTTCCAGATACAGTTCTTCCCTTTAAGGGGCGGGGCCTATGTGCGGCCGCTCTGTGGTCTTATCGGTGCACGGGGGAAGGCTTATGGAATCCGATCTATGCTACAATACACTCAGAGCCCCCGTCCACGCTCTCGGTGGATGTGTTAATAGACCGCAGTACTATAGCACTTTTCTAACCAGTGCGGCCACTCAAAGCACTGTTATAATAAAATATATATAATAATAATAATTATTATTATTATTATTATAATAACAATTGTATGTGTAGCCTCACATTCACTCATCCATCCATCGACGGCGGGAGTTAGTCATCAAGGAGACAGCCAGCAGGTCAGGAGCAGTTAGGGTTAGGGGGTCTCTTTGCTCAAGGACACCTCCACAATCGGCTAGGAGGATGAGCCGGGGGGATCGAACCAGCAACCTTCCGGTTGTGAGATGACTGCTCTCCCCTGTGAGCTAATGCTGCTATTTATATGCTAACAATTTCTATATTACTATATCGTTTTTTCAGGTTTTTTTCTGGACAGTATACACACAGTTCATCCCAACTCATTGTAAAAAAACAACAACTGAATTGGTCGTTTTTTTTGTCACCATTTCTGCAAGGCACTGTCACCTTTACACTCTGATTTCTTTTTCACTTTAATCTTAAATCTGGAGGATTTTTAATCCTCTTTATTGGTCACACATTTGTACACAGCAGCAAAGCACACACACACACACACACACACACACACACACACACACACACACACACACACACACACACACACACACACACACACCACCCCCCCCCCCCCCCATCCTAGTGCTGTATGTGACAAATCAAGTTCTTGACTCTTGATCAGTTACACTATGGGATGTCTCCGCTCCCACCCGTATAGAAACACCTAAAAAGGGGATAGGCAATTGGCTCTTGGCCGTCTTAATATGATCCTATATTTCTGCAGAACGTAGCATATTTATATAGTTTTTTCTTCTCGCTGACGGCGACTTACCCCAGGATGAACAGAGTAAGCCTTCTGGACTATCTCTGAGCGTGACAGCAAACTGTTAGCATGCGTCATGGGACTAGCAACAACAGCCTTTCTAACGACAACACTGGTTGATTGATTGACTGACACACACAAAAATCAGTGTTGAATTCAGTCGTGCCGGTATGTTTGATTGGGTTAGGTATTAATGAGTGTGACAGAACATGATACATGTCTATGAAAGCGCTGAAAACAAGTATTATACTATCATTAGTTATTTTTTTTTTTTATTCTTTTAATAAAAAAAATGTGGTAGTGAATGTAGAAAACCTGGATATTTTTGTGTTTTACAGATATTTGAATGTCTGGTAGGCTTACACAGGGCTAGCTAGCTTGCGTTTTACACAGGGCTAGCTAGCTTGCGTTTTACACAGGGCTAGCTAGCTTGCGTTTTACACAGGGCTAGCTAGCTTGCGTTTTACACAGGGCTAGCTAGCTTGCGTTTTACACAGGGCTAGCTAGCTTGCGTTTTACACAGGGCTAGCTAGCTTGCGTTTTACACAGGGCTAGCTAGCTTGCGTTTGACACAGCTATGCATTCACATCCCGAAGTATGAAATCCCCTTGCGGTTATGTTAAGCTGTAAAGCTGTTTTACTCAGACATACATATACGTACGTACTGCACTGTATTAATGATGCTGCTGCACTACTGGCACTTTAAAAATGCTTTTTAAATGTTTTTGTTGCACAATTCAACATGTCATCAATCCGTCACTTTATTGCTGCATATGGCAAATAAATACACATCTTGAATCTTGAATCTCTTCAGACATAGCTTAATGGTAAGCTACATTAATGCCACTTTAATAGGGTTACCGTTACACCAGATACCGCCTGGCTGAAACAATCAGCACAAGCTCATGCTTACGACGCCTTCGCGCTAACCGATCCCCGTCTCCTGTCTCCACAGTCTGAGGGACGTCCAGCAAGTGGCTCTGCGCTTTGAGGAACTGCCGGAATTCAGCCAGATATAATTATTATTAATATTATATTTTTATTTATTTTTGTTTCTTTTTATTGTTTATATTATTTTTATTTTGATGGTATTGTTTTGTAGATGTATACTGCGGGAGGGTATGGGGAGTAAGTATTCCAATGTACCTGTTGCAATTGGTCAATATGATATCTTGTATCTTATATCTTGTATTGTGGTATTTTTACTGTTCGCAATTATGTTATTATGAATATTTGTGTAGTTTTTGTTTTTAGTATCTTTTTACTTGTACATAAGGAATATGTTATTTCGTTTTCGTATTTTCTTTGTAATTTTTGTAATTTTTGTAATTTTGTAATTTTGTAATTAATGTAAGATGTATATTCCTGTCATTCTGAGCACATCTTAGGATCTGTCATTGGAACATTTAACTGTGCACTGTATACTTTACATCATACACTGTATGTGACAAATTAACCAAATATGATCCTTAATCGGAAATCTGAGCTGCGTTTCTTTTTGTAGTGTCGAGAGACGAGAGACGTCACGTTTTACCCGTAAGGTACGTGGCTTTCCCTAATCGATAATAACTACCAAAAGCAGGTTGTTTATAAGGCCTGAGTTGGACAAACAGAGAACCCAGAGAACGTCAATAGCCTCGATCGACCCTTTCAGACGAGACTGACAAACCTAACCATAGTTTGGGAAACAAAAGCTGACGCCGCAGAAAAGAAAAAAGAAAAACAGGAGAGAAAAAAGAAAGCTAGTTGAACTGCGATGACGCTGCAAAAACCACATTTGAGTGAGAATAGGAGGTGGTGGGCCAGGTAAGACGGCTAAGGGTGGAATAGGATAAGAAACGTGATGCTTTGTCTTCAAGATTCAAGAACTTTGTCACATACAGGTACAGGATATTTAATAATTCAAATTTGTCAAGTACAAGTACAGTACAGCGAAAGGTGTCTCTGCATTTAACCCATCCTAGTATTAGGAGCAGTGGGCAGCTATTTATACAGAGCCCAGGTGGAGCAGCGTAGGGGGTGCCTTGCTCAAAGGCACTTCGGCAGCAACCTGGTGTTTCGGGGACTTGAACCGGCGACCTTGTGGCTCCCGAGCGGCTCCCAAGCCAAGTCCTTACCTAATTTAGTGAATGATATGAATGACAGTGAATGAATGTGGCAGTGCCATGCAGAAGATGTCACCCTGTCTCTCAGGCGGCAAGCCCCAGCGATGACTCTGCGTTGTGTTAAGGGGTTGACGTGTACCAGGGCCAGGAGGAGAGACAGGGCCAGGAGGAGAGACAGGGAACAGGAGGAGAGACAGGAACAGGAGGAGAGACAGGAACAGGAGGAGAGACAGGGAACAGGAGGAGAGACAGGGAACAGGAGGAGAGACAGGGCCAGGAGGAGAGACAGGGCCAGGAGGAGAGACAGGGAACAGGAGGAGAGACAGGCAGGAGGAGAGACAGGGAACAGGAGGAGAGACAGGAGGAGAGACAGGGAACAGGAGGAGAGACAGGAACAGGAGGAGAGACAGGAACAGGAGGAGAGACCGGGCCAGGAGGAGAGACAGGAAACAGGAGGAGAGACAGGGTCAGGAGGAGAGACAGGGAACAGGAGGAGAGACATGGAACAGGAGGAGAGACAGGGCCAGGAGGAGAGACAGGCCAGGGGAGAGACAGGGAACAGGAGGAGAGACAAGGCCAGGAGGAGAGACAGGGAACAGGAGGAGAGAACAGGAGGAGAGACAGGGAACAGGAGGAGAGACAGGGCCAGGAGGAGAGACAGGGCCAGGAGGAGAGACAGGGAACAGGAAGAGAGACAGGAACAGGAGGAGAGACAGGGAACAGGAGGAGAGACAGGAACAGGAGGAGAGACCGGGCCAGGAGGAGAGACAGGGAACAGGAGGAGAGACAGGGAACAGGAGGAGAGACAGGGAACAGGAGGAGATACAGGGAACAGGAGGAGAGACAGGAACAGGAGGAGAGACAGGGAACAGGGGGAGAGACAGGGCCAGGGGGAGAGACAGGGCCAGGGGGAGAGACAGGGCCTGGAGGAGAGACAGGGAACATGAGGAGAGAC
>CM051007.1:2528005-2530505 GCA_027704905.1 Muraenolepis orangiensis
AAGGGATGAAGAGGAGGAGGAGGGATGAGGAGGATGAGGAGGAGGGAGGGAGGGAGGGAGGCACGATCCAGCCTCTTCCTGCCACATCCAATCCATAGAGTTGAGAGTTGGGGTTCTCCTCGACTGGCTTCCAGTCATCACGGCCTGTCTGCCGCCATGCGTCCAGCGCCTGCTCCGAGTGAACAAGGCAGCACAACGCCTGCCAATCAAAATCGGCGGCTGTACGCGTAAGAACTTGGGTACTTAGGTGCGGGGGCGGAGTGGCAGGGTTGCGTTCGTGGCGTTGATTGATGCCCGTCAAGGCTCGGGGGTGTCGCTTTCTCGCACAAACCCCCCCCCCCCCCCCCCCCCCCCACACGCACACACACACACACCACACACACACACACACACACGGACAGACACAGACAGAGAGGCACAACAACACACAACACACCACATCCACCCACGTGTCAGCGGCGTGTGAGGGAGAGTGTTTGGGATCATGCGAACATGACCTGCTTTCCTTTATTTTTTGCGCCCCCCGTGTGTATAGATCAATATAGAGGAAGGCAGGCATTGACCCTGGTCCCGGCGTGCCGTATCCCTAGCGGAAACCCCACAGCGACCCACCCCCCCACCCCCCCCACCCCCCGCCGTCACTCAGCCGTCAATCAATACCCACCAGAGGACCACACCACCACAGACCACCGCTGTTCATACAGAACCACCGGACGCCTGCCGTCATGCCGATACATCTATCAGCACTGATTAGTCCAAACGCAAGTCACCGATACACACACACACACACACCGACACACACACACACACACCGACACACACACACACACTGACACACACTGACACACACACTGACACACACACACACACACAAGTACATGATCTCGAATCCCTTTTGCCGAGAGACACATAGATTCCTCTGGCAGGTGAGGGACGGCATGGTATGGATGTTTCTCATCCTGGAGAGAAAAAAAACCCAACCTTTAAAATAAGACACATCAGAAAACGGAGATAAAAAAAAGGGATGAAATGGACACGAGGTGAGACAAGAGCACCGGCTGAACCAAGAATGAAGACTCCTGTCTCCTGTCAATCTTCATCATCATCTCCCCCCCCTATACCTCCACCACCACCACCACCTCCTCCACCACCACCACCACCTCCACCACCACCACCACCTCCTCCACCACCACCACCACCTCCACCACCACCACCACCACCTCCACCACCACCACCACCACCTCCTCCTCCTCCACCACCACCACCACCTCCTCCACCCCCACCACCACCACCACCTCCTCCACCCCCACCACCACCACCACCTCCTCCACCCCCACCACCACGCCTTATAGATCCCCCGTGTCACCGCCATCGCCTCGTGGATGCTTGTCTTTCCACTTCCATGAAGCTTCAAAGTAATTCAAGTCAACGACTTCCAAAGTCTCTACTATACATATTTTAAAGAAAACATTTAAAAAGAAAACAGATTTTCCCGCTCATAGACTTCATTTAATTTTAATTAAACGGGTTAAACTGTTTTCCGAAAGTATGGGCACCTAATGTCATAGAAGATGTGTGATATGGGTAGCAGCAAAAGAAGCAGAATGACTATGAGGATGAAGATGCGGAGGATCAAATGCGAACCCCCAGTCTTATCCCTCACACTATGTGGCCCTCTTCACAGCAATATGTGCCATCAACTGTGACACACACACACATACACTCTCTCTACCACTTGCCAATACTTGCCGCTCCTCCTCTCCTCTCATCCCGCCACCTCTCTCTCTCTCTCTCTCTCTCTCTCTCTCTCTCTCTCTCTCTCTCTCTCTCTCTCTGTGTCCTCTGTTCTATCACACTTCAAAAGACGCAGCCGAGCCAATGCCGCAGGTGCATCGCCACGGGCGCCCAACCCCGGTGACAGTTGCCGCGGAGGAGACGCCCCCCCCCCCTCGGGCGACGCCCCCTCAAAGGAGAGAGGACGCCCCCCCTCGGGCCTCACCTGAGAGGAGACATCCTCCTGGGGAGACGGGAGGAGCTGATGACATCATCAAATTGTGCAAAAGTTAACAGCAGCAGAATAAGTCCCTGCGTGCGGGCTTGCGGCGGTCTGGCCTCGGTGGGGGGTGGGGCGTGAGGTGGGGGTGGAGGGTGGGAGGGGCATGAGGGGTGGGCGGAGGTGGGGGGGAGGATGTCTGGGACAGGATCCACTTCTAGCTGTTCGAGGTACCGTGAAGAGGCTTCGGATATCGGGCGGCCAGGCGCAAATCCGGAGACTCCTTCAGACCCAGTCGCATTCTCATCACACAAGTGCTTTGAAGAGTAAGGAAGAAAAGCACCTACTTTCTCCACACTGAGCAATCCAGCGGTGGAGTGTCCCCATAAGACGGAGATCTTATATGTATATGCATGCATGTATGCATGACCGCAGTGTAAATGACTCACTTTAAAACACACAGAAGACCCCATACAAACTCACACCTTCTTCCTCTGAGCACGTCCG
>CM051007.1:2535505-2565505 GCA_027704905.1 Muraenolepis orangiensis
TGGACCCCCACCCCACCCCGTCTGCCCCTGCAGGTAGCACTGTGCATGGTAATGCTAGGGATCATGCTGTCTGTCTCTCTCTCTTTTCTTCCCTCTCTCTCTCTCTCTCTCTCTCCATCTCTCTCTCACTTCTTCCCTCTCTCTCTCTCTCTCTCTCTCTCTCTCTCTCTTCTCTCTCTCTCTCTCTCTCCTCTCTCTCTCTCTCTCCTCTCTCTCTCTCTCTCTCTCTCTCTCTCTCTCTCTCTCTCTCTCTCTCTCTCTCCCCTCTCTCTCTCTCTCCATCTCTCCTTCTCTGTCTCTCGGCTCCCTGGCCGGATGCAGACGTCACTTTGCCTCCCACGCTTCAACCGGGCCTGTCAAAGAGAATGTCACGGCGGATCCAAGCCGCGTAGGGACGCCTGCTTAGACCACCATGGGTCTCGCCCCGTCCATGCGTACACACACACACACACACACACACACACACGCACACACACAAACACACACACCCATGCACACACACACACACACACACACACACACACACACACACACACACACACACACACACACACACACACACACACACACACACACACACACACACACACACACACACACAAACACACACAAACACACACAGGCCAAGGACAGTCAGTCAGTCATTGGCACAAGCAAACACAAATAGCAATTTTCTCCGAGATCTCTGCCTAAATGGGAGTGAAATGAAGAGAAAATTAGAGCTTATATTTTGTAGTGTGGAAATAAGTGTATTTCCACAATGAGAAATGACGAATAAAAGTCTTATAACTCGAGACTCGTCGAGAAGGGACTCGACGATCCCTTAAGAGTTCCAATTAACTGAACTGAACTGAACAAATACGCACAGCAGCTGGGTTTCCATCTAACAGTCGAATATAATTCAAGGCTATCTTTTGGAAGTTCACACAAAACCCCAGAAAAAGAAAAACACAAAGTACATGTGTTTCCATCCACTAGTTGGAGCGAAGAAACTACGGATCTGTGTGTACGGATATCGGGCGGTGACATAAGAACGCTTGAGAAGAAGCCCACAGCGTAAGTCATGTGAGTTCAAAGTTCGCTACGTCAAAATTGATTTGGTTCAATCTCCGCTTTTGCAAATTAACTCGATTATTTTCAGTCAAAAACCACCTCAAGCGAGCGTATCAACTGTACGTGAATCGGAACATGTTTCTGTAAACATATTCTTGAAGGCGATACTTCAAAATGTGAATCGAAATATGGTGATGGAAAACCCGACCAGTGTCTGTAATCGCGTTCTCAATAACATAACTCAGACTTAAAGACTCAGACCTTTAATTAATGTCCGACAGGCCGGGCCTCAAATTAGTCTAAATCTAAATGTGGAGGATTGAATCCTCTTGATTGGTCACATACTAAACGTAAACACACACAGTGAAATGGGTTCCTCTGCAGTTAACCCATCCTAGTATGAGGAGCAGTGGGCAGCTATTGGATATACACAGCCCCGGGTTAGCATGGTAGGGGTCTGGTGCCTTGCTCAAGGACACCTCTGCAGTGTGCCCAGGAGGCAAACAACTGTCACCTTTTTCCCCAAGTACCAGTTTTCACCCCGTATTCGGTCCGTTTCCGGGACTTTGAACCGGCGACTCTCCCGGTTCCCCCCTGAGCCAAGTCCCGACAGACAGAGCCGCCGCTTCTGCCGCCGCTGAAGGTCTGAGTCACCGTGGCGAGCGGCCAGTGGAACTAAATACTAAATGTAGTTAGCGCTGGTGTGAGTTCTGCCTAAGCATGTTAGTTCTGCTGAAAGAAAAACACATTAGCTATGGCCGGGGACCAGCCGGTAAAGGGCTCTGTCCCGGGCCAGGGACCAGCCGGTAAAGGGCTCTGTCCCGGGCCAGGGACCAGCCGGTAAAGGGCTCTGTCCCGGGCCAGGGACCAGCCGGTAAAGGGCTCTGTCCTGGGCCAGGGACCAGCCGGTAAAGGGCTCTGTCCTGGGCCAGGGACCAGCCGGTAAAGGGCTCTGTCCTGGGCCAGGGACCAGCCGGTAAAGGGCTCTGTCCTGGGCCAGGGACCAGCCGGTAAAGGGCTCTGTCCGGGCCAGGGACCAGCCGGTAAAGGGCTCTGTCCCGGGCCAGGGACCAGCCGGTAAAGGGCTCTGTCCCGGGCCAGGGACCAGCCGGTAAAGGGCTCTGTCCCGGGCCAGGGACCAGCCGGTAAAGGGCTCTGTCCCGGGCCAGGGACCAGCCGGTAAAGGGCTCTGTCCTGGGCCAGGGACCAGCCGGTAAAGGGCTCTGTCCTGGGCCAGGGACCAGCCGGTAAAGGGCTCTGTCTTGGGCCAGGGACCAGCCGGTAAAGGGCTCTGTCCTGGGCCAGGGACCAGCCGGTAAAGGGCTCTGTCTTGGGCCAGGGACCAGCCAGTAAAGGGCTCTGTCCCGGGCCAGGGACCAGCCGGTAAAGGGCTCTGTCTTGGGCCAGGGACCAGCCGGTAAAGGGCTCTGTCCCGGGCCAGGGACCAGCTGGTAAAGGGCTCTGTCCCGGGCCAGGGACCAGCCGGTAAAGGGCTCGGTCGACAGCCCAGTTGGCCACTAGCTCCTCGGATTATGTGCTAAATATGGAAGGACTAGTTGTTTTAGTTGATGACCGGGTGTGCGGCCATGCCCATCCAGGCCCGCAATGCAACGAACACACACACACACACACACACACACACACACACACACACACACACACACACACACACACACACACACACACACACACACACACACACACACACACACACACACACACACACACACACACACACAGTGTGTGCATTCTCTTACGGTTTTCCTGTGTGTGTGTTCTGTTTGTGTGTGTGTGTTCCGCGTGTGTGTTCTGTGTATGTGTGTGAGTTTGAATTGAATTGGTATGAATTAGTGTGTGTCAATTAGTGTGTGTGTGTGTGTGTGTGTGTGTGTGTGTGTGTGTGTGTGTGTGTGTTTCATTGTGGGAGTGCGGGACGGGGCCATTCTGGCACGGGGTGCCTGCCATGTGTGTTCCTATGTGGGCTTCCTGACTCCCAGCCCGGGGTACAGATGGCTCCTCTCTGAGGCCACACGGACACAATCGGCCACATGGATACAAGAAGGCCCTAGCGGTAGCCAATGGATGGACCCACACACACACACATACACACACACACACTCAAGCACACACACACACACACACACACACACACACACACACTCAAGCACACACACACACACACACACACACACACACACACACACTCAAGCACACACACACACACACACTCAAGCGCACTCACACACACAAGCACACACACACACACACACTCAAGCGCACAAACACACACACACACAAACTCAAGCGCGCACACACACACACACACACTCAAGCATGCACACAAACACACACACTACACACACTCAAGCATGCACACAAACACACACACACACACACTCTCAAGCATGCATAGACAAACACACACACACACACAAACAAAAACACACACTCAAGTGTGCGCACTCGCCCAAGCGAATGTATACACATATTATTTTTATTATTATACACACACTCACACACACAGCCTCACAAATGTCACACAGAACCATGCCACACACACTCATAGACACATGCACACACACACACACACACACATTCAAACTCATGCTCTTGTGTCTGCATGCATGAATGCGCTCACGCTCACTCTCACACACACACACACACACACACACACACACACACACACACACACACACACACACACACACACACACACACACACACACACACACACACACACACACACACACACACACACACACACACACACACACACACAGTGAAACTGGCAGTTAGACTGTGTGTGGCAGTTTGACACACACACATACATGGACAGCACAGACAGACACACACACACACACACACACACACACACACACACACACACACACACACACACGCACTGCACACACACACACACACACACACACACACACACACACACACACACACACACACACACACACACACACACACACACACACACACACACACACACACACACACACACACACACACACACACACACACACACACACAGTCAAACTGGCAGAAGGACACATCTCTGCATATTAAATGAGAATATGGCATTATTCATGCTCTAACATGGGGGTTGCCTGCTAAATGAGTAGCAATCTAATAAAGATGTTAATAATTGTACCAACAGTGCTCCCATTGCCCGCGGTCAAACATTATGGCCAAGCAAACTGTTTTGGGTCAAATAAACAGAGGCAGGCAGGTGTGTAGTCACCACATGGGGTCCTCACTGACTGTGAGCATGGGGATGGAAGGAGCGGGCGGGGGGGTGGTCGGACAGCTTCCTGCCTGACCGATTAAACTCAGTCAGATCCAATGGACGCCCTTTATTCAGGCTTTCACTTTTCTTTTTTTTATTAATTTCTGTTATCAAGAGACCAGATTCATATCCATGGCTGAGAGTTTTTAATGAAAACGCGGGGAATAGATTATTCATCAATTCAGCGCAATAACACTTTTTGGAATTAATCCTTATCATTATTATCATTAGGGGTTGGCAGACTCTTATTGGTGTCACATCACTATTAGAGTAATGAGAGATTCTGCACGAGATATTTGCCTCCGCTGCTGACTGACGTGTGTCTGGTCACACACACACACACACACACACACACACACACACACACACACACACACACACACACACACACACACACACACACACACACACACACACACACACACACACACACACACACACACACACACACACACACACACACACACGGAGGCTGCCACTCCAAGCCCCAGACCAAACGGGTGCAATAGATGTAGGGATTTCAGACTTGTATCGTTTATAGTGTATTTCATGTATATGTGTATATTGATATATATATATATATATATATATATACTGTATATATATATATATTGGTTGTGTATCCTTGTGCATATTTTTTTACATTTTGTATTGCCTTGCAGAAATGTGCCATCTTAAATGATTAGTTATATAATTATAATATATATGTATAGTATAATTCAATTCAATTTTTTTATTGCCATTTTGCAGTCCTTCCGATCGTGAAGGGGAACATAACATAATTTGTAATGGAGACACTCCCCCCTCCCCATCGCCTCCCCCCCTTGGCATGAATCAAGTATAAATCATACATCTAACTTGCTGACTGAACACACTGACTAATGTGTTTTTATCATGTATCGCATCAACGCTTTATGAATGGCGAATTAACCGATGATGTACTCCTTCTACGTGTCCACGTTTAACATTAGCCATCGTTCAGGAGTTGCTCTCGAGCGCTCCTCCCGACCCCGACGTGGACTTCTCCTCACCTCTGCAGTAGGGCAGAGGGAAGTCCCAGGCGGCCGTCCCGGTGGAGGTGGCCAGACAGGAGAGCGTGGTGTGCCCTTCCAGCACGTAGCCCTGGCTGCAGCTGTAGCGGATCTTGTCCCCGATGTTGAAGGTGGTGCCCTGCTGGAGGCCGTTCAGCAGCAGCCCCGGGTTACCACACGTGTAGCTGGGCAGGGCTGGTGGAGAGAGAGAGAGAGAGAGAGAGAGAGAGAGAGAGAGAGAGAGAGAGAGAGAGAGAGAGAGAGAGAGAGAGAGAGAGAGAGAGAGAGAGAGAGAGAGAGAGAGAGAGAGAGAGAGAGAGAGAGAGAGAGAGAGAGAGAGAGAGAGAGAGAGAGAGAAGAGAGAGAGAGAGAGAGAGAGAGAGAGAGAGAGAGAGAGAGAGAGAGGAGAGATAATGGGAGAGAGAGAGAGAGAGAGTAGTAATTAAGGTTAATTCATGAGGAATGCCATGAGAGATGATGCACATCTTACACTTTGCTCTGTGTAAGGTTGAGGCAACCGGTGTGTATGTGCGTGTGTGTGTGTGCGTGTGTGTGTGTGCGTGTGGTGTGTGCGTGTGTGCACGTGTGCAACTTAAATGAATATTAATATACAAGTCTGCTCGACTTCTATAAAGTTTAAGACAGACTGAGATAATATAAGTGTGTGTAGATGCCTACGTGTGTGCATGCGTGTGTGCGTGTGTGTATGTGCCTACGTGTGTGCATGCGTATGTGCGCGTGTGTGTGTGTGTGCATGCGTGTGTGCGTGTGTGTAACTTAAATGAATATGAATATACAAGTCTGCTCATGTTCTCCAAAGACAGAGTGAGATAATAATACCGTATAATAACGTACATTTCTTCATGGAGTGTTCATGAGTGCCTTTTTCTGACGTTTTGCAAATAAGTTTCATTTGTCTTTACTAGCGCTGTTTGTTTAACGGTGGCATCGAGGAGGGAAATGTTACTTGTCCACAAGCTGCTGTCGCCTGCTAAAGACATTTATATTGTGTGTTTGCGTTTGCGAGCCAGACCAGCCGACAGCTGGAGTGATAACAACTGTTCCCCCCTGGGGGAAGTCGCTTGTAAAACCGACAAAAGAAACAAAAGAAAATATCACTTTCTCGCCTTTGCCTCCGTCACAAGCGCATCACAGGGTTGAATAACCTATAATAATACGGTACAATACAAGATACAAGAAACAAGATATCTTATTGGCCAATTGCAACAGGTACATTGTAATGCCTACTCCCCATTCCCTCCTGCAGTATACATCTCCAAAACAACACCATAAATAATAAAATACAAATTATATATATATACAATAAAAATAAACAAAAAAAGAGCAGTTAAATGAGATATACATGTGTTGAATGTACATGTTTTTTTTTCTTTTTTTTTACAAAAATCTTTAAAACCATTTAAAGTGCCAGTAGTGCAGCAGCATCATGAATACAGTGCAGTACTGCAGTGCAGTAACTGTGATGAGTCCAGAAAGTCCAGCAAAGTATGATAGTGTAATGCTAATGACAATGTTATGAAAGTGAAAGTGGCAGCACTCCTAGCAGGTCAGTAGGCTGCACTGCCTGTGGATACGGGCAGTGCGTGTGCGTCCGAGGAGAAGCAAACAGAATCCCCATGTGTGTGGAAGGAAGATGAAAGAGTTCACCCTCGGATGCCTGCTAAGAGTCCCATTCCACAGAGGGCGCTGGCACGGTCACACGGTGGACTTTGGATGAAACCCTCCCCTCGCCATGGGGGGTAAGGGAGGGGGGGGGCAGGCTGAACAACTCTGGAGGGAGAACACACACATTGTGGCTCCTATAGACAGCATGTGGCTCACTGGCAGTGTGTCAATAACCTCTCTCTCTCTCTCTCTCTCTCTCTCTCTCTCTCTCTCTCTCTCTCTCTCTCTCTCTCTCTCTCTCTCTCTCTCTCTCTCTCTCTCTCTCTCTCTCTCTCTCTCTCTCTCTCTCTCTCTCTCTCTCTCTCTCTCTGCCTCTCTCTCTCCCTATCTTCCTCTCCCTCCCTCCCCCTCTCCCTCCCTCTCTCCCATCCTCTCCCTCTCCCCCCCCCCCCCTCTCTCCATCCCTCGCTCTCCCTCTCTCTCTTTCTCTCTCTCTCCCCTTCTCTCCATTCCTCACACCCTCTCTCCCTCCCCCTCACCCTCTCTCCCCCTTTCTCTCCCTCTCTCCCCCTATCTTCTTCTCTCTCCCTCCTCCCTCCCTCCCCCTCTTCCTCTCTCCCCCTCTCCCTCCCTCTCTGTCCCCTCTCATATATGTGGCCATATATTTTGCTCCGGTTAATGCAGCCACGGCCCTAACGATTACAAAAGAAACAACTTACTTGTGTTCCTCAGCCCTACACTTAAGATAACTTACATTTACAGCATTACAACGGCCCCACGTCCAGCCCACTCCGGCTCCGGCAAACACAACAAAAAACAAAAAAACCCTGGCCTCCCGCCCAGAACTTCGAAAGGGGACTCGTCTGAGTCTGACTTAACTGAAAAGGAAAAAAGCTGAGTAAGTGCTCAGACTGAAGCCGGTGAGGACACAGCATCGCACTGCTGCAACACTATGTTCAAAATAGACCATAAACCCCCCCGTTCCTTTTCTTTTTTGGTTTGTAATCTTTTATTATCACCAAACACCTGCTCCCTTACAGCGGAGCTTATCAAAAGGTGCAAAAAGCTCTGTCTGGTGTTCCCAAAAATTGATTTCCACCGCGGACGATTCAGCTAACAAATTCAATGTAGCTCAATTTCGCCCCCCCCCCCCCCCCCCTCTGAGCAACGCAATGTAGATGTACAGTTCACACACAAGCCAACTCAACTCAACTCAACTCAACGAACACCAGCCTTGGTCCCGGCCTCACGGGAGGGGGTGGAGGGGGTTTTCCCGCTGGCTGATTGACTCTCTCTCTTTAGGCTCCGCTGTGCCGTAGCCTCCACTCTGTGCTCTGACCCACCCAGGGCCGCGCTGACACATCACCCCATCCTCCCGCCCCGCCCCACCTACCCACAGCCAAGGTAGCAGGCGTAGCGCTGTAGCTGTAGCATTACCATAAACACAAGGGCATCCTGCTATTAGCATATTAGCCATCGCTGCTACTCATGCTGCTGCTGCTGCTGCTTCTGCTGCTGCTGCTGCTGCTGCTTCGACTGCAATTATAGCAGAGAGAAGCCCAGTACACCCCCCCTGGTGGTAAGATATGGCTGTACGGTGCTCACACTCGAGGGGTGTGTGCGTGCGTGTGTGTGTGTGTGTGTGGGGGGGGGGGGGGGTATTGGGTATGGGGGGGGGCAGGGTCTAACTCTTATGTGTTGCATGTGCGATGGATTACCGAGTCAAAGAAATGTGACATTGTATATACGCTAATTGGCGCTTGACAGGAGAGGATAATGAGGTATTTGAGCGATCAAAAGACATGAGGGGGGGGGGTTCTGTGATATCGGGAGCAAAAGCACACTATAGATGTGAGAAGTCAGGAGGAATATTAAGAGGGCGAGAGAGTGTGTGTGTGTGTGCATGCATGGTCGTGTTAGTCTGTGTGTGCGTGTGAGAGAGAAAAAGAGAGAGAGAGAGACGATGAATTGACCGATTTCAATACATTAGTACTGATTGAGTGTAGAGCACTGACAGATAAAAAGTGTGTGCGTGTGTGTGTGTGTGTGTGTGTGTGTGTGTGTGTGTGTGTGTGTGTGTGTGTGTGTGTGTGTGTGTGCGCTAGGTGCATGCGTGTGTGTGTGTGTGCGTTAAAACCCACGGCAGCCTGCATGTGACACTTTATATGACGTTATATGACGTTCTCATCAAACTGCCCCGTTTGTGGTGATTAGTTTTGGCTGGTAAATTCAGTCTAATAACGGTTATCGGAGTCGTCCACACACACGCCGCCCTCTCCCCCCCCCGCCTACAGACTCCAGCGCTAGGCAGCAGATGAGAGCTTTGACGAGAGGCATCAATATCCTTTAGTCTAGATTTTCTCTCTATTCCCTAATCAATAAATGATGATGCCATGAAGACACAAAGGATAGAAGTGATTTGAAATTATTCGAAAAATAGATAGACTCTTGTGTAACGTGCCTGGCATTAAAAGGCGTTTCAAAACGCACTGACACATGCATCCTTACTGCTGCTCTGTATGTAATATATCTACAGTATACCTATCTATCTATCTATCTATCTATCTATCTATCTATCTATCTATCTATCTATCTATCTATCTATCTATCTATCTATCTATCTATCTATCTATCTGTCTGTCTGTCTGTCTGTCTGTCTATCTATCTATCTATCTAACACACTACCTATCTATCTAACTAACCAACTAACTATCCATATATGTAACTATCTATCTATGTAACTATCTATGTAACTATCTATCTATCCATCCATCCATCCATCCATCCATCCATCCATCCATCCATCCATCCATCCATCCATCCATCCATCCATCTATCTATCTATCTATCTATCTATCAATCAAGAGAGAGAGAGAGAGAGAGAGAGAGAGATAGAGACCCAGATCTATATTAAATGTGTTGAGTATGTGTTTTCCTCTCCGGGAACCATCACCTTATGGTGGTGGAGAGGTTTGTGTGTCCCTGTGAACCTGAGAGCTGTGTTGTCTGGAGCCTAGTGCTCCTGGTAGGGTCTCCCATGGCAGATTGGTCTCAGGGGAGGGGCCAGACCAAGAATGGTTCAAAGACTTCAATGGACAAACAAACAGGATACCCTGTAAGTGAGGATACCCCGCCCGGAGGAAGCCCGGGGCCCCTTTCCGGAGCCAGGCCCGGAAAGAGGGCCGTAAGCGAGCGCCTGGTGGCCGGGTTAGCCACGGAGCCCGGTCGGGCATAGCCCGAAAAAGCAACGTGGCCACTTCTCCTTCCCGCGGACCCACCACCTACGGGAAGAACAGCTGGGGTCGGGTGCATTGCCAGTTAGGAGGCAGTGAAGGCAGGGGGCATCGACGGACCAAACCCAGCCAACAGAGACTGGCTTTGGGGACGTGGAATGTCACCTCTCTGGGGGGGGAAGGAGCCTGAGCTTGTGTGGGAGGTGGAGCGCTACCAATTAGATCTGGTGGGGCTTACCTCTACGCACAGCACTGGCTCTGGAACTAAACTCCTGGATAGGGGTTGGACTCTTTCCTTCTCTGGAGTTGCTCAGGGTGTGAGGCGCCGGGCGGGTGTGGGGATACTCACAAGTCCCCGGCTGACTGCCGCTTTGTTGGAGTTTACCCCGGTGGACGAGAGGGTCGCCTCCCTACGCCTTAGGGTCATGGGAGGGAAAACTCTGACTGTTGTTTGTGCCTATGCACCAAACAACAGTTCGGAATATCCCGCCTTCTTGCACACCCTGGATGGAGTCCTGCTACTCCTGAAGGGGACTCTATAGTCCTCCTGCGAGACTTCAACGCACACGTGGGTAACGATGGGGAAACTTGGAGGGGCGTGTTGAACGGCCTACCTGATCTGAACCGGAGTGGGGTTTTGTTATTGGATTTCTGTGCTAGTCATGGATTGGCCATAACAAACACCATGTTCAAACATAAGGATGCTCATAAGTGTACATGGTACCAGAGTACCTTTGGCCGAAGGTCAATGATCGATTTTGTTTTCGTATCATCTGGCCTGAGGCCGCATGTTTTGGACACTCGGGTGAAGAGAGGGGCAGAGCTGTCAAACGATCACCATCTGGTGGTGAGTTGGGTAAGTTGGCGGGGAAGCCTCTGGACAGACCTGGACAGACCTTCAACTCCCACCTCCGGCGGAATTTTTCGGGCATCTCTGTGGAGGCTGGGGGCATTGAGCCAGAGTGGTCATTGTTCAAAGCTTCTATTGCCGAAGCTGCGGTTGAGAGCTGTGGCCTCAAGGTCATTGGTGCCTCAAGGGGCGGCAACCCTCGGACTTCGTGGTGGACACAGGTGGTCAGGGAAGCCGTCCGGCTGTAGCAGAGGTAAAGCAGCGGGTGTGGGAGGAATTTGGAGAAGCCATGGAGAAGGACTTTCACTCGGCACCAAAGCGTTTCTAGGGGGAAGTGTGGGTCCATCCAAGCTGTGTCCAGTAAGGGTGGGACACTGCTGACCTCAACTGAGGAGGTGATCGGGTGGAGGAAAGAACACTTTGAGGAACTTCTTAACCCAACTACACCCTCAATGGTAGAGACAGAGTTGGAGGATGAAGGACGGCAAACATTAATCTCGCTGGAGGAAGTCACTACGGTAGTCAAACATCTCCACAGTTGCAAAGCCCCAGGGGTTGATGAGATCCATCCAGAAATGCTGAAGGCTCTGGGTGTTGAGGGGCTGTTGTGGATGACAGGTCTTTTCAACATTGCGTGGAAGTTTGGGACAGTGCCTGAGGAGTGGCAAACGGGGGTGGTGGTACCCCTGTTCAAAAAGGGTGACCAGAGGGTGTGTGCCAATTACAGGGGTATCACATTACTCAGCCTCCCTGGGAAAGTCTACTCCAAGGTGCTGGAAAGGAGGGTTCGGCCGATAGTCGAACCTCAGATTGAAGAGGAACAATGCGGATTCCGCCCTGGTCGTGGAACAACGGACCAGCTTTTCACTCTTGCAAGGATCCTGGAGGGGGCTTGGGAGTATGCCCATCCGGTCTACATGTGTTTTGTGGATTTGGAGAAGGCATATGATCGGGTCCCTCGGGAAATACTGTGGGGGGTGCTGCGGGAGTATGGGGTGCGGGGGTCACTGTTGAGGGCCATCCAATCTCTGTACTCCCAAAGCAAGAGCTGTGTCCGGATTTTCGGTAGAAAGTCAGGCCTGTTCTCAGTGGGTGTTGGCCTCCGCCAGGGCTGCGCTTTGTCACCCATCCTGTTTGTGATTTTCATGGACAGGATTTCAAGGCGTAGTCATGGAGGGGAGGGGTTTCAGTATGGCGGGCTCAGGATTTAATCGCTGCAGATGATGTGGTCCTGTTTGCGTCATCAGTATGTGACCTTCAGCACTCACTGGATCGGTTTGCAGCGGAATGTGAAGCGGCTGGGATGAGGATCAGCACCTCCAAATCTGAGGCCATGGTTCTTCGCAGGAAATCTGTGGATTGTCTTCTCCAAGTAGGGAGGGAGTCCTTATCCCAAGTGAAGGAGTTCAAGTATCTCGGGGTCTTGTTCTCGAGTGAGGGGAGGATGGAGCGTGAGATTGACAGGAGAATAGGTGCAGCGGGAGCGGTATTGGGTGCACTTTGGCGCACCGTTGTAACCAAAAGAGAGCTGAGCCAGAAGGCAAAGCTCTCGATCTACCGATCAGTCTTCGTTCCTACCCTCACCTATGGCCATGAGCAATGGGTAATGACCGAAAGGACGAGATCGCGAATACAAGCGGCCAAAATAAGTTTCCTCAGGAGGGTGGCTGGTATCTCCCTGAGGGATAGGGTGAGAAGCTCAGTCACTCGTGAGAGACTCGGAGTAGAGCCGCTGCTCCTTTGCGTAGAAAGGAGCCAGTTTAGGTGGTTCGGGCATCTAGTAAGGATGCTTCCTGGTCGCCTCCCGAGGGAGGTTTTCCAGGCACATCCAACTGGGAAGAGACCACGGGGCAGACCGAGGTACAGGTGGGGTGATTACATCTCCACACTGGCCTGGGAACGCCTCGGGATCCCCCAGTCAGAGCTTGTCGATGTTGCTATGAGGGAGAGGGAAGTTTGGAGTCCCCTGCTGAAGCTGCTACCTCCGCAACCCGACCCGGATAAGAGGGAGACGATGGATGGATGGATGGATGGAGTATGTGTTTTGATAATGTGATGTACTGTATTAGCTCAACCCCAATTACCCCTGCAATTTAAAACCTAAAGCGAAGTATATATTCCAAGACACAACAGAGAGAGACAGAAACAGAGAGAGACAGAAACAGAGAGAGAGAGAGAGAGAGAGAGAGAGAGAGAGAGAGAGAGAGAGAGAGAGAGAGAGAGAGAGAGAGAGAGAGAGAGAGAGAGAGAGACAGAGAGAGACAGAGGGAGACAGATAGAGAGAGAAAAGAGAGAGAGAGAGAGAGAGAGAGAGAGAGAGAGAGAGAGAGAGAGAGAGAGAGAGAGAGAGAGAGAGAGAGAGAGAGAGAGAGAGAGAGACAGAGGGAGACAGAGGGAGAGAGAGAGAGAGAGAGAGAGAGAGAGAGAGAGAGGCAGAGAGAGAGAGAGAGAAAGAAACAGGGATAGCGAAAGAGAGGGATAGAGAACGAGAGAGAGAGAGAGAATTGGGCCAACGCAAACAAACAAAGATATACCAAGGCAGATTTGGAGCAACACAGGGAGAGACAATTTTGTATATATTTGCGAGGTGCATTACTCCCCATTACGGTCCTTCCCTATACCTCTTTTCATAAATCCAAATTATCCCACGAATGATTTCACAATTTGGCCTGCGTTAAAGCTATTAAAGCACAGCCTCGCTGGCTGGCTAATGGCTTTCAGGAGATCCTCTTCCTCCACCAGGAAAGAAAAAACTAAAGCAGATGCAGAAGCAGGAGGAGGAGGGAGGAGGAGGAGGAGGAGGAGGAGGGAGGAAGCCCCCGGACTTCTGTCACCATATGCAGGATGTTGAGCACCACAATCACCATGCTACCACATGGCCACCACCACCGCCACTACCTCCCCACCTCCTCCTCATCTGTCTCCTCCTCTGTCTCCTCCCCACCTCCTCCTCCTCCTCCTCCTCCTCCTCCTCCTCCTCCTCCCATAAGCCCCCGCGCGGTGGGTGGGGGTGGGAGTGGGGGAGGGAGGTGGGAGTGGGGGAGAGGGGAGGTGGGAGTGGGGGAGGTGGGAGTGGGGAGTGGGGGAGAGGGGAGGTGGGAGTGTGGGAGGTGGGAGTGGGGGAGGTGGGAGTGGGGGAGGGGGGAGGTGGGAGTGGGGGAGGTGGGAGTGTGGGAGGTGGGAGTGGGGGAGGTGGGAGTGGGGGGAGTGGGGGAGAGGGGAGTGGGGGAGAGGGGAGGTGGGAGTGGGGGAGAGGGGAGGTGGGAGTGGGGGAGGTGGGAGTGGGGGAGAGGGGAGGTGGGAGTGGGGGAGGTGGGAGTGGGGGAGAGGGGAGGTGGGAGTGGGGGAGGGGGGAGTGGGGAGTGTGGGAGAGGGGAGGTGGGAGTGGGGAGTGGGGGAGAGGGGAGGTGGGAGTGGGGGAGAGGGGAGGTGGGAGTGGGGGAGGTGGGAGTGGGGGAGAGGGGAGGTGGGAGTGGGGGAGGTGGGAGTGGGGGAGAGGGGAGGTGGGAGTGTGGGAGGTGGGAGTGGGGGAGGTGGGAGTGGGAGTGGGGGAGGTGGGAGTGGGGGAGAGGGGAGGTGGGAGTGGGGGAGAGGGGAGGTGGGAGTGGGGGAGGTGGGAGTGGGGGAGGTGGGAGTGGGGAGTGGGGGAGGGGTCTTGGGTCTTGCGGTGGCAGGTCCATAAGTCACGGGGCCCCCGGTTCATCCCAGGGGCCCGGGCTCTTAAAGCACTTCCAGTGCTGAAGCCGCAAAGGCTCCGCCTCGTCCATCACTTGGCACCCCCCCCCCCCCTGTCTTCCCTCCCTCCCCTCCCCCGCCCACGCCCCGCCCCTCCCCCACCCTATCCCACCACAACCCTGGCTGACTTCAATGGGGCAGGGAGAATACACACACAGATGCCCAAACATGTACACACATACACACACACACACACACATCTGAACACACAGATGCCCAAACATGTACACACATACACGCACACTCAAACACACACACAAACACACACACACACACACACACACACACACACACACACACTGGGGAGGTAGTCTGCTGATCCGTCTCCATCTCTCTTCTCTTCATGGTCTTCCTCTCTTTTGTTCCATAGCTTCCTGTTCTCCGCTTGGGTTCCCCTGTTGTCGTCGTTGTCTCCGGTGATCAGCACACGCCGTGCGCCCGGTGAAGATGGAACATCTCCGTCAGTCCTAAGTGGGTTGACCTTTTGACCCTCGGCAAGACAGATCATCTTAAAGTCCCGGAAACCGATTCGGAAAGGTGTAACCACCTTCGGAAAGGTGGTTACATGGTGACGAAACTAAAACAGGGCGGTCAGGAAATGGCTCCTTGCACGACAGAGAGTCATGAATGTAAAAGCCAAGTACGAATGAATTAATGGAATCTATAGAATTACTAGAGGTGCCCTGAGAGCAGCGCATACCACATGCATACCCCATGATCCGGATCCGGATCTCTGCCAAAATTTGACTTGGCCAATAATAATTGAAGTAATTGAACCACCAACTTTTGTCCAATTCCGTACATCAAGTCAAGTCAAGTCAATTTGATTTGTATAGCTCTTAATCACAGTTCCAGTCTCAAAGGGCTTCACATGCCACATGTACAACACCCCCCAAACCCTAAGCCCCGCCCCCCATTAGCCCCGCCCCCAAACCCTATAGGGTTTAGGAATAAATCTTGAGACGCTATATTCCCTGATGATTTCGTTATGACTTTTGGGATTGATAGAAGGCCGGCTCCTGAAGACCAGAGGGGCCGAGAAGGACAATAGGGAACAATAAGGTCCTTCAGGTATGAGGGTGCTAATCCGTGTAGGATTTTATAAGTAAGTAGTAGCGCCTTAAAATCTGACCTCGCATTAACTGGAAGCCAGTGGAGCGAGGGCAGAATTAGAGTAATAACTTTTTCATTTTTACTTTGAACAGACGGACGGACAGGGGTGAAACCATAACCTCTGGTAACAATTGATGGAGAAGTTTCTGCTATTAACCAAAACAATCTCGAAAGCCAAACACAATGAGAGGAAAGCTAAGCGAGGCTCGTCGAGCGGCAGGTCAAGTAGAGATGAACGCTTCAGGTAACGGTAAAGGACAGGGATTTTAAAAGCAAAGTCACTCTCATGGCCTTAAAAAAGTATTTCTCATTTATCTATGTTGTTAGTTCTCTGGCTTGCATCACTTGCATTCTGCTTGCCCCCACACACACACACACACACACACACACACACACTCCACTTAAATCAGCAAAACAAAACAAGGAGGACAACTTCACAATGGATTGAAAGTGAGCTGGATTGACTCTAAGAGAGCGAAAGAACCCGAGAGAGAAGAGAGGGCGAGTGAGAGGACGCAGAGAGAGAGAGAGAGAGAGAGAGAGAGAGAGAGAGAGAGAGAGAGGAGAGAGAGAGAGAGAGAGAGAGAGAGAGAGAGAGAGAGAGAGAGAGAGAGAGAGAGAGAGAGAGCATAAGAAGACAGACAGACAGGGATGGGGAATAGAAAGAAAGAGAGAGAGAGAGAGAGAGAGAGAGAGAGAGAGAGAGAGAGAGAGAGAGAGAAACTTAAGGGACCAGAGAAGAGAAAGCTGCAGACAGACAGAGCACGTTGAACGCCAACAGAGGCAACAGAGGCGGTGGAGGAGGTAGAGGATAGAGACCGCTGTTGTCGGCCTTGGTTGAACTTAAAGTAAAGCAAGTGTGTTTTTAATCAAACAGCCAACAAACCAAATCCTCTCTCTCTCTCCCTTTCCCCCATCCCTTCCTCACTCTCTATCTCTCTCCAATCCTCTCTCTCTCTCTCTCTCTCTCTCTCTCTCTCTCTCTCTCTCTCTCTCTCTCTCTCTCTCTCTCTCTCTCTCTCTCTCTCTCTCTCTCTCTCTCTCTCTCTCTCTCTCTCTCTCACCCATTGAGTTCATCCTCCCCCCCCCCCCAGCTCCTGCTCCACCCTGCCCTCCCTCTCTTTAAGGGATACGGGAGGCACGGTTGGGATGGGGGGAGAATGTGACATTGCAAGATCAATTGTGGCACCCTGGCACATTAGCTCAATAAGCAGTTTCTGCTTTGTCAAGCGCAATTGGATCAATACACAGCCTGCCTGCATGCCTCTTCCCCCCTCCCCCCCTCCCCACCCTCCTCCTCCTCCTCCTCCTCCTCCTCCTCCTCCTCCTCCTCCTGCTGCTCACACGATGGCTGGCAGCCGCCCATCACCTGGGCGTCTAGGAATGAACCTCCGGGGGGGAAGCGGGACTTGCTCTCTCGCCCCCTACAGGTGGCGGTGGGCGATGACGCCGGTGTGTGTTGGGACGCAACCTGCGAGGATTGTGTGGATATTGTGGGAGATATCGATATAGGAGGCGGGGTTAAGTTGATGTTGTTTATGTTTATATGTATGTATATGAACAGTATGTATACTGTTCAGAATGATGTAAATATGTACAATTGTGTCCTTTTTTGGTGAGCAAACTATCTGGAGCTGGAGATAACATTTGACTGCACATTACTGCACATTACTGTACACACTGCACCTACCTAAACAGATCGATAAGTGACCGATTAACCAAATCTGAATCTGAGTTTTCTAGGCATCGTCGTGTTGCGACGCCGATCGACTCCCCGCCCCGCTCTCCTCTCTCGCCAAATATCACGGCGATGTCTGTATGTTTGCGTTCCGGTAGTGATTCGGCTGGCCTTTCATTCGTCTTTAACTAGTTTGTCTGTGTCGCTAAAGACAGCCGCTCTCCTCCCCCCTTGGTCCCCTCTAGTCTAGTTCAGCAATGTTGCTTAGCACAGCGCTAACGCGGCCCCCTGCACTGGATCAGAGGCAGCTAGTGCCAGCTAGCGAGGAAACAATGTCGTGTCCCAGCAACTTGCTTACTAAGTCAATGTTTTTTGTCCTGAGTACGGCGAGGGCAGGGGAGAGAGAGAGAGAGAGAGAGAGAGAGAGAGAGAGAGAGAGAGAGAGAGAGAGAGAGAGAGAGAGAGAGAGAGAGAGAGAGAGAGAGAGAGAGAGGCAGAGAGCGAGAGAGAGAGAGAGAGAGAGAGAGAGGGGGAGAGAGAGAAAGAGAAAGAGAAAGAGAGAGAGAGAGAGAGAGAGAGAGAGAGAGAGAGAGAGAGAGAGAGAGAGAGAGAGAGAGAGGCAGAGAGCGAGAGAGAGAGAGAGAGAGAGAGAGAGAGGGGGAGAGAGAGAGAGAGAAAGGGGGGAGGATAAAGAGATAGTCCACAGTATGCAAGTACACTGAAGCCCCCGGAATTTAAAGTGGATGCAAATGAACAAGAGGCTTTATCCTGTTCGTTGCAGTGTCTAAAGCGTCCAGCATTTGATGCGTACATCAATCGCATACCACATGCGCATTCTTTCCCCCGTCTCCCATGCGGTTGCCGGTGGTTTTGCTCCTGCGTGTAAATTGACTCAACGGTCTCGGTAATTGCCTAGAGATTCAGATAACAGCTCCTTTGATTCGCCACACTGGAAGCCGATGTTCTTAGATTTTCATTAGGAAGAGTGCAGTTCAGCCAATTAGGAGGAAAGCGAGATAAAATACACCGTGACGTGAGATGCCTGTGTGTGTGTGTGTATATGAGTGTGTATGTGTGTGAGAGAGAGAGAGAGAGAGAGAGAGAGAGAGAGAGAGAGAGAGAGAGAGAGAGAGAGAGAGAGAGAGAGAGAGAGAGAGAGAGAGAGAGAAAGAGAAAGAGAAAGAGAGAGAGAGAGAGAGAGAGAGAGACTCTAAGGGGTCTCCACTACATTGCCCTGGCTTGTGGAGGACACGGGGTACAGCAATTAGATTGAGGTAGCTGAGTGGAAGATAGTAACCCCCCCCACACACACACACACACACACACACACACACACACACACACACACACACACACACACACACACACACACACACACACACACACACACACACACACACACACACACACACACACACACACACACACACACACTTGGAAATCTATCCCTGTTGATTTAGTGAGACTCCTGCTGTATGTCTGGCCCCAGTGTGTGTGTGTGTGTGTGTGTGTGTGTGTGTGTGTGTGTGTGTGTGTGTGTGTGTGTGTGTGGTGTGTGTGTGTGTGTAAACACCTGAGAATATGAGGGAAAATGTACTCTTCTGCACACACACATTTTCACACCAGATCATGAAACACTCCCTCTGTCCCACATCCACACACACACACACACACACACACACACACACACTCACACACACGGATATACATGTGCCCACGGGCACATACAAACACAGGAACATACACACACGCACACACACCCCCTCAGTCACACCCTCTCTCTCTCTCGACCCTCGTTTGCACTCTCTCTCCTAATCCCCCATCCTCTCCTCCTCTCTTGGTTACCCTGGCAACAGTCAGCCCACAGGCCCACTTGGGACGTCTGGGCGGTGAAGCTGGCGGCGGCGTGAGAGTGTGCAGGTGTGTCGGACCGACCGGCCGGAGGCCCACCTCTCGACCCTCTCGATTTAATGATCATAAATATGAAAGCTTCTTCTTCTTCTCCTTCTCCTTCTCCTTCTCCTTCTCCTTCTCCTTCTCCTTCTTCTTCTTCTTCTTCGTCTTCTTCTTCTTCTTCTTCTTCTTCTCCTTCTTCTTCTTCTTCTTCTTCTTCGTCTTCTCCTTCTTCTTCGTCTTCTTCTTCTCTAGGACTTGTATGTCCTCTATTCCCTAGCGTCCACTTCATTAGGGGCCGTTGCGGGCGTTTTTAGTTGGTTTAATCTTTTCTCTGGGATTTATCTGATCCCCTCCTGGCGCTTTACCCTTTGAACCTCCGGTCTTTCTTTTTTATATTCTCTGAAGGGGTTGTGGCCTGGTCGCCACGGTGCCTGGGCCTGGTCGCCACGGTGCCTGGGCCTGGTCGCCACGGTGCCTGGGCCTGGTCGCCACGGTGCCTGGGCCTGGTCGCCACGGTGCCTGGGCCTGGGCAGACCCCCCCGCCTCCCTTCATGTCAAATCCCAACACCAAATATGAACAGCGTGGCGGAGGCCGGAGATCTCAGGCCTACGTGACACACGGACCCCTTTGTTATTGTGTATAGTATTGTTATAGTACATAGTTGTTTCATAGCATATAGTATAGTATATAGTATAGTTAAAAGTGTTAATAGTATATAGTACAGTGTATAGTGTTGTGTATAGTATAATATATAGTATAGTATATAGTGTTGTTTATAGTATATAGTATAGTATATGGTATAGTATATAGTGTTGTTTATAGTGTGTATTATAGTATATAGTGTTGTTTATAGTATATACTATAGTATATGGTGTAGTATATAGTGTTGTTTATAGTATATAGTATAGTATATAGTGTTGTTTATAGTATATAGTATAGTATATAGTGTTGTATATTGTTTTGTTTATAGTATAAAGTATAGTATATGGTAAAGTATATAGTGTTGTTTATAGTATTAGTATAGTATATGGTGTAGTATATAGTGTTGTTTATAGTATATAGTATAGTATATAGTGTTGTTTATAGTATAAAGTATAGTATATGGTATAGCATATAGTGTTGTTTATAGTATAAAGTATAGTATATAGTGTTGTTTATAGTATAGTAGTGTTTAGTATAGTATAGTCTTGTATAGCTTAGTATAGTGCAGTGGTGAGGCGTCAGGGCCTTTAAGGTATTCAGAGAAGACCCTGGAACTCACAGATTAAACAAAAAAAATATCGAATTAATTGTATTAATAAAATGTAATACAATTTAATCAAATTTAATTAAATTTAAATTAAATGAATAAATGAGAATGGTATCTGTGTTGTTATCTGTTATATTACAGTGTTACGTTGATTAGTTTGTCTTTCTCGGTCCATGCACGACGCATTTGAGTGGTTTTGTGTTAGAAAAACAATGCAACCAATCAGATATTTTTCTGGGTTGCTGGGAAGAATATCCTTCAACCAAAGTATACCCTGCATGCTTTGGCCCTTAGACTGAATGAGAGCGTAAGTTTGGATTGACAATTTGATCAACCAATCATATAGTGATTTGTAGCCAATGGGCGTTTTCTTTCAGATTTCTCCACAGGTCCATAGGGAGCTAGAAGGTTCACGGGCTCGAGAGGATCTAGCATAGTGCTACATTGGGTTTTTTACGTCGAAATGGCAACAGGTGAAGATGATGTTGTTGCGGAATTGTTGTTAGTACCCTTTTCAAGACGACCATTCAGTGAAAAGATTATAAAAAAGTTTTAACGATCCCCATCACCACTGCATCTGTGGAAAGGACATTTTATTATTATAAAACATATGGAGGAACAGAACAGGACGACTCACTGCATTAGCTTCCATAGATATTGAAAGGCAACTTATTTGGGATCTGAAATGCAGTGATCAGCTTTATGACCGGGTTATCGAAACATCCAGAAGGACAGGAGAATGGATTTGGTCTTTAAGTGAACATCATTGGTGAGTGAGACTCATTTGGTTTTGTCTCAGTGTTGCGTCTCGTTGAGCTGGTCGTTGCATTTTGTTTCCACACACTTGTTGACTGATTAGTTAATGGCTGTCTTGGGTTTGTTAAGCATTGTTGTGCATTTACATTGAGAGTCTGACTTGATCTTTCTTTGCATCGCTTAACGTAACTAAGAGTTACAAAACCAATCTAATCACCAAATGTCTCTGGCATATGTCTTGTCATTAGCACTTTCACCTGTCAAAATATCTCAACTTAAATCCTCCCATTATGGACGTTATGTGACATTAAGTGTTTTCCTCTATTGAGCCAGTAAGGAAAAGTCTTAACGCAGCTTTATGAGAGGAAAACACTTATGTCACATCACCTCCGTAATTGTAGGATTTAGGTTTTGATATTGTGTGAAAGTGTTAATGATAAGACACATGCCAGAGACATTTGGTGATTATTGATCGCTGTTTTGGAACTTAAAGTTACGTTAAGCCTTTTCACGTATCGTTTTAGACGGTCCCTTTCATCGATAGCCTTTGTGTGGTGGTGCTGTGTTGGGCTGTTACTTCACTACATGGACACTGCTTAGCAAACTAAGCTAATTCTAGTTCTAATCAGACGTCTGACTAGACATCTGACTAGATCAACCAAATGTTCGAATGGGGGGGGGGGGGGGGGGGGGGGTCTACAGAAGGTCCAGTTGTGATAGACATGGCTGGTATAGTGTAGTATTGTTGTTGAAATTCATACTGCAGGAGGGAATGGGGAGTAAGTATTTAATTGAACTTCTTGCACAATGGCAAATAAAAACCTCATCTTGAATCTCTGTGCCGTGTGCCTCGGTGAACGCAGAGCAGAGGTATAGCGTTATATTATATAGGTTCTGAAAAAAGCAGCATTCCTTTTAACAACATAATTCATGTAATGGCAGGAGAGAGAGAGAGCGAGAGAGAGAGAGCGAGAGAGCGAGAGAGAGAGAGAGAGAGAGAGAGAGAGAAAAAGGCTTGCGGCGGGCCACGGCCGAGGCGGTTGACACCATTAAGCCGTGACTGAACGATGGCCGGGTCCGAGTCATATCCCCCCACCCCCCCCGTCCCCCCTTCCCCCCACTGCCATCTCGCTTAAGCCAATCACGCGCCACTCAGCAGGACTGTGCTAATTGGCTATTTTCATCAATTACTGTGCAGAGGTGACTGGGCTAATTGGGGACAGGGAATTACCAAAATGTGCCATTCATTCAATTTTCTTTCCTTCCAGAAATGATCCCATTTTGGCGGGACGGCAGAAGGCTTCTGTGTGACTTAAAATATTAAAATATTAGCTTTCTCTCAGATGTAGTGCAGGATATGGTATGTAAGCCACACACAGAGAAAAACTATATTAGTTTCCAGTGAAGGTTGTATCTGATTAAATGTATCCGTGTCTAAAATATTAAATATAAAATACGAGAGATTCTTTCTAAGTACAATAAACAAAGTGTTAATAATGCTTGATAAACAGTTTCACAGAGCTGCAATTTATGGACGAGTTAATGCATTGCTTACTAATGAGCATTCATCGGAGGGAAGAGTGCTTCATGAATGATGAATTCCCCGGTCACTGCTTCATTAACGTGTCACAGCTGCAGTTATTTTATATCGCTAACACATAACATTGGGTGAACGTTTAGAGTGTGTTCACACCCATCTCCATGGTTTTTTCAAGCCTCTTTAAAAACAAAGGACTTTGCCGAACAACAGCTGAGATTAATCCCGCGCAAGCATCACATAGGATTTAATGTCCCGGCGGTTTTTGGACCATGGACAAGTGCCACGTACTCCGTCACTGCCCCTAAGAAACGATGGCTGCTTCCCTGCTGGTGTCTGGTGCTCACCAGGCTCCACTGCCATATGGAGCCACTAGAGGTGGACTTAACTCCCTAACCTTCATCCATCCTCCGCTCCTGAATAATGGGTGCCATTATTCAGGACCACTATGCTAGCTTTCTGTCTGGAATAATGGGTAGCATCGTCTCCTATTGTAGCTTCTGCCTGGTACAATATGTAGCATTGTCTGCTATGGTAGCTTCTGCCTGGTACAATGTAGAATTGTCTCATATGGTAGCATCCGCCTGGTATTAATATGTAGCATTGTCTGCTATGGTAGCTTCTGCCTGGTACAATGTGTAGAATTGGATCAAATTGTACTCTTGCGCTCTGTCTCAAGGGAACCAAGAATATGAATAAAACCAAAATATCAAATGGAATTCAAAATACCATACAATGCAAATGACCCCCAAATGATGCTCTCTCTCTCCCTCTCCCTCTCACACACACACACACACACACACACACACACACACACACGACTTAAGTGGCCATAGGTTGAGTTATACCTGCAACAAGGTGGCTTATGAACTTATGAGTTCATAAATGACGAATAGGAGACAAACACACACACATAAAACATAAACGTGTGTGCATCACTTCATGCCCGGGCTGTGATGCACTCCAGCCACGCGCACACACTCCCCTCAACATGAATGTTAACAGCAGGACACATACACACAGACACAGACACAGACACACACACCTGACACACACATACACCTGACACACCACATGAAACATCTCACTAAGTAGGTTGGGTGAGTGGTTCCTGTCACCTGTAAGTACAGACACACACTCACACACACACACACACACACACAACGATACACCGGCATCTGCGGTCGACCGCGACCTGAGGGGAAAGATGTTTGGTCTTTTTCTCCTCTCTGTGTGATGCTGACTCCATGCTCGGTGTGTGTGTATGTGTGTGTGTGTGTGTATGTGTATGTGTGAATTCGCTCCACTAAATCAGACCGGAGCAGCCGGGGGGTGGAGGTGATGGGGGAGGGGGGTAAGGGGGGGAGGAGGTGGTGCTCCCTCCACTCTCAGGGTCAAATCAGCCCAGACGCAGCCAGGTGAAACACCATTGATTCTCAATAAGTGGGCCGAGTGTGGCAGCAGAGGGAGGGCGGGGGGGGCAGAGAGGGAGGGCGGGGGGGGCAGAGAGGGAGGGCGGGGGGGGCAGAGAGGGAGGGCGGGGGGGGCAGAGAGGGCGGGCGGGGGGGGCAGAGAGGGAGGGCGGGGGGGGGGGCAGAGAGGGGAGAGGGGACACAAGCACTGTTGTGCTTGTGTACAAGTGACAGCAGGTGTGTGTGTGTGTGTGTGCGTGCGTTACCTAATGTGTGTGTGTGTGTGTGTCTCTCTCTCTTTCTCTCCAAGTCTCTATCCCTCAATGTCAGTGGATCTCAAACTGCTGTATTTACAAATGAACCCCCTGCTTTAAAGATATTTCTTCAGCCTGTTTAGCAGCATAACACATTGTTGGGAGGGAGAAAAATGTATATGAATACACATGATGTGTGTTCACATATTGTTTTTGTTATTGTTGAACATGAACATGATGAACATGAACATTAAATGGGCATCACAAATACATTTAATAAGTTTTAGTGAAAAACCATGCGGGGATTTCTAAACCATTTCTGTCATTCGTTGGAAAGATTTCCAGAACTTGTATGTACGGTATTGTAAGTATTCAGATACACTTAATATTTACAGTTTTAAGTTCCACCCCTGGGATCCTTCCAAGTACCCCTAGGGGTACGCGTACCCCCATCTGAGAACCACTGCTCTATGTCATACGTCTGTAACACACATACACACGCACACACTGGGACGGGCCTGGTCGACGCCCATGTATCACAGTCTAGACCAAATGATATCAAACCTAAACTAAGTAAACATATTAATTACATCATGGCGGAGACACAGATATATCATTACAGGTCATTTTTTTTTTGTTGCAGGGAACAGGTAAGACGGACGGGACGGATCGGGGCGAGGAGAGAGCACGATAAAAAATAAATTGGCAGAGAAAATGGCATTCGTGGCAACGTCTAATCCGACCTCCGACCTCCGACCTTCGGCTGACGTTTAGAAGGAAGAACGCCACTGCCAGTCGATGTGAAGAAGATGGAGAGGGTGAAGAGAGGGGGGGGCGGGTTCACTAGCTGATCGATCAGTCCAAATTGATGAACGACCCCGGGGGTGTGTGGTGGGTGGGTAGGTGGGGGCTGGGAGTCACAGAGCAAACCCCCCCCACCCCTGGCCCCAGCCCTGCAGTTTATAACAATTACAGGCGGCGGGGACGGGATGCCTAGGGGTCACTGTTCACGGGAGTCACAGGCAATTTCACCGCGGATGCCGGAACACAGAGTGGCTATATTTAGTCATTATGCTAAACACGAGTTTATTAAATTCAGACTAATTACGGGGCCGAGACGTGGATGATAAATGAGGTTGGATAAGATATTCCCATAAAAATAGGGAGAATATCTTTCACGATCCTGCCACCCCCCCCCCCCCACCCCCCCTTTCCCCAATCTTCCCATACCCCTGTTGAATATTAATTCTTCCTCTATTTTGAATAAATCAAGTGTTGCGCTTCATCCATTTAGAAAGCTGGGAGAGACAGTGAGACGGAACGTGTGCGAGGGATCGTGTTTTCCGATTTTTTTTTGGAGACAATTTTTGTCACCGTTTCACCATTTGGTGCTTGTTCCCCAGGCACTTCGACGTCAGTACAAAGGGACGGCGTCGGCGAGGTGTGTGTGAGGGTGTGTGCTGTGGATGTTGTAGAGCTCCAGATTATGGTCACGTCCGAGAGAGGGTGATGCTTCTCTGACAATTATAGCATAACGTCTATAGTATATCTGATTATGGTAGGTTTTACGTATCGGATGCACTACGAGCCACTCGCTCTCTGCTGCCACCCAGAGGTCGGTGGTGTGTAAATCGGGCAGCATTCCGATAAATGCTGTTTGAAAGGCACAGGCGCAACAGCGAACTCCGATGTCTTGTGTTGAAGTGGAGCAAACTGCACGTACGACGTATTACCAGACGTTATTACTACATATTACACCAGCCAACGGGCATTTCCTCGCTCAATTATTATTTTTAAATACATTACAAAGTCGTTTTCAATGAAAGAGACGGGTTCAAATACAGAGTCGGTTGAGGGAAGGAATCTGCATTTCAGCTCCTCCCCTTCCTCTTATGTAAGTATTATTAATTTATTATCGTCAATGTGCTTGTCAACAACTTGTAATTACAAAGATATATTCAACAAGGCAGATGTGATATGCTGTGTAAGAGTTGTGTACACCTCTATCTCGAATCCTAAACATTCAGTTAATAGTTATAAAGAAATTGTTCCATAAAGCCCACATTTGGACTGGTTCAGTGGATAGGCCAAATGCGTTCCATCCCCAATGACTTCCGATCTAAAAAGGATGGTGATATTCTTGATATGGCTTCAGAAGTGATAGGATCAATATAAATCCAACAGAACCCAACTGCATTAAGTTACACATAATGGCTTGAGACATGCTATGGCAGTACTCAATATTCCACTGTCATTTCATAGTCACACACGGCTCACGTAAACCAGTTATGAATATCCATGTCCGCAAACAAACCTGTGAAAACACACACATGTACTACATTTCCCAACATCTGGCAAAGACATTTCTTACCTTCCAGTGTTTATTCAACGGTGCCTCAGAAGTGTGTGCGTTGGAATATTGTATCCTACCGCGTAATGGTCTCATCCAAAAACACTCTCTGTATCACAAGGACACACTTACGGATGCAAACGTTTGTACACAGACACAAACACAGACTCAGAATCACACACACACACACACACACACACACACACACACACACACACACACACACACACACACACACACACACACACACACACACACACACACACACACACACACACACACACACACACACCACACACACACACACACACACACGTCCTCCCAGGCCAAGAAACAATGACATTTAAATCCGAAGGACAAAATGGCACTTTAATCCACACAAAATAGAGAGAGAGAGAGTGATGATGAAAAAACAAAACAAGGGATTTGGTGAGCGGGAAAGCTAGCATGCTAACGAGCAAAGAGGCTAATCCTGATGAAAGACCCAACAGCCGAGGGACAATGATTTTTTTTTAAAAGAAGAAAGATTGCTGTTCGAGCGGAGAGATGTTAGAAAAACAATAAAGATGATGAGAAGAAAAGAAAGTGGAATAGTAATTTTGGCGTGACATTAAAGGTGTCTCCTCCGGGACTACAACACAACATGGTTGGAGTGAATCAAGGTGGGGAAGAGGGACATAACTGGATGAATGTTCTCTTTGTGTGAAGTCTGCTGAGGTCGAGTACAGAGGAGCCCTCACCAAGTCCAGTGTCCAACAACAATCCTCCCCCCCCATCTTTTGGCCTTTATGGTTAATGCCATTTTTAAAGCGCTTTTATCTCAAGTGCTTTACAAGTCATGCCTCACATTCACTCATTCATTCACCCATTCATTCACCCATTCATTCACCCATTCATTCACCCATTCATTCACCGACGGTGGAGTCAGCCATGCAAGGAGACAGCCAGCACGTCGGGAGCGGTTACGGGTGAGGATGTCTTGCTCAGGGACACCTTGACACTTTTGTTCGAAGGAGACGGGGAATCAAAGCAGCAACCTTCCGGTTGTGAGACGACGGCTCTACCTCCTGAGCTACAGAGGACCTGACTGTGACAACAACATCTGCCCTGGGGAGCAGGTGGATCCTGAAGGGTCTGGAGGAACTGATCACTTGGGCTCATGAGCTTTGAAGCCTGTGACATCCGGGTCCCTGGTGCTAAACAAGTTCCCACCTTCACTATTGGTATCAGGATACCTTTGATGAGCGACTGTGAGGAGCCTGGGGAAAGTTCTCAACTAGCAAGCATCCACCCGAGTGACAATTCAAGAACCGGAACCTTGTTTGGCTTCCCTTCCCGGGGAGGATCCAGGCATGGACAAACCAGCACGGCATCCTTCCCCTCTTGGTCTATGAAGTCCTGATCTCCACCGTTGAGGGCTTTTCTAGATAAGCCTTCTCTGGTTGGGTTCCTTGGGTCTCCCTCGAAGCCTGAGCAAATCCACCCTATACAGGAAGAACAGCATGCTGAAGCTCCTCTTCAGCAGCCCAAATGAAGAATTAAAGATAACCCAAACAATGGAGGTCCTGCAACACAGGCAGTCCAGCCACCCAAGGTCTCCAGGCCGACATCCGGGTCAAAACAGGTCAGATGTTGAAAGCAGCAGAGGCCCTCAAGGGTACTGACTCTCGGCATGGCGCTGCGTGGAAGGGCAGGCCTTGCTATTAGCACAACACCAGACTACGATAAGGCGAAGGGGAATGATAGGAGAGCCATGATGTGGATAGTTGGAATGCGGCAGCAGGAGACCTGGAAAAAATGGGAGCAAGCGGTGGAACGAACGGTGTCACGGGCGGAGAAGCTTTCAAAAGTGGAGCCCCACTGCATCAGGTTGTTGACCCAGGCTGTGTATGACCTTCTTCCAAGCCCTGGAGCATATGTTCAGCTGCTGCTCTAAAAGCCCTGGAGGAGGGGCACTATTGTTGGCGTCATGACTAAGTCCTGAAGGTCATCACCGACACCATCTGTAGCGGAGCCAACCACAGCAAGCGCATGTGGCCCCAGCGAAGTAAACCATCACTTTCATCCGAGCTGGTCAGAATCCAGCAGAAGCTTCAAGGACCTCCTCCTCCTTAAGGGTTGACCATGGGAAGCAACTCACGATCCCAGGGGATTTTGCCGCCACACCATTGAAGCCACGGTGTCTCTCTCTCTAACCCCTTAAAGCAGGTCCTCCTCTTGGAGGTCACCGCCCCTCATGGAAGCCTGCGAGAGGAAGTGAGCGAGAGGAAGTGAGCGAGAGGAAGAGAGGGAAGTACGCTGTGGTAGGAGCAGTGGCGCTGATGGGCGATGAGCGGGGTGTGAGACCTTTGAAGTACATTCGCTGGCCAGCCCAGAGGCAGCTGAAGTTGCCTCAAGGTGGCTGTGGATCAGTTGTAGAGCTTTGTGGTGATGTGAGTTAGTGCTGTCTGGACACAAACTTGGACTTGATAAACCCCGGCTGGGTCGCCTGGGGGGGGGGGGGGGGGGGTGCGTGGTGGGGGGGCGAGCTGGTTGGAAGCTATTGGTTTTGTGAAATAAATAGAGAATAGTGATGGGGGCAGGGGGGGGGGGGGAGTAATAGAGATATATGGATGAGTAATGGAATACAGTTGACACTGCATATTCCCACCCCTCTAGTGGGGCTGCAGGGAAACTGTATCAGGGAAAATGAAGACACAAATCTAAATATATACAGTATATACAGTATATATATAGTATGGGAATGCAGATGAATCGATAAATAATCGTAAACCTTGCAGGCTTTGGGATATACATCACATATACACTACCCACCACTGGGAAATGAAGAATACCCCCAGAAGGTGAACTTCAGGGTGGGAGTGAGTGGGATCCGGAAGAGGAGAGCGGAGGAAGGAAGGGGGAAACTAAATGGGGGGGGTGGGTTATCTT
>CM051007.1:2568005-2575505 GCA_027704905.1 Muraenolepis orangiensis
GACGCCTTGGGCTAGGGGCTATCTGAGGTTTCGGTACATAACATTTTGAACATGAAAGGTGAAGCCAGCGTCTGTTACCAGAACCAGAACCCATTCCAGCTCAGACTCTCAGAGTGTCGTATGTGTCTAACTCATCACCCCCCCTTCACTTTGCCACAGGGAGGGGGGGGGGGGGGGGGGGGGAAGGTCAGGTCGGATCCAATCCAGTCGAGCGTGAGAAGCATTCCCTCTCTATAAATAACTCTATAAATAACCCAAGTAGTTTAACTCCTTCCTAGTTTTACGCCTTCGTAGTTTAACGCCGTCGTAGCTTAACGCGGTCGTACTTTAACTCCTTTGTAGTTTAACTCCTTTGTAGTTTAACTCTTTCGTAGTTTAAATCATTCGTAGTTTAACTCCTTCGTAGTTTAACTCCTTCGTACTTTAACTCCTTCGTACTTTAACTCCTTCGTACTTTAACTCATTTGTAGTTTAACTCCTTCGTAGTTTAACTCCTCCGTAGTTTAATTCCTTCGTAGTTTAACTCAACGCTTTGAAACAGTCAGAGAGAGAAGGTACGACGGAACTGAGTCAGATGAGATACTCATTTGCATGATTATCTTAAACAATTACAATAACAATTCACCGCATCACCGGCGGCAGACATAAAAGGTCTAAAAATACAGATACATCTAATTATTAAAGATATATATATATTCATATATCGTCATGTTTCTTTCTATGTAGATGAGCTCTATGGAAGTTTCCGTTCTGATTGAATACTTGAGTGGATGTTGACGTATACTTTAGAGTCACACGTGTGTGTGTGTGTGAGTCAGTATAAGAATACTGTATGTCGATTGTATGTAAATGTGCCTGTGTCTTCTGTGTGTGTGTGTGTGTGTGCATGTCCATGTCCATGTCTGTGTGTGTTCTGCGTTTGTGTGTATGTATGTGTGTGTGTGTGTGTGTATGTCTTCTGCATATGTGTGCATGTGGGTCTGTTCTATGTGTGTGTGGGTGTTCTATGTGTGTGTGGGTGTGCATATCTCTGTATGCAATGTGTGTGTGTGTGTTTGTAACTTTATGCAGAGATTATTCTCATATGTGCACGAGCATGTGTGTGTGTGTGCATGCGTGCCTGTGTGACTACGTGTGTGTGTGTGTGTGTGTGCGTGCCTGTGTGGCTATGTGTGTGTGTGTGTGTGTGCGTGCGTGCCTGTGTGGCTACGTGTGTGTGTGTGTGTGTGTGTGTGCGTGCGTGCCTGTGTGGCTACGTGAGTGTGTGTGTATGTGTGTGTGCGTGCCTGTGTGGCTACGTGTGTGTGTGTGTGTGTGTGTGTGCGTGCGTGCCTGTGTGGCTACGTGTGTGTGTGTGTGTGTGTGTGTGTGTGCGTGCGTGCCTGTGTGGCTACGTGAGTGTGTGTGTATGTGTGTGTGCGTGCCTGTGTGGCTACGTGCGTGCATGTTTGTGTGTGTGTGTGTGTGTGGCGCGGCCTTCATTAGGCAGACAGAGAAGTGGCACAACAATCAGGCGTTAATGAAGTGTCAGAGCTGTTTAATGGTCAGAGGGAAGGGCCCGAGGTCGGCTACCACGCCAGCCCCTCAAATCAGCCTCCTCCTCCTCCTCCTCCTCCTCCTCCTCCTCCTCCTCTTCCACCACCTCCTTGTCCTCCCGTTCTCCTCCTCCTCCTCCTCATCCTCCACCACCTCCACCACCTCCTCCTCCACCTTCTCCTCCTCCTCCTCCTCCTCCACCTCCTTGCCCTCCCCTTCTCCTCCTCCTTCTCCACGACCTCCTCCTCCTCCTCCTCCTCCTCCTCCTCCTCCTCCTCCTCCTCCTCCTGTTTCTTCCAAACTATAAATTACCAAATGTGTCCTCTGACAATAATCAGTGGGTGCCCTAATGGTCCCATATTCCTCCTTTTAAAGGCCTTCACCGACCCTTCCGTTCTTAACCTCTTTTAAAATGATTACATAGTGTACCTAGAGGGGGGGGCCAGGTCGCTGAGGATGTATGCGTACGGCCTCGTCCGTACACACACACACACACACACACACACACACACACACACACACACACACACACACACACACACACACACACACACACACACACACCACACACACACACACACACACACACGCACAGGGAAAGCACTCTCAAAAAACAACAGCAATCGGCGGGGGGATGACTAACTCCTGCTTGCCCTCGTTGTTGCCGTGCCAACCGGAGCTGCGCCGACAAAAGGCGTAGCATAAAGTCGGCGAGGGATGGAGAGAGATAGAGAGAGAGAGAGAGAGGTGAAAAGTCAGGCACCCATAGTGGTGGTGGTGGTGGTGGTGGAGGTGGTGGTGGTGGTGAGGGTGGTGGTGGTGGTGGTGGTTGTTGGTGGTGGTGGTGGTGGTGGGGGTGGTGGTGAGGGTGGTGGTGGTGAGGGTGGTGGTGGTGGTGGTGGTGGTGGTGGTGAGGGTGGTGGTGAGGGTGGTGGTGGGGGTGGGGGTGGTGGTGGTGGTGGGGGTGGTTGGTGGTGGTGAGAGTGGTGGTGGTGGGGGTGGGGGTGGTTGGTGGTGGTGAGGGTGGTGGTGGTGGTGGTGGTGGTGGTGGGGGTGGTTGGTGGTGGTGGGGGTGGGGGTGGTTGGTGGTGGTGAGGGTGGTGGGTGGTGGTGGTGGTGGTGGTGGTGGTGGTGAGGGTGGTGGTGGGGGTGGTTGGTGGTGGTGAGAGTGGTGGTGGTGGGGGTGGGGGTGGTTGGTGGTGGTGAGGGTGGTGGTGGTGGTGGTGGTGGTGGTGGGGTGGTGGTGGTGGTGGGGGTGGGGTGGTTGGTGGTGGTGAGGGTGGTGGGTGGTGGTGGTGGTGGTGGTGGTGGTGGTGAGGGTGGTGGTGGTGGGGGTGGTTGGTGGTGGTGGTGGTGGGTGGTGGTGAGGGTGGTGGGTGGTGGTGGTGGTGGTGGTGGTGGTGAGGGTGGTGGTGGTGGTGAGGGTGGTGGTGGTGGGGGTGGTTGGTGGTGGTGAGGGTGGTGGTGGCGACGGGCAGCAACAGCAGCGCAATCCTCGGCCAGCGGCTTCCTTCTGCCGTCTCACCTCGTGGACTCCGAGGAGGAGGAGGAGGAGGAGGGTTTTCTCGAGGAGTTTCGGTTAGTTTAGTTGGGGCTGTGTTTTTAAAGTGTTGCCTCGGCAACAGTTTGTGTTTTTAAAGTGTTGCCGAGTTTGCTATGGCGACGGCGGCCACTGGGTATTCAGAAAGAGTGTGTGCACGATGCTATTAAAAACAGAGAGAGAGAGATGAAGAGAGTTTCACGCTTCACATCGCTTCCTCCTTCTGACCCCCCATCCCCCAAAGAACTCAGAAGAAGGTTGCATCCTGGTTGTCATGACAACGACGGAGTCAGTGCCAGTAGCCCCCCCCCCCCTCTCCGGACTCTCTCCCTGATCTGGTGGGGATATCCCAGGGAGCCCCAATTGCGGCTAACGGCGGGACACTTTATTAGCGTCAGCGCACTGCGGGTCTTTTTGGGACGTGTTGTCAGGATGTAGGAAAAAGACATATGGTTTCATGTTGTTGTCCGTCTCGGCGCTCAGAGCGAACAAAAGAAGGAGAAGATAAAGAAGACTTTTTCCTGAAAGAAAGTTGACGTCGTCCCCAACAGAGAATCGAGTGGCGTCATCGTAGAGAGTTGAGAAATATTTTTCCCCCCAAGTACTGAATATGGGAATATGCAAACAACAACAACAAACTTAACCAAAATAATTCCACATGGTGGCAGACAAATTATAATATATTATTAGTATTTACTGAATGCGTCAAAAGTCAACATATGCTGAATTACCAGAGAAGGAGCAGTGACATGCATAATTTAAACCCAGAGATTGCCAATATTAGACATGATTAATTAATTAATTAATTAATAGACATGAATGTATGCCGGCCCTCTGGGAATTGTAGTCCTTGTAGTCCTTGTGGAACTGTAACTAGTAAAGATGCAGCGGGTCATTGAGTGGAGACACGTTCAAACACACAACGTGTTGGTTATATTCAATAGAATCCCTCCAGAGGTAGAAGACAGCGTGAGACGCCGTGGTCCATGGGGGATTGGGTCTTCTGCATTGTGGAGAAACATCACACAGGGAAAGGCTGAGGAACCAAATGACTAAATGCTGCAGTCAGATGGACCACACGAGAGAGAGAGAGAGAGAGAGAGAGAGAGAGAGAGAGAGAGAGAGAGAGAGAGAGAGAGAGAGAGAGAGAGGAGAGAGAGAGAGAGAGAGAGCATAGTTAACATGCAGCCTCGGTAGCATGGTGGTACAGCTTGCTTGTTTTCACACACACACACACACACACACACACACACACACACACACACACACACACACACACACACACACACACACACACACACACACACACACACCACACACACACACACACACACACACACACACACACACACACACAGCAGCCAGGATAACGGTCAGTGGGCAGCTAGTTTGAAAGAAAGTTGGAAGAGTGAGGAGAGAACAAATTCATGTTGTGAAAAATATGAAGAAAAAAACCCCCTTGGCACGGAGTCCAAGCTAAACAGGGCCCGATTCACCACCATATTAGACAATCACGTGCCTCGCTCAGCGGGGGGGGGGGGGGGGGGGGGGGCTATGAAGGGTGACTTGTTAGTCTAAATACCCAACGCACAGTCGAGGTGTGAAAAAGTCATTGCCTTGTTTGGGGGTTTTTTCACGCCTGACGAACAACAGGCTTAGAACATGCAGAGAGAGAGAGAGAGAGAGAGAGAGAGAGAGAGAGAGAGAGAGAGAGAGAGAGAGAGAGAGAGAGAGAGAGAGAGAGAGAGAGAGAGAGAGAGAGAGAGAGAGAGAGAGAGAGAGAGGAGAGAGAGAGAGAGAGAGAGAGAGAGAGAGAGAGCATCAGCGAGGGAGTTGGAAACAGCTCACCTAAATCACAACAATAATAATTAACAGAAACTTCTCGCTGGCAGAGAGGAGCGTTAGCACCGTTCATCTTTTTTTAATTTTTATAAAGGAGCATTTTATCAGCGCAACGCAGGCGGGCGACAACATGCAAAATGTACAGCAAAAAAAATAGCAAAAAGGACGATCTGTCACAAGTTGTGAGCAGGTGTGAAAATCAATCCTCCCCCGCCCTCCCCCGCCTGTCTCCCTAAATCAGCAGGTGTCCACAAACAGGACCACAGCGCACCCCTGGGCACCGCAAGATGAGTCCCCGGCAGGCTGAAGAATGGGACATTAGGACACTAGGATTATGTCCAAGTCCATCTTCCTCCCTCTTAATCCCCCACTCTCTCCCTCTCTCTCTCTCTCTCTCTCTCTCTCTCTCTCTCTCTCTTCCTCGATTCCTTTCATCCCTCCTCTCTCTGTCCCACTCATTCCATCCATTCAACCCTCATCTCTCTCTCCCCCCCACTATATCCCTCGATCCTCCCTCTCTCCCCCTCTTTATCCCTCCATCCCTCCTCTCTCCCTCTATATCCCCCTCTCTCTATCCTCCTCTATCCTCCTCTCTCTCCCCCTCTTTATCCCTCCATCCCTCCTCTCTCCCTCTATATCCCCCTCTCTCTATCCTCCTCTATCCACCTCTCTCTCCCCCTCTTTATCCCTCCATCCCTTCTCTCTCCCTCTATATCCCCCTCTCTCTATCCTCCTCTATCCTCCTCTCTCTCCCCCCCTTTCTCTCTCTGTCTATATCACTCTCTCTCTATCCCCTCTCTTGCCCTCTTTCCCCCCTTCTCTCTCTCCCTCTCTCTCCCCCTCTCTATCCCTCCATCATTTCATCCCTCCTCTCCCTCTCCCTCTCCCTACGCCTCTCATCGGACTTACCTGCTGCTGGTGGTGAACAGCTTTATCCATTTTTTTGCCAATTATACACAAGATTAACACACGTCTGGCTGCTCTGGTTTGCTCCTCCATCTTTTGCAGAAGAGATTGACAGGAGAGAGAGAGAGAGAGAGAGAGAGAGAGAGAGAGAGAGAGAGAGAGAGAGAGAGAGAGAGAGAGAGAGAGAGAGAGAGAGAGAGAGAGAGAGAGAGAGATGGCCTGATTCCACCCGACCTCTCCCCCCCAATGTCTTTTTTCTCCACAACGTATCGATACAACCATCCATCCTCTGTTCAACCATCCACCCATCCAACTATCTTTCAAAAAAAGGTAAAATATGTGCAGCTATCGTTGTCCTCAACCCTTGATTAAGAAAACGGTGTTTAGAATAAGTGGACACACTCTTAGGAGTGGAGAAATTCATCCTCTGCATTAATTATTTGATCAGTTATTGTTTAAATGTTTTTTTACATTTAGTTCAATTAAAAAATATATATCCTGTCGTCATAGTTTTCAAATGTTTTGTTGTGATGTTCATGTTCATGATTCAAGATTCAAGATTCAAGATGTGTTTTTAATTGCCATTTGCTACACAAGTACAAAGGAAAGCTTGTTCCCCATTCCCTCCCGCAGTATGAATTTCCTACAACAATACTATACTATACTCAACTATGCAATACTATATACTACAATACTATCTATGTCTATGTATATTTACAAAGAACCATGGTGTTTCCACAGTGTCTGTAGAAACTCCACTCGAACTCAAAGTGTATTTGGGAATGCCTTGCCAATGGGGCAGGGCAGAAGCGGTTTCTTGCATTGGCGGGTTTTGGGTTGCATTGTCGGGTTTTCAGTGAGAAGTTTTTCTCACTCGCCGTGTATGCGTATGTGTGTGTTGATGATGATGGTTCCGGTCTCATCCATCTTGGCGACTTCAACATCTTGACTGAGAAGTTGGACCCTCTTCTCTCCTTCCTCCCCTCCTTCGACCTTCCCCGCCGCCCGTCTCCTCCGAACCACAAGGCCGGCAACCAGCTGGACCTAATCTTCACCAGACACTGCGATACAGTTAACCTTTCAGTTACTCCTCTCCATCTATCCGACCACTTCTTCATGTCTTTCTCCCTCTCCCTCCCTTCCCCCCCCTCCCACTCTCCTCCTACCCAGATGGTGACGTCCCGTCACAATCTCCACACACTCATCCCTGCCAAACTCTCCTATTCTGTTCTGTCTGCCCTCCCTCCTCCTGCTTCGTTCTCTGTTCTACCCCCTGATATTGCCACTGATCTTCTTCTCTCTACCCTGTCCTCTTCTCTGGACACTCTGTCCCCTCACCTCCAGGTCTGCACGTCCAACTCCACGTGTGCCCTGGTTGTCGGACTCAGTGCGTATCAGAGAGGCGGAGCCTCAGAGAGGCGGAGCCTCAGAGAGGCGGAGCCTCAGAGAGGCGGAGCCTCAGAGAGGCGGAGCCTCAGAGAGGCGGAGCCTCAGAGAGGCGGAGCCTCAGAGAGGCGGAGCCTCAGAGAGGCGGAGGCGCAGGTGGAAGAAAGGAAAAACCCCAGAAGACCTTTTCCATCTTTTTCTTCCCTCCTCCATCCCCCTCCCCCTCCCCCCAGCTCCTCCATCCCCCTCCCCCAGCTCCTCCATCCCCCTCCCCCTCCCCCCAGCTCCTC
>CM051007.1:2580505-2585505 GCA_027704905.1 Muraenolepis orangiensis
AGAGAGAGAGAGAGAGAGAGAGAGAGAGAGAGAGAGAGAGAGAGAGAGAGAGAGAGAGAGAGAGAGAGAGGATATTGCGGGGAATATTAACAAGGGGAATAATAATGACAGAAGAGATACGGAAGATACGACAAAAGACAAAATTAGGAGGAACAGAATCAGCAACAGAATTGCAATAAAAAAACAAAAACAAAGAGAGACGGGAGAGGAGAGAACGTAAGTAGGATGAATAGATGAGACGGAAAAATAGGAGTTTAAAAATATCAGCGCCACACACACACCAAAGCATCCAAGGGCTTTCTGACACACCATCACAAAGTCACATGAAGTATCTATCGCCTTCTGAAGAGATTTGTGTGTGTGTGTGTGTGTGTGTGTGTGTGTGTGTGTGTGTGTATGTGTGTGTGTGTGTGTGTGTGTGTGTGTGTGTCTTTGTATGTGTGTGTATGTTTATGTGTGTGTGTGTGTGTGTATGTGTGTCTTTGTATGTGTGTGTATGTTTATGTGTGTGTGTTTATGTGTGTGTGTGTGTGTGTGTGTGTGGAGGGTGGGGGGGAGAGGGAGGGTGGGGGGTTATTAGGGAAATGAGCTGATGTTGGCTTTGGTTGGAGTGCGGACCCCCTGGATTGCTGGTGCAGGCGGGGAGGAGGGGGGTGGAGGGGGGAGGAGGAGAGGGGAGGAGGATGGTGGAGGAGGGGGGTGGAGGATGGGGGAGGAGAGGGGAGGAGGATGGTGGAGGAGGGGGGAGGAGGATGGGGGAGGAGGGGGGGAGGAGAGGGGAGGAGGAGGGGGGAGGAGAGGGGAGGGGGATGGAGGAGGAGGGGGGAGGAGAGGGGAGGAGGATGGGGGAGGAGGGGGGAGGAGGATGGGGGAGTAGTGTGATGTGATTACTCGCACTTACAGACTTACTCTGTGAGTGCGGGGAATTTCACCGTGGGCGTGTTGTGTGAAGCGCGCACACACATCAGTGTGTTTGTGTGTGTGTCTGTGTGTGTGTGTGTGTGTCCTTGACTATGTGCGTTAATATGTGTGTCTTTATATCAGTGTGTGTTTGTGCGCGCGCGTGTGTGTGTGTGTTTGTCTGTGTGTGTGTGTGTGTGTGCACGCTTGTGTGTGCATGTTTATATAATGATGAAATCATTCACATTTAAACAAACAATATCACCACCAAACTGCGGCAAAAAAAACCCAGATCTGAGTTCAGTTGAGGCGTGAGTCTCAGACTGAAGGGGATATCGTCTGCAGGCTTCCTCTCTAGAACAGGTATCCCCTTATGGTTTCCCTTTCTTGTGTCTCCTGTGTCTCCCCTGCAGGTCTCACTCTCTTGGTGTGTGTGTGTGTGTGTGTGTGTGTGTGTTCATCTGTGTGTGTTTATATAAGTGCATGTGTTTATGTGTGTGTTATGTGTGTGTGTGTGTGGTGTGTGTGTGTGTGTGATGCGGGAGGCCCAGATGGTTGATTGTAGAGAGATGAAGCACATGAAGTACTTTTCTACACTCATTACCCCCCCATCTCTCTCTCTCCCTCTCCCTCCCTCGCCCTCTCTCTCTCTCTCTCTCTCTGTCTGTCTAACTCTCTCCCTCTCCCTCCCTCGCCCTCTCTCTCTCTCTCTCTCTCTCTGTCTGTCTAACTCTCTCCCTCTCTCTCTCTCTCTCTCTCTCTGTCTGTCTAACTCTCTCCCTCTCTCTCTCTCTCTCTCTCTCTCTCTCTCTCTCTCTCTCTCTCTCTTTCTCTACCACTCTGGAGGGCATGGAGCTCAAAATGCTACAGGCTCTCATCATGTAGCTCCACTGCACATGATTTAGTGCAAAACCCATGTGTGTGTGTGTGTTTTAGCAGGCAAAGAAGCAAGTGTGTCTGTGTATGTGTGTGTGTGTGTGTGTGTGTGTGTATGTGTAGACATGGATTTGTGTGTGTGTGTGTGTGTGTGTGTGTGTATGTGTAGACATGGATTTGTGTGTGTGTGTGTGTGTGTGTGTGTGTGTGTAGACATGGATTTGTGTGTGTGTGTGTGTGTGTGTGTGTGTGTGTGTGTGTGGTGTGTGTGTGTGTGTGTGTGTGTGTGTGTGTGTAAAAGGGCATTTGGCCTTTGGCTTGGTGTGCACCAAGCCCACTGATACCTTAAGCCAAGCCATGATATATTTTGCACTTTGCATAATCAGAGTGTCTCCCTCCGCCCCCCCTAAACCCCCCCCCCCCCCCCCCTCCCCCCTACCTATCTAATTACTGTCGGCTGTCAGCCTCCACAGTGCGCGGGTATCATGTTCAGGGCAGCCACGGAGGCCACGCCCCATCTGCTCCCATTGGACACAGGTCAGATGTTGAGCTCATGTGACCCGCGTCATGTGACCACTGGCAGGTAATTACAGTGGCACTGATTTCCCATGGTGCTCAACAGGGAGCCTCCAGAGCTAGCTGTTAGCTAATGCACAGCGCCGGCGCCGCGCCGTCCATATTCACTTTGCTCCGACGACTGAGTACACCGAATGGTGCATATTTACACATATATATGTATATATATATGTATATATATACATATATATGTCAAAGTGAAACTATATGTGTGTGTTGTGGATATATATATAAATACATGTATATATATATATATACACAATTCGGTATACACAGACAGAGCGATAAGTGATAAGTGAATATAAGTGAATATATATATCTATCTCTATATATAGAGATAGATATATATGTGAAAGTGAAAAGTGAAAGAATATGTGTGTGTGTAGTGGAGGAGAGTGGTGGGTTTGTTTTATGATTTTCGAGTATTGCTAAAGAGATTCTCCATTTAGTTTTTCCAACAATTGAAAGGAACGGGGTTGGTCCTTATCTCACAGCTTCCATTTAGCGACAAAAGGGACTAAAAATAAAACCCTGGCAAGATGTCCCAAATGGTCCCTTCTCTCTGCGGGACCAGCGACCGGATTGTGAACTGGTTTGTGTGTTGCATCAGAGACACAAAGCCTCTCTCTCTCAGTTGCTTAGTGACATCACTGGTGATGACCAATCATCACTCTTCTCCATCCACGCCAGACACAAACAACTCACAAACAAGTAATTAGCTAAATTAGATCGTCTCCCTGTACTCTCCCTTCCCTTTTCCCCGTCTGTCTCTCTGTCTGTCTGTCTGTATCTCTGTCTGTCTGTCTATGTCTCTCTTTCTGTCTGTCTGTCTATGTCTCTCTTTCTGTCTGTCTGTCTATGTCTCTCTTTCTGTCTGTCTGTCTCTCACTCTCTTTCTGTCTCTCTTTCTATGTCTCACCTTCTGTCTGTCTGTCTGTGTCTGTCTGTCTGTCTGTCTCTCTGTCTCTCTCTCTCTCTCTCTCTCTCTCTCTCTCTCTCTTTGCAGAAAAGGACAGCACATTGGGGGAAGGTGAACAACAGGGTAGTCAAACCCTGGAGTCATTCCCCCTTCTCACCCCTCTCCCCCCTCACCCCCCCTCACCACTCTCCCCAGGAGACAAACCAGGACAGAGCAACCCCCCTGAGCACCCAGATAGATAGAACCAATCGAACCAAGCTAAGCTAAGACGCTACGTCTACCGCCTCAACAAACAAACCCACCGTAAGCTACATAACCCTAACGTTAAGACAGACCAGAAGTTCAGAATCCCGCGGAGGCTGGAGACAGGAAGGGTGAGACAGTGAAGAGGACAGGGGGAGGCAGTGTGGTGTCACGTCTCAGCACTGTATCACTTTAACGGCGGTCAATTGGCCAACAAGTTCAATCCAAAATGGCAGACACAGGCCGCCGCCACCACCGCCGCCGCCGTTGCCACGGAGACGCTCCCTGTGGTTATAGCATCGGGACGCCATCCAACAGATTCATGATGTAATTGTTAATAATTCCAAAGGATGACGGAGTGGCTGGAGCGATCCAGAGGTGACTTGGCAGGGGGTGAACCGAGACAGCGCTTAATATGATAATGCAATTAGCCGCATGCATGCGTGCGCATGTGTGTGTGTAAACTCCCAGCAATAAGGTTGCATGTGTGTGTGTGTGTGTGTGTATACTCCCAGCGATAAGGTCGCATGTGTGTGTGTGTGTGTGTGTGTGTGTGTGTGTGTGTGTGTGTGTGTGTGTGTGTGTAAACTCCCAGCGATAAGGTCGCATGTGTGTGTGTGTGTGTGTTGTTGGGGGTTTTGCTAAATAAAGAGAGAAAATCGTGACAGACGCGCCTTACCTTCGTAAGCGGCTCTGAAACCCTGGCCGCTGACGGCGTAGTCGGAGATGAGCCACAGGGTGAGCCTGGAGCCCGTACTCACGACGGGCGAGGGAAGCTGGAAGCCCGTTAGCCTGGAGAGAGAGAGAGAGAGAGAGAGAGAGAGAGAGAGAGAGGGAAGATTCAATCAGTTGGCTGCAAGTTCAAGTAAAACACAACCCATTTAGAAGCAAGCTGCTGTCCAAAAGCATTTACTTTATTCTTTTTGTGTTAATCCTTTGAATAGCTACGTTCCGGAATGCTCTATTCACATTAAAGATATTTTTATTTTTGAAAGATGTGGGAAAAAAAGATTCAAAACTCATGAGCTTTTTCACGATCAAAGCGAGAGCTAACAAGCTAACCACGCAACAACACCAACAACATGCTAAACTGAAAGTGGTGGCTGATGAAAGGAAATCTTTAGCAAAGAAATAACTCGAGGGAAAAAAAAAATATATATATATATATATATATAAATAAATAAATAAAGACATCACTTTGGTATTTAGGATAATTGGCCATGGCGATTGAATGAAAGCGGTGTGAACCTGTACCATCTCTGCTAAAGACAGTGCCACTCTCTCTCTTCCCTCTGGAGCCCCTCCTCCTGAAGCCCCGCCCCTCTGGAGCCCTTCCTCCTGAAGCCCCGCCCCTCTGGAGCCCTTCCTCCTGAAGCCCCACCCCTCTGGAGCCCCTCCTCCTGAAGCCCCACCCCCCTGGAGGGGATGTGAGGGGAGGGGGTGAGGGGGGGAGGGATGTGAGGGGAGGAGGGGAGGGGGTGAGGGA
>CM051007.1:2610505-2615505 GCA_027704905.1 Muraenolepis orangiensis
ACCTATTGAAGGTTCTACAGAAGAACATGATGAAGACACCTGCTGAAGGTTCGACAGAAGAACGTGATGAAGACACCTGTTGAAGGTTCTACAGAAGAAAGTGATGAAGACACCTGTTGAAGGTTCTACAGAAGAAAGTGAAGAAGACACCTATTGAAGGTTCCACAGAAGAAGGGGATGAAGACATAGCAGATCTGCTGAGACATCCAGGGCTGACACGTCCAGGCCCAAGCCCTTCATGGTGATCAGGTTCAAGGCCTTCCACAGTGTCTGAGAACAGCTGACCATCAGCCGTTTTCGCCGTGTCCTCATAAGTGTCTCCTCGGCGAAATTGGTATTGAAAAAAAAAATACCCCCAAAAAAAGAAAAGGATAATTATTTCATTACTATTTATTTATGCAAATTGACCATTGAACGGCAGTGGTGGTGGTGGTGGTGGTGGTCGGTGGGGTGTGTTTGTGTGTGTGTGTGTGTATGTGTGTGTGGGTGGGTGTCTGTGTGTGTGTGTGTGAGGAGGGGGGGGGGGGTTGTTTAAGCAAGGTCAATACTAATATCCAGGTGAAATCTCCCTGGCCGACTCTCTGTGGACAGAGAGGCCCAGGTCAATAATCCTCTCATCAGCCCAGGCATTACAGAGGTCCTCCATTAAACAAATGCCAATCAAGGAGTCTTCACAAGCAGCCAGATGGCCCCAGATACCACGACAGGCTGGTCTGCACTGAGGCTGCGTCGTGTGGATGAATTCTGAAAAGGTTTGGCACCCGAGTAGGGTGGGGTTGGTTTTGAATTGCTGCAACACTGCAGAGCCTCATCTAAAGTGAAGAAAGATGCTGAAAAACAGTGTGTGTGTGTGTGTGTGTGTGTGTGTGTGTGTGTGTGTGTGTGTGTGTGTGTGTGTGTGTGTGTGTGTGTGTGTATGTGTGTGTGTGTGTGTGTGTGTGTGTGTGTGTGTGTGTGTGTGTGTGTGTGTGTGGGGCATGGACTCCTATAGCAGGGCTATAGTATCCATGTCCACAGGTGTTCCACTACAAGTCCACAAAGGTTTCCGGGTTTTGGGTCTGGAATTCCCCTCCGTCCCTCGTTAGCAAGATTCAACACATTCAACACTTTTTTTTCTTGTGTATTCAGCGGAAGTCGCTCTGCATAAAAGCTCCTTAAAATAAATTATGCTGAAATAAAGATTATATTTTATGGAAAACAGTTGCCTACTGGTCTGAAATATATGGAAAACTTTGAGGGGGCTGTGCCAGCCGCAGAGACTTTCGGAGACTGTTTTTGTTGAATCTATTGCACCGGTGCCAAATGACCAAATCCTAAAATCAATACTCAGACTCATACAACTCGGTCCAGTAAAAAAAAAGGCAAAATGCAGGCTGCTTTTAGAGGTTTTTTGGCTGGATTCACTAACATTGTATCCAAAAATAAAATAACTGAAATGCAAATAAATAAAGAAATAAGAGGCAAATACACATGAAAATACATATTGCGAGGTATTTACGATCACTTTACAACATTATTTGAGTCTTCATTTATTGGCCTCAGGATAAGTTAATGCAGGAGACTCTTTGGTCCAAACGATTACTTAGCAGGTATTGGAAATGTTTCGACATTTTGGCCGGAGAACAAAAGGAAGGAAAAGGGAGTGGACTGGACTGGAGAAGACTCAGGTTCCCAGGATCAACAACTTCATGATGAAAACAGCCAAGGATTAAAAAGAGTTAAGGTGAGGTTAAACTCACGCAACCCCTGTTTTCGCAGGCACACCTTGATTAATACATAGTCTTAATTTTTTGTCCACAAATGACCTCTCTCATACCCCCTACCCACCCTCCACCCCTCCTTCCCTCACTACTCCTCCTCCAGGAGTGTGCATTATGAAATTAGCCGCCCAGGAGTCTGTGCCCTGTTTTGGGGGCCCCTGGGTATAAATGGGAGGGGTTGGGCCCTTCCTGCAGGCGACCCCAGTAACCCCCCATAAAGACCTCATAAAGAGAGAGACTGCTGGGGGGTTTCACTCCACGGCCGCTCCATCCGCCGGAGTGGAAGGTCGCTTTTATATTTATATATACACACAATACATTTTTCATTTTTATGGTCTAGTAAAATCTAGTAATTTAGTAAAATATAGTCAAATGTAGTAAATCTAGTAAAAAAAAAGAATTTGCTCTAGCAGCAGGTTCATTTATAACTTTTGCACACTTCTGGAGATCAGATCGGCAGTCGCTCGCCGCCTACCAGAGTTTTTTCATTCTTTCGACTCGGACGTCCCGCCCGAAGTCACAGCTGGATTATCTCCGACCATCTTGGGCACGATTACACGCAAGCAGATTACACGGATTACACGGAAGAAGCGAGGGAAGCGAGCCGGCGTGCTAGTCAGGCTGAGATGTCGATCCGATCGCCCCCCACTACCCACCATTCTACTGGCTAATGTACAGTCTCTGGACAATAAGTTAAGCGAGCTACAGGCTCGTATTAAATTCCACTGGGAAACTAAGGACAACTGTATCATCTGCCTTACGGAGACATGGATGTCAGAGGGAGTCACCGACGCAGCTATCGAGCCGACGGGATTTTCCGACCACCGGGCGGACAGAACAAAGGCTCTCTCCGGTAAAGATCGCGGAGGGGGGGTATGTCTCATGATAAATAGATCTTGGTGCAAACAAAGTCATGTACATCCCCTCAAGTCTTTCTGTTCCCCGGACCTGGAGTACCTGATGCTTATGTGCCGTCCATACTGGCTACCTCGTGAGTTTAGAGCGGTAACCGTGACCGCTGTTTACATTCCCCCACAAGCCAACACGGACCCAGCGCTGAAGGAACTGTACGGGGCTATCAGCGAACAGGAGTCGGCACACCCCGAGGCTGCTCTCATCGTGGCGGGGGACTTCAACAAGGCCGCGTTGCCTCGGACAATAACATAAACGAGTAGGTGTCGTCGGTCACCGGGTTCATCAAGAAGTGCATAGATGACGTTGTTCCGACCAAGTTGGTTCGGATATATCCCAACCACAAACCGTGGATTAACGGCGATGTTCGCGCTGCCCTACATGCGCGTAACGCCGCCTTTGGCTCCGGGAATATGGAGGAATATACGAGAGCCCGTTACGACCTCCGCAAGACCATCGTCACTGGCAAGGGGGAGTATAAGGACAGAGTGGAGGATAAATTCAAGAACCACGACGCAAGGGGTATATGGCAGGGGCTACAGACAAACTTCAGAGGGAGAACCAGTTGTGTAGAGAACTCCTCTACCTCCCTCCCAGGAGAGCTAAATACATTTTTTGCTCGGTTCGACGTGAACGGTAGCCCGCCTAAGCCAGCGCCGCCTGAGGAGACCAGCCAGCTGAACATATCGGAGGCGGATGTGCGCCGCACCTTCAAGCGGCTGAACATCCGTAAGGCGGCAGGCCGACGTCATCCCGGGCCGCCGCTGGATCACTGGAGCAGTGGTGCCAGGAGAACAGCCTTGCCTTCAACGTCTAGAAGACCAAGGAGCTGATCGTGGACTTCAGGAAGCAGAGAGGAGAGCACAGCCCTATCTCCATCGACGGTGTTGCAGTAGAGAGGGTCAGCAGCTTCAAGTTCCTCGGCGTGCACATATCCGAGGACCTCACATGGTCCACGCACACCACACACGTGGTGAAAAGGGCCCAACAACGCCTGTATTTCCTCAGGCGTCTGAGGAAATTCAGCATGGGCCCCGCATCCTGAGAACATTCTATAACGGCACCATCGAGAGTGTTCTTACAGGGTGTATCACCGCCCGGTACGGGAACTGCACCGCACTCGAGCGCAGAGCGCTTCAAAGGGTGGTGCGGACGGCAGTATACGGTTGGAGGTGAGCTCCCCTCCCTCCTGAATATATACAACCAGCGGTGCGTGGCCAAGGCCAAACGCATCATAAAGACATTGCCCACCCCAGCCAACTGTATTCACTTTTACCGTCAGGCAGGCGATACCGCAGTATCAAGTGCCGTACAAATAGACTCAGAGATAGCTTCCACAGTCAGGCCATCAGGCTGCTGAACAAGGGCGTATAACATATAACAATGTATATTTTATTACATTGATTTATATATACATATTGCTCTTTTTCTGTGCCGAAATATTGCATTTTATAAATTGCATTTTCATTTATATTTTTTAACTTTATTCTATTCTATTTTTATTCTATTTTTATCTATTTTTATCTTATTTTTATAACTGCTGTCTGTCGTCGGGTTTTGCACATAAGATTTTCACTCACTGCTTTATACTTGTGTAAACTGTGAAGTGACGATAAACTGGAGATGAGGAACATCAAACATCCGTACGTCTCATGCTGGGAAGTTGACTTTCTCTCGTTTCTCCTCATTGTGGAAAGACGGCACCCCGGAAAGCTGAAGCCTTGCTGCTCCCACTGCTTCTTAGCCCCCAGGGCCTTGTTATGTTAATATTAGTCACAGCACACTATTTTTAGTTATTTTATTGTGTTTGGTCTGCTATGTTTTTAACTTTGTAGCACTCTGAGATTTTTAAAAGTGCAATATAAATACAATTTATTATTTACCCTAAAAGTGTCAATTGGTCCCAGTAGAGGGACAGCGGACGTGCCTGCGAGTGTCTGCCTGAGTCCATGTGTGTCCCATATAGTTGGTGTGTTTCAGTGTGTGTGTGTGTGTGTGTGTGTGTGTGTGTGTGTGTGTGTGTGTGTGTGTGTGTGTGTGTGTGTGTGTGTGTGTGTGTGTGTGTGTGTGTGTGTGTGTGTGTGTGTGTGTGCATGCATACATGAATGCGCAAGAGTGCTTGTGTGTGTGTGTGTGTGTGTGCACTTGTGTGATATGTGTCCATGTGTATGTGTGTGTGCACATGCACAAGGGCTCTTGTGGTATGTGTCCGTGTGTGTCCGTGTGTGTCCGTGTGTGTGTGTGTGTGTGTGTCCGTGTGTGTGTGTGTGTCCGTGTGTGTCCGTGTGTGTGCTTGTGTGTTTCCTCCTCTGCTCAGGCTAGTTGTTG
>CM051007.1:2618005-2620505 GCA_027704905.1 Muraenolepis orangiensis
TTCTCTCTCCGTCATCTATCACAAAATAACTGTTTTTCATTTGAATCGTTATGGACTCAAGGCACACAAGGTTATTTTTTTGTCTTCTTCCCCTTTAATTCTTCCTCTGGATCCCCTGTTTTATAATTGTAGCAATTGTATATACATGTATATATGCTATACATTTATATATGCTCACTACCTTGTATACACATTTACATATATGTATCCTGCTTTCAATAACTGCATACCCCTGATCACTATCTGTTAAATACTGTTAAATACTTACTTACCTGTGTATATATATATATATATATGTATATACCTATTATTATTATTATGCTCATATCCCTCTTAATACCTAGTAGACTGTCTTTTAACAACTGTACATTATATATCACCATGCACTTTACTGCAACATTTGCACTCTGGTTAGATGCTAAATTATTTCCGCTGTACTGTACTTGTTATTTATTATTAAGAGTTGGATGGATGCCTTTCCAGTAGTCTATTCTAGACCTTTGCATAAGGTCTGGAAGGTCTGGTATCCACCAAACTACCACTCGGGGATACACCTCGGAGTCGTCCAACGCTATCCAACTTTTAAAGGCTTTTTTCCACAATTCAACGCACATCATCAGTACATATCATCCACCTGTCACTTTATTGCTCTTTTTTATGTTCATTTGTATTGTGTGTAAAGTATTTATTTTAGTCACTGACAGCTAGTCAGTTTGTCAGTGTACAGCAAGTACCGTACAGCCTTTAACCCATCCTAGTGTTAGGAGCAGTGGGGCAGCTTTAACCCATCCTAGTGTTAGGAGCAGTGGGGCAGCCTCTAACCCATCCTAGTGTTAGGAGCAGTGGGGCAGCCTCTAACCCATCCTAGTGTTAGGAGCAGTGGGGCAGCTTTAACCCATCCTAGTGTTAGGAGCAGTGGGGCAGCCTCTAACCCATCCTAGTGTTAGGAGCAGTGGGGCAGCCTCTAACCCATCCTAGTGTTAGGAGCAGTGGGGCAGCCTCTAACCCATCCTAGTGTTAGGAGCAGTGGGGCAGCCTCTAACCCATCCTAGTGTTAGGAGCAGTGGGGCAGCGCTCGAGGAGTAGTGTAGGGGGTGCCTTGCTCAAGGGCACTTAGTCAGTAACCTGATGTTTCGAGGACTTGAACCGGCGACCCTAGCCAACCCACTGAGTTGCTGCCCCCCCTCGTTATAGTATTGTGTTGAAGTCCTCCTGCCGGGGGGTTGGGAGGAAGCGTTCCATTGGACGTGTTGCAAATGGCAAATACAAATCTAGAATCTGGACAGGGATTCAGTATATTTTTTCGATATTATCTTCAAGATTTAAGATTCAAGATGTTTTTATTTGTGCGGCGGATTTCTTATACTCCCCATATCTAAGGTATATCTAACGTATATCTAACGTATATGTAACGTATAGCTAACGTATATCTAACGTATAGCTAACGTATATCTAACGAATATCTAACGAATATCTAACATATAGCTAACGTATATATCTAACGTATATCTAACGTATATCTAACGAATATCTAACGTATATCTAACGTATATCTAACGTATATCTAACGTATATCTAACGAATATCTAACATATAGCTAACGTATATATCTAACGTATATCTAACGTATATCTAACGTATATCTAACGTATATCTAACGAATATCTAACGTATAGCTAACGAATATCTAACGTATAGCTAACGTATAGCTAACGAATATCTAACGTATAGCTAACGTATAGCTAACGAATATCTAACGTATATCTAATGTATTTATCTAACGTATATCTAACGTATATCTAATGTAAATATCTAACATATAGCTAACGTATATCGAACATATATCTAACGTATATCTAACGTATATCTAACATATATCTAACGTATATCTAACATATATCTAACGTATATGTTCCGCGGCTGGTGGCCGGGGTGAGCGGGGAACCCACGGATGATTTCCCAGATACTTGACTCTAGAAACCAAATGTTTGGCCACGCAGACATCAAAACAAACGCTGGGATTCATAAAACAAAAAAAAAGACTGGATGGCGTGGGCTTGCCAAAATAAAATAAAAAGATCGCCCACGCGCTGCAACACCGAGAGTCTCTGTAGCGCCAGCGGCCAATTTCAACCCCCGCAAATTGATTTTTTTGTAGAAGCGTACCGAGAGAGAGAGAAAAAAATGCCACAAAACAGCCACGGAGAGCTACAGGCCGCAGGTAACATGTCAGTTAGCATTTACACAGCAGCGAGAAATCTAAATGCAGACACAGACATGAATACACACACACACACACACACACACAGAAACGTGCACACTAGCATGCAACTTCTATGCCTGCCCACGCAACACACACACAAACACGCACGCACGCACACACACACACACACACACACACACACACACACACACACACACACACACACACACACACAAACGCTGCTAGCACTCGAGTAACAAAAAGTGTTATTGACGACGACAGTCGAAATCTGTGTTC
>CM051007.1:2635505-2640505 GCA_027704905.1 Muraenolepis orangiensis
TCCTCCTCATCATCATCTTGATCATCGCAGCAGCAGCAGCTGGACTGAACCATGTCATGCGGAACGATGGGGTTTAGGGGGACATCAAACACACAACACACACACACGAAAAAAAAAAAATCTGATTTGATACACACTACTTACTACACACACACCTCGACGACGGTGGTCTGGAAAAAACCTGACTTATTTACCCCCGCACACACACACACGCGTAAAAAGATATCACCGGACGCGTCGTCGTCGGTGTCCCCTCTCCTCCGAAACGCCAAACCGCCTCCGCCTTCAAACACCAAGATCCATGCCTCTCTCCTCTCACTTTATTCCTTCCAGAAACGGCGAGTGGTCATCTCTATTTCCAAATCATCATCATCAAAAGCATTCGCCTTGTTAATTAAATCCAACGTCTCTCTAAGTAACGTTCCTCCCTTTTAAAAAAAAACACTCGGCGAAGATGTAAGATCCAACAAAAAAATCCTGAATCCTAAATGTTCCGCATCCTAAACGGAATTGTGCTCTGAAGTTATCGAACAGCGTTCTGTGTGTTGTTTAGAGCTGAAGAGGTTTCACTGAATATGGGCCATCGTACCCCCCGTCACACCAGCGGACCTCAACAGCGTTCGCTACAGCATCTCGGCTCTGTGCGACGCCAAGTACCAGACTGCAGACCCGCTCCGACTCAGCATCTCTCTCTCTCTCTCTCTCTCTCTCTCTCTCTCTCTCTCTCTCTCTCTCTCTCTCTCTCTCTCTCTCTCTCTCTCTCTCTCTCTCTCTCTCTCTCTCTCTCTCTCTCTCTCTCTCTCTCTCTTTCTCTCTTTCTCTCTCTCTTCTCGCTCTCTCTCTCTCTCCCCCTCCCTCGCTGCTTTCGCTCTCTCTCTCTCTCTCCCTTGATCTCTCTCTCTCCTCTCTCCCTCTCTCTCTCTCTCTCCTCTCTCTCTCTCTCTCTCTCTCTCTCTCTCTCTCTCTCTCTCTCTCTCGCTCTCTCTCGCTCTCTCTCTCTCTCTCTCTCTCCCTCTCGCTCTCTGCCCTCTCTCTCTCTCTCTCTCTCTCTTCCTCTCTCTCTCTCTCTCTCTCTCTCTCTCTCTCTCTCTCTCCTCTCTCTCTCTCTCTCTCTCTCTCTCTCTCTCTCTCTCTCTCTCCCCCTCGTTCGCTCTCTCTCTTGCTCGTTTCTCTCTCCCCCTCCCTCGCGCTCTCTCTCTCTCTCTCTCTCTCTCTCTCTCTCTCTCTCTCTCTCTCTCTCTCTCTCTCTCTCTCTCTCTCTCTCTCTCTCTCTCTCTCTCTCTCCCCTCGTCGCTCTCTCTCTTGCTCGCTTCTCTCTTCCCTCCCTCACTCGCGCTCGCTCTCTCTGCTCGCTTTCTCTCTCCCTCTCTCTCACTCGCGCTCTCTCTCTCTCTCTCTCTCTCTCTCTCTCTCTCTCTCTCTCTCTCTCTCTCTCTCTCTCTCTCTCTCTCTCTCACCCACACATACACGCACTCTCGCTCTCTCACCCTCTCGCTCTCTCTATCTTGATCTCTCTCTCTGTCCAATTATTACTTATAGACCTACATATAATGTATTTATTCTGCATATATACGCTGTATACTGCATATAAACTGCATATATGTATAATTATATACTATATATAATATATTAATGTATGTAAATGTGTATGAGCTAGCCTTAGAATTATATAGGTCCATACAATGACAATAATAATAATAATAATAATAACAATAATAATAATAATTATTATTATAATTATTATGGAAAATCACCCAATAAGACGGACACAGCTCCCCCCGAGGGCAACATGTTGCAAAACATCCCAGAATGCTCCGTTGGCATTCCTGCATCCCCCACGACGCTCCTCTCCTGACTGACTGACAGCCACCTTGAGGCTACTCATAGCATGCCTCATGGGACCCTCTGTGTGGCCCCTTTGCTTGGCTTTGCTTGCTCCTGTGATGCCCTACAGAGGGACTTGCCGCATGGGCTCCCACGGCGGTCTTCTTCGCCGGGCGGTGATTCCGCCGGCGGGTGGTGATTCCGCCGACGCCAACCGCGCCTGCGTTGACCTTACCGCCTGCTCCCGTCGTGTCCATGACCGCCTGCTTATAGCTGCCACGTTTCCCAGCTATACTCCCCGGCAGTACGACTGACTCCTTTTTGTCTCGTCGCATGAAGTGTGGTTTTGGTGCTAATGCTTCCACACCGCCAACCGTGGAACTCGGCGACCTCTGCGGCCTCCTCTTGCCTCCCACGTCCCCGACCTTGTTCTGACAATGTCGGAGACCTCCCGGGGTTGGGGGTCGAACTCAGCTCCCCCGTCTTGCAGGACCACTCCCCCCGGTGCGCGGGTCATGGTGGATGCTTCCCTCTGAAGGGTTGCTGGAGATGGGAGCGTCAGTGTGTCTGTCTGTTCCCTCCCTCCCTCCCCCCCCCCCCCGCCCTGTACATTCCAAAACTCAAACTCATCGCATCGCAAAACCCACGCCACCCTCCTCTGCAACAGTAACTCACCCTTTGTCGACGATGACGAGGCACTGCCAAAGAACACCGTGAACTCAGAATAACCCATCGCTGTAAGACATTCAAAGATAACTTTATAATGGTCTGCTGTCATGGCGGGGTTGTAACGGGAAGTGGGAAAACAGACCAAATCAAATCAGGAAATGTACTTGTCCGCTTCTGGGGTGATCCCCGGTTATTTTGCCCCCCCCTCCCCCCCCCCCAGTACCAGTTCAATGGACCAGAACCCCCCGTCCCCGTCCCCGTCCCCGTCCATAACCTAAAGCCCAACAAGAGTATAGCGCCAAAGCTCTGGACTGATCACACAGCACATGTTAGAACCCATCAACACCACTCGAGGAGATGTTTAACAGCAGAGATTCTCAATTGGAAACATTATTGAACATTTAAAATCACCGCGCCCCGTTTTAGAATACCCTCTGTCCCTCTGTAGAATACCCTCTGTCCCTCTGTAGAATACCCTCTGTCCCTCTGTAGAATACTCTCTGTCCCTCTGTAGAATACCCTCTGTCGGTCGAACACAGACTTCTTTCTGGCAGGGGACCACCCTCAACGCAACACATGGACAGGAATGCCAGGCAAAACCAAAACAGGACACAATTCACAGGACACACACACACACACACACACACACATACGTAGTAACTGGACACTTACAAACACGCTAACAAGTATACAAGGACTACTACGGGTTCAATGACAGTTTGTATCGACAGGCAGTGACCTACTGAACTGCTAGGAGCGCTGCCACTATCATAACATGTCATTAACATTGCACTGTCATACTTTTGCTGGACTTTCTGGACTCATTACAGTTACTGCACTGTTCTGTACTGTATTCATGATGCTGCTGCACTACTGGCACTTTAAAAAAAAGCTTTTTAAATGTTATTTTTGCACAATTCAACACATACTGTATGTACATATCATCCATCAGTCACTTGATCCTTGCTTGTTGCATGTGGCAAATAAAAATCTTGAATCTTAAATCTTGAAGTAAACAAGCCGTACCCTGGATTCCTGTCCCCCCCCGTGCGTATTAACAAAACCTGGACCTGTTTTGCCTCCTATTGTTTTGCCTTGTCTTGTACTGTTTTGTCTTGCACTTTACTCTGTGTTGCTTCGAACCTGTGTCAAATTCCAATGTGTGTGATTCTGATTCTGATTGTGATTGTGATTGTGATTGTGGACACGGAGGAGAGGTGTGCGTGCTCTTCCTTCCGACCTGAAGCTGAACGCCTCACTCTAACCCACTAAGCCCCTACAGTACGTCACAGCATACAGCCAGAACTCCGCAGTGATATCGCTCCAAAAGGGCCCCTAGCTGCAGTCATCCTGTGTTGTGATTGTTATTGTTGTTATCTGTTGTGAAGCAAAACTAAAGGGAACTTTAGCTGAGCCCCAAACACACCGTATGGTAAACCTGTAGTTCTGGAACTGGGTCTTGGGGCTGTTTTTTCAACTTTTGACCAGGCTTAACATATTACACTAGAGATGCTAAGGGATGATTCAACCCATGAAGAGCTATTTTCCATCTTCATTGTATATTGATAAATCAACAAAACACGTTGGGCCAGGCTGAGAATCCATTGGATTTAAAGTAGGTGATCATATATCCATTCATCCCATGTCATAGTAGTGGCCCAATATGATTGAACTCTTTCAAAACAGGTATCAATGCACCTGTTCAAAGTACGTTGTAGTCAAAATAGGCTACTGACAGTTAAAATAAATAAAGACACACGCACAGATCTGACAATAGGTGGCACCTATAGCAATCTAAACCAAATTACACCGATTATTACATTACATTACATTGATTTTGCAGACACTTTTGTCCAAAGCGACTTACAATACTGCGTTTCAACAAAGGTTTAAAGGTAAGAGACGACAACTCGTGACCAGAAGTCAAAAGAGCATTTTATACATCAGGTAATAGTTCAAACAATTATAATGTCCCCCTGACACGTTGACATAAGCAGAGCAGGTGGTACGTGCTGTCATGCTAGCACCCCCCCCCCGAGTGTGTGTGTGTGTGTGTGTGTGTGTGTGTGTGTGTGTGTGTGTGTGTGTGTGTGTGTGTGTGTGTGGTGTGTGTGTGTGTGTGTGTGTGTGTGTGTGTGGTGATGGCTGGTTTAACACGTGGGCCTTGCTTACTCAAGGACACACAGGTGTGCAGCCTCACAGAGTCAAATCAGTCTGACTCGGGGGCCAGGTACGGCTGCTGCATGCTTCAACCAGCCACCAACCACACACACACACACACACACACACACACACACACACACACACACTTTTGACATCACTTTCTTCCTTTTCATTGTATCTATGCAGATGCTGCGATTAACTTTTTCCACAGAACCTCAGATAACTAATATAATAATAATTGTGGAGCATAAGCACAGACCGGCTGTGACAGGCTAGTCACAACACAAGGGAGATCATTTTTAGAATAGCATGTTAACTATTTTTTATTTTATTTGATCTATTTT
>CM051007.1:2648005-2650505 GCA_027704905.1 Muraenolepis orangiensis
GAGGTGGGGGAGAGAGAGGGAGGGAGGGGAGGGGAGAGGATGGGGGAGGGGAGGGGGGGTTTGGGGGGAGGTGGGGGAGAGAGAGGGAGGGAGGGGAGGTGGGGGAGAGAGAGGGAGGGAGGGGAGAGGATGGGGGAGAGGATGGGGGAGGGGAGGGGGGGTTTGGGGGAGAGGATGGGGGAGGGAGGGGGGGTTTGGGGGAGAGGATGGGGGAGGGAGGGAGGAGAGGATGGAGGAGGATGGGGGAGGGAGATGGGGGGAGGGAGGGAGGGAGGGAGGGAGAAGGGAGGATAGGGGAGAGATTGAGGAGGGAGGATGGGGGAGGGAGGGAGGAGAGGATGGAGGAGGATGGGGGAGGGGAGATGGGGGGAGGGAGGGAGGAAGGAGGGGAGGATGGGGGAGAGATTGAGAAGGGAGGATGGGGGAGGATGGGGAGGGAGGGAGGGAGGGGGCAGGAGAGGAGGGGGGAGGGAGGGGAGAGGATGGGGGAGGGAGGGAGGAGGGGAGGGGAGGAGACATCACTAGGGTACGCCGCAGAGACGGCGTCTAGCGACTCACCTCCCCTTTGGTAATTAGAAGCCATCTCCTTTGCCGGTCAAATGAGTCAAAGTTTCATTGATTAATGGTAAATAGACTTTTTATACAGCGCTTTTTATCCAAAGCGCTTTACAAGTCATGTCTTACATTCAGTCACCCATTCACACACACATTCACCCATCCATCCGACGGCGGAGTCATCAGCCATGGAAGGAGACAGCCAGCAGTTAGGGTTAGGCGCTTTATAGACATGGTCAAATCGCACGTACAGTAAAATCATTTCAGAATTTTATAGATTAAATTAAGACAAAAAATGTGTTCAATTAAATTGGAGTATGATTAAAAAATGTAAAGTCATAGGATGGAGAGGGGGGGGGGGTTAGCAGGGGAGAGGTGGGTCTTGAGAACTCAAGGACACCTCGGCAGCTAGGAGGAGTTGGGGGGTCGAACCAGCAACCTTCCGCTGCTAGGAGGAGTTGGGGGGGGTCGAACCAGCAACCTTCCGCTGCTAGGAGGAGTTGGGGGGTCGAACCAGCAACCTTCCGGTTGTCAGGCGACCGCTCTACCTCCTGCCGGCTACTGCCGCCTATAATAAGGACCAGTCGGGTTATTACTAGCAAGATACTAGCAATACTTTGGCATCTGTTGTCTCTTTGATATCTGATCTGTTTACCTGTCTACAGGCGCCTGTCTCTTTGTCTCTTTGTCCATGTGTCTCTGTCTATGTGTCTCTCTGTGGACCTGTCTCTCTGTGGACCTGTCTCTCTGTGGACCTGTCTCTCTGTGGACCTGTCTCTCTGTCTATCTAATTCCTTGTCTCTTTGTCTATCTGCAATTATCGGGTTCTCTGGCTCTCTCTGTTTCTGTCTCACCCTCTCTGTCTTTTTGCCTCTCTCTACCTCTCTACCTCTCTACCTCTCGAGAGAGACCGAGCGAAAGGAGGGGGAGGGACAGAGAGAGAGAGAGAGAGAGAGAGAGAGGAGAGAGAGAGAGGAGAGAGAGAGAGAGAGAGAGAGAGAGAGAGAGGAAGGGAGTGGGTGGATTCAAGGAGCGTGGGGGCGAGGGAGGTAGACCTTATCAAAGCTGTATTTTGGGCTCAGGAACAGCTGATGCACGCAGGGAAGCAAGTGAATGTTTATGGAGGTTGTGAGAAAAAAAAAAAAACGAAACAACAACCACAACAACTAACTAACTAACTAACTAACTAACTAAACTAACTAACTAACTAACTAACTAACTAACTAACTAACTAACTAACTAACTAACTAACTAACTAACTAACTAACTAACTAACTAACTAACGACAAACACATACAAACCGCCCCTGAAGTTGAAATCAAACTTCTGGATGCTACTGGTTCTTTCCTCCTCATCCAGCTCTCCTCCCTCCTCCATCTGTAACCCTCGCAGTTCGTCACCCGCAGCCCCGGTCATCCGCTCAGACCTCATCTCATTACTCTGTTATTATTATTGGACTTGTTTTTTTCCAGTATCCTTCAGTGGGTTTGGCAATCGGCCGTTCCTTTGGCAGATTGTCCTTGTGCCCAACTGTCAGGATATAGTGACAAAGCCACATGGATTACTGTGAACTATTTTATGAGAGAGACAGAGAGAGAGAGAGAGAGAGAGAGAGAGAGAGAGAGAGAGGAGAGAGAGAGAGAGAGAGAGGGGTATAGGGTGGTGGTGGTTGTGGTTGTGGTTGTGATATTATGTGTGGGGATATTATGTGCAAGGTGTGTGTGTGAGTGTGTGTCTCAAAAAGGAGACTGCCAGTGTGAGAGAGAGAGAGAGAGAGAGAGAGAGAGAAGAGAGAGAGAGAGAGAGAGAGAGAGAGGAGAGAGAGAGAGAGAGAGAGAGAGAGAGAGAGTAGAGAGAGAGAGAGGAGAGAGAGAGAGAGAGAGAGAGAGCAGGTAAGTATAGGGGTTGTGAAATGATGTGTGGGGAAAAGTGCATGTGTGCAAGT
>CM051007.1:2658005-2663005 GCA_027704905.1 Muraenolepis orangiensis
TGCTAGGTGGTGTAGAGGGTAGTGTGCTAGGTGGTGTAGAGGGTGGTGTAGAGGGTGGTGTACTAGGTGGTGTAGAGGGTAGTGTGCTAGGTGGTGTAGAGGGTGGTGTGCTAGGTGGTGTAGAGGGTAGTGTGCTAGGTGGTGTAGAGGGTGGTGTGCTAGGTGGTGTAGAGGTGGTGTACTAGGTGGTGTAGAGGGTGGTGTACTAGGTGGTGTAGAGGTGGTGTGCTAGGTGGTGTAGAGGGTAGTGTGCTAGGTGGTGTAGAGGGTAGTGTGCTAGGTGGTGTAGAGGGTGGTGTGCTAGGTGGTGTAGAGGTGGTGTACTAGGTGGTGTAGAGGGTGGTGTACTAGGTGGTGTAGAGGGTGGTGTACTAGGTGGTGTAGAGGGTGGTGTACTAGGTGGTGTAGAGGGTGGTGTACTAGGTGGTGTAGAGGTGGTGTACTAGGTGGTGTAGAGGGTGGTGTACTAGGTGGTGTAGAGGTGGTGTGCTAGGTGGTGTAGAGGGTAGTGTGCTAGGTGGTGTAGAGGGTGGTGTACTAGGTGGTGTAGAGGGTGGTGTGCTAGGTGGTGTAGAGGGTAGTGTACTAGGTGGTGTAGAGGGTGGTGTAGAGGGTGGTGTACTAGGTGGTGTAGAGGGTGGTGTACTAGGTGGTGTAGAGGGTGGTGTACTAGGTGGTGTAGAGGGTGGTGTACTAGGTCATAGTACATCTCATTGCTTTGTTTTGGTCAACACAGTCGGACACAATAAAAGAAGCTAATTATTAAGAAGCTTAGCTTTTAGATCATTGCGTCCACACCACAGGTACACGTACACTTTATGCTGTTAAATGTACAATATGTATAATATTCATTTTTATACTTTTTCTCGTATACTCTGTGCACATTATGCACGTTTTATCATTAGATACAAAATACAAAAAAACACACGTTTTGAATTTCAAGAAACAATTACTTAAATAAACCAACTGCATTGGAGAAACAGAGTGTAATATATTTATATTTTAAAACAAAAACAGTTCCTTCTGACGGTGGTGACTGAGGCCTGACGGTGGTGACTGAGGCCTGACGGTGGTGACTGAGGCCTGACGGTGGGGACTGAGGCCTGACGGTGGTGACTGAGGCCTGACGGTGGGGACTGAGGCCTGACGGTGGTGACTGAGGCCTGACGGTGGTGACTGAGGCCTGACGGTGGTGACTGAGGCCTGACGGTGGTGACTGAGGCCTGACGGTGGGGACTGAGGCCTGACGGTGGTGACTGAGGCCTGACGGTGGTGACTGAGGCCTGACGGTGGTGACTGAGGCCTGACGGTGGTGACTGAGGCCTGACGGTGGGGACTGAGGCCTGACGGTGGTGACTGAGGCCTGACGGTGGGGACTGAGGCCTGACGGTGGGGACTGAGGCCTGACGGTGGGGACTGAGGCCTGACGGTGGGGACTGAGGCCTGACGGTGGGGACTGAGGCCTGACGGTGGTGACTGAGGCCTGACGGTGGGGACTGAGGCCTGACGGTGGGGACTGAGGCCTGACGGTGGTGACTGAGGCCTGACGGTGGGGACTGAGGCCTGACGGTGGGGACTGAGGCCTGACGGTGGGGACTGAGGCCTGACGGTGGGGACTGAGGCCTGACGGTGGGGACTGAGGCCTGACGGTGGTGACTGAGGCCTGACGGTGGGGACTGAGGCCTGACGGTGGTGACTGAGGCCTGACGGTGGGGACTGAGGCCTGACGGTGGTGACTGAGGCCTGACGGTGGTGACTGAGGCCTGACGGTGGGGACTGAGGCCTGACGGTGGTGACTGAGGCCTGACGGTGGGGACTGAGGCCTGACGGTGGGGACTGAGGCCTGACGGTGGTGACTGAGGCCTGACGGTGGTGACTGAGGCCTGACGGTGGGGACTGAGGCCTGACGGTGGTGACTGAGGCCTGACGGTGGTGACTGAGGCCTGACGGTGGGGACTGAGGCCTGACGGTGGTGACTGAGGCCTGACGGTGGGGACTGAGGCCTGACGGTGGGGACTGAGGCCTGACGGTGGTGACTGAGGCCTGACGGTGGGGACTGAGGCCTGACGGTGGTGACTGAGGCCTGACGGTGGTGACTGAGGCCTGACGGTGGTGACTGAGGCCTGACGGTGGGGACTGAGGCCTGACGGTGGGGACTGAGGCCTGACGGTGGGGATTGAGGCCTGACGGTGGTGACTGAGGCCTGACGGTGGGGACTGAGGCCTGACGGTGGGGACTGAGGCCTGACGGTGGGGACTGAGGCCTGACGGTGGGGACTGAGGCCTGACGGTGGGGACTGAGGCCTGACGGTGGTGACTGAGGCCTGACGGTGGGGACTGAGGCCTGACGGTGGGGACTGAGGCCTGACGGTGGGGACTGAGGCCTGACGGTGGGGACAGTGGCTTAATTACAAATAACAATTCCAACCTTTTCCACTCAAGTCAATGCCTTCTTGCTTAACAACTTAATTTAACAATTTGGTACAACAAATAACACATTGTCATGTACATTGTATCCTTATTTTAACAACAACAACAGCAACATGTCAAAAATCCAGTACAACTGCAATGTTAAAGCATCACAAACATCATAAAACTTTATATATATACACTTATATAAGATTAATATGCTCCCCCTCTATGAAATCCATGACTTCAGCAGACGGTGGTAGATCTCCCTCGTCCTGCCTGCACGGCCCGGTGATGATGGCTCAGTTTGACCAGAATATCTTTAAATGGGACAAAGACCCATCCTTTCCACCTGGTTTTGGATGGAGGTGCGTGTTGAGCCCATGAGGGTGGAAGAACTCCACTTGAACATCTTGATGACAAGCATCCACAGTGACCGCCTTTGCTAACCACCAATTTTGGTCATAAATGACATGCAAGCCAATCTCCACAATTAAGGACCCTGGCAGAAATATCTGTGGTAGTCCCATCAGGACCACTCTGGGGTCGCCTGTTCCATTTCCTTCACCTGCATTGCCAAAGGCCCTATTTTCTTGCCCCATTGTGGTAGGTTCATCATTCGCCGGTACACTTGTATACTGTATGTGTTTTCAGTCAATGGATGCCGTTTCTGTAAGGTGTGACCTGGTGGATTTTTCTTGTTGCTGGTACATGTTTTAGTGGTTTGGACAGGAGTGCATCATATGTCTGCTATGTCCCCTTAAGAAATATAATAAAGCCGAGTACTGCAAAGGTTTCTCCCAACCATCTCATGGAAGATCTTGCCATCCACAATGTGATTCCCCTGTAGTACAATGCTGTCGGCAGTCCTTTTCAGAGAGCTCCCAATGCCATCAGAAGCTCCTTTCGCATATGAAGTGGCAAAGAAGTTCAATGTCGTTCTCTGGAAAGGAGAGAGACGTTATTTCTGTGTTTGTACTGCTTACACAAGTATCTCTGAGGACTGGTTCCATGTGAGTCCAAATGGCAGAAGCATCCTGTCGCTCAGATTCTGATTCTGAAATTGTACACAATGTAAAAAAAATGGTTCTGACCAAAACGGCATGCCTGTACCTCAGAATTATATTTGCTTTTCCATGCCTCAGAACAGTTCACATGCACAATAGCAGTGCTTTCACTGCAGTTGTGTATCGAGCTCCTGTATTCCCTGGACTGGTTCTGAACCAAGCACACGTGTGGTTGTTTCACTCTTTAGTTTGTCTTCATAAAGTTTGATGAGCTCTTCCAGTGTTCCATTGTGCTTCACTAGTCTGGTACTGCAGCGAAGTCCATCTGCTGTTTGGTCCTGAACTCGTTTCCATTGCTGCTACTCAACATGTCAACTCTTGCTGTGGGGTGTGAAGCGTGTGCTTGTGGAGACACAACGGGTGCAGGAGCGCAGAAGACATGCTTCGCTTGTCTCACAACAACACACAAGCTCAAAACTATCCTCCATTTTGCTAGAAGTGACGATACCAAATGCTCTCAGGACCTCAAACGTCATCTTTGCATTTTTTTCATGGTATCGGCCAATACCATGAAATTCTTCGATCTGATGGTTTTGGTGCTGTGACGTAGAATGGATGCAAAGCACAGGATCACGGGATGAATATCACAATTTTTTTACAGTTGGTTCCTTTTTGGTGAACTCCTGGCGGAGATTGAGTATTGGATCAGTCAGAATCATTCTCTGCAGCTTCATTTTCTTCTTTGTTATCATGTCCTGTTTGTCAGTCATTCCTGCAGCATGGTGGTAGAAATCCTGAACCATTTGGGTTATCTTCAAGTCGTCTGTAAGTGGGGTGTTTTGTCAGTAGCCCTTCTCTGTCGCAGTGTGTGGTATGTCAGTAGCCCTTCTCTGTCGCAGTGTGTGGTATGTCAGTAGCCCTTCTCTGTCGCAGTGTGTGGTATGTCAGTAGCCCTTCTCTGTCGCAGTGTGTGGTATGTCAGTAGCCCTTCTCTGTCGCAGTGTGTGGTATGTCAGCCCAAGCGGATTTGGCTGGTGGTGTAGGAGGCGATGTTTCTTTAGAACCTTGTCTGACGGAGTCAAGTTCTTTGATTTTTGAGCAGACTGTAAACTATTTTTTATTTATTTTTATTAAACTCTTGAATGAGAGCATTTTTCAGGGTTTTTCTTGATGGAGTTTTTTTTTTAGTTTAGAGTTGTATTCCCTGTAGCATCTGTTCTGTTCTGTTCTGTTCTGTTCGTTTTCTTGGTGATTGTTTGTGATTTTTGTATTTATTTTCGCTTGCTCTCGTCGCCAACACTTTTTTTACGTTTGTTCCCGTCTTTCTTCATCTCTTTAAAGTATATTTTTCAAAGCGTTCCTTCTCTCTTGAGTATCTTGCTCTTGTTTTATTTCTTTCCCTCTCTTTCCCCCGGCTATAGACACATCCAGTACAGTCTGATCCAATGGACTATCTGGGGGAGTCATCCTCTTTCTCCTAAGCTCTCTGGACTCTTGTCTCTCCGTGTCTCCACGTCCTCCTCTTACTCCTCCCTCCTCTCTGAGAAAGGAGAGTAAGAGATCACTGATCACTTCCTTCTTCCCT
>CM051007.1:2668005-2673005 GCA_027704905.1 Muraenolepis orangiensis
AGGTGGAGGTGGTGGGGGGGCTGCTCTGCTCTGGTTTGTGAGGGGTTTAGTGTCTATTGGACCCTTCTTCTTCTTCTTCTTCTTCTTCTTGTGTGTATTTTTTGTTTCTCCTTTCTGTAAACTGTTTCCTGTGTAGTGACATCCTGTTGCAAGGACCCCCACCCCACTAACCCTAACCCTAACCTACCCCTTACACTTACCCTAACCATAACTTACCCTAACCCCTAACCCTAACCCCTACACTTACCCCAACCCTAACTTACCCTTACCTCTAACCCTAACCCTTACACTAACCCTAACCCCTAACCCCTAACCCTAACCCTAACCCTTACACTAACCCTAACCCCTAACCCCTAACCCTAACCCTAACCCTTACACTAACCCTAATCCTACCCTACCCTTTTTTTCCGCCAATACCCCCACAATGCATCTGGCACCGTCAAAAGGCCCATCTCCATTCTGTGAATCTATTGGACTTCATCACCCCCACCCCACGCCCCTCCTCAGATAATAGGGATCGCTTGGATCTACCGCGGGGGTTAAAAAGAGTCTGCTTGTGCTGGCTGGTGCTTGTGACAGATCGGGTGTGAATGTTATCGTACATTAGTTTGGTAAAGCAGCGTGGTATAAAGTCTGAATTTTACTTTATTCTCTAACTTCAACTTTGTGTAACTTTTAAGATCTGCAGTGCTTGGTTCATTAAAGAGCCACCTCTTTATCCTCGGCCTTTTGGACAATCCCTTCTAGTCACTTCTTCATCTTCATTCTGTTTGTTGCTTGTTTTTATTTGTTGGTTTCTCCTCATCACTTTAAAACAAGCCTTGGGGGTTTATTGAAAAGGCAGCATATCAAATCAAATGTATTTGTATTATTATTATTATGAATTAAACATGTCTTACGTAATGCAGATTTTCTCTTACTCTCTCTCTCTCTCTCTCTCTCTCTCTCTCTCTCTCTCTCTCTCTCTCTCTCTCTCTCTCTCTCTCTCTCTCTCTCTCTCTCTCTCTCTGTCTCTTCTTTCTCTCTTTCGCAGATCAGACGAGAGGAGTCCCTTTTTAAGCAGTGAAAAGCCCGATACGTATATGTTTACCCATTTACCTGATTCATTCCTAGTCATTATTATTACATTTTTTGATTCCTAAGTTAAGTCATCCTCTATGTGTTACTCCCCTTTTGGTCAATCTAATAAACAATTGTTCATGCATGTAAGGAGCGCCCGGGGGGGTTGGTTAAACCATTAGACTCATTAGCCCACCATCCGGAAGCTCTTCCTGCGCTCGCCACCGCTACCGCCGCGGCCGTTGCATGGAAGTTAGCGTTTAGCATGAAAGTTAGAGCTTAGCATGAAAGTTAGCGTTTAGCATGAAACACACTAACTTCCATGCGACTTCCAAATGAATTGAGCGATGGTTAGCAATAACAACATCTCATAGCGCCACAGACGGCGGCAGCGGCGGCGGTGGTGTGGTACCAAAACGGCTATTATTCAGCGGGCTCGCCGTGACGTTTCCGCCAGTGAACCCTTCCTTCCCTCGTGCATAATGCATCCGAATCATCGCAGTTCTTCCTCCCCTCACCCTTTGTCCATTTCTGGCGCTTTACAGTGCATCTTTCATCAAGTGGGTAAAATATTTAGCACTCCTATTATTTGATATTCTCTTCCAAGCCTCAGTTTCTCTCGTCTCTCTTGTCTCTCTCGTCCCTCTCGTCTCTCTCGTCCCTCTCGTCTCTCTCGTCCCTCTCGTCTCTCTCGTCTCTCTCGTCTCTCTCGTCCCTCTCGTCTCTCTCGTCTCTCTCGTCCCTCTCGTCTCTCTCGTCTCTCTCGTCTCTCTCGTCTCTCTCGTCTCTCTCGTCTCTCTCGTCCCTCTCGTCCCTCTCGTCTCTCTCGTCTCTCTCGTCCCTCTCGTCTCTCTCGTCTCTCTCGTCTCTCTCGTCTCTCTCGTCCCTCTCGTCCCTCCCCCTCCTCCTCCTCGACGTCGGGACATCTTGGCTCCGTGTGTTTACTTGGGATCTGATTGGTTATAGAGCCTAGATAATGATCACTGACGTAGCCAATCGATTCGGAAGGATTAGCCAGGCCCGGAGACCATTAATCCATAAATGGATTGACTAACTGTTGACTGACTGCCGGGGGTTTGGTCTCACTCCAGCTCATTTTAATGACAATACACACTAGCGCTATCTCGCTATCAACCAAAAAGCTTCTCCGTGCCGTGTCTACGGTGGCCCTGAGAGCACAAAAAGCAACTTAAATGAAAACCCAAATAGCAAATCACAAAAACAAAACACAAGCGAGACATAGAAAATATACTTTATCAATTTTTTTCGTTCATATAAAAAGCACTTCAGCGTTAACTTGTCTTGGCCTCTCTCCGATATGGCGACAACATCCAAATATATATATATATATATACACGGTATATATTTGTCTATGCTCAGGGACACAGTACATTTCTGTTGATGGGGATACAATGAAGGAACAGTAGGATTGAAAGAATGGAGGATGGAAAGAATGAAGGAAGGAAGGACAGAATGAGTGAAGGTAGATTCTCTATACATCCAATAGCCTCACGCCAGGAGCCATGATGACAGTCACTGCTTTGACAACATAATGGCCAGACACACAACTTTCGCGTCATATAGTGAATGGTTAATCGTTTGCATTTGATACAGTGCTTCCTCAGACCGACCTATGGCCCGGCTTAAACCAAATCTAGCCCCCTGAGTCAGTGTGTGTGTGTGTGTGTGTCTGTATGTGTGTGTGTGTGTGTGTCTGTGTGTGTGTGTCTGTGTGTGTCTGTATGTATGTGTGTGTGTGTGTGTGTCTGTATGTGTCTGTATGTGTGTGTGTGTCTCTGTGTGTTTGTGTGTGTGGGTGTGTGTGTGTGTCTGTATGTGTGTCTGTGTGTGTCTGTATGTGTGTCTGTGTGTGTGTCTGTGTGTCTGTGTGTGTCTGTATGTGTGTGTGTGTGTGTGTGTGTGGGTGTGTCTGTGTCTCGGTGTGTGTGTGTGTCTCTGTGTGTGTGTGTGTGTGTGTGTGGGTATGTGTGTGTCTCTGTGTGTATGTGTGTGTGTGTATGTGTGTGTCTCTGTGTGTATGTGTGTGTGTGTATGTGTGTGTCTGTGTGTGTGTGTGTGTGTGTATGTGTGTGTCTCTGTGTGTGTGTGTGTGTGTGTGTGTGTATACCTTCCGCCTTTTGGTTACACCCAAGCCATGTCCACAAAAAAGCTCAAGAGTTTTAATGCTTAGTGGTTTTTATCACCTGTGGGGAGGTTGTCCTCCTGCATACGCATGGTTTTAACCTCGGAGGAGGAGGAGGAGGAGGAGGAGGAGGAAGAGGAGGAGGAGGAGGAGGAGGGGCTAATGGTTCGGCCGGGGGGGGGGGGGGGGGGATCACTTTCATCACTGCTCCCTTTTTCCGGAGGGTAATCCAGAAGCAGCAGCAGCAGCGTTCCCCCGTGTCAGCGTGTGGTCATGCCAAGGTGGCCGTTCGTTCGCGTGACACAAAGAGCGAAAGAGAGGTAAATGTTGCCTTAATCGGAAGAGTGTTCACCGTGGCACTTGTCAGGGGGCCAGACCGTGTTCCTCGGCGGTTATCCCGCATTTAAATGAATAAAAAAAGTGATTTATTTAAATGCGCACATAATATTATGCAGTTGTCGGCTTAATATTAATCTTATTATCGATGTTTTGGGCAATACTAAGCACTCCCTGAGACCTTTTTGCCCAGAAAAACGAAAGTGAAAAGTAACAAATAAAAATGTTGATCTCTAAACTGCTTTAAGCATCTCATTCTTCCATACCTGCATTTGATTTGCCACCCGCAAACAAGTAAATATGTATATTGTATATGTATATATTCTTTTAAACTTATATATATATATATATATATAAGAATATGTGAAACGTTGGCTTTATTTAGAAACGACCACACGACTACGGGGTCATTAAAAAAAATTCTAAATAATTCCCCCCAAAAAAATCCAAGCAAAACAACAATTTGCCACAATGGCTGTTTGACATCCACGGGGGGGCATACCGGTGTGTGTGTGTGTGTGTGTGTGTGTGTGTGTCTGTCTGTGTGTGTGGAAGAAATGTTCTCTAATTTGCCAGCAATTAGTCCTCCACCTCCAGCCCTATTTATCCCATTAGAACAGGCAGCGCGGCGTCGGGGAGAACCCGCGGCGGGCGTGTGGCAGGTGTTCAATCGGATAGCGCTGGCACAACCAACGAGGACGAGGAGGTACCCGCACCAGCAGAAAATATATATATAGATATAAATATATAAATAATAATAATAATAATAATAATACTCCAAAGACACAAAAGAAAAAAAAGCTGAATACCGCCAGTCCACAAACCTCCAGGGTTAAGACCGCACCGACCCATGGACGGACGGACCCATGGACGGACCGACCCATGGACGGACCGACTGACCCATGGACGGACGGACCCATGGACGGACCGACCCATGGACGGACCGACCCATGGACGGACCGACTGACCCATGGACGGACCGACCCATGGACGGACCGACCCATGGACGGACCGACCCATGGACGGACCGACCCATGGACGGACCGACTGACCCATGGACGGACCGACCCATGGACGGACCGACCCATGGACGGACCGACCCATGGACGGACGGACCGACCGACCCATGGACGGACGGACCGACCCATGGACGGACCGACCCATGGACCGACCGACCCATAGAACGACGGACCGACCCATGGACAGACGGACCCATGGATGGACGGACGGACCCATGGAAGGACGGACCGACCCATGGACGGACCGACCCATGGACGGACGGACCGACCCATGGACGGACCGACCCATGGACGGACGGACCGATCCATGGACGGACGGACCCATGGACGGACGGACCCACGGACGGACGGACCAATGGACGGACCGACGAACCCATGGACGGACGGACCCATGGACGGACGGACCGACCCACGGACGGACCAACCCATGGACGGACGGACCC
>CM051007.1:2680505-2685505 GCA_027704905.1 Muraenolepis orangiensis
AAGCCGTTTAATCAACTCCAAAATTCTGTTACAAAACTAAAGGCGGTAGTTGTGTTACCTCTTTTACACCAGTGTCAGAACAGGCCAATAGTAAACAAAAATTGGACTATAGCCAAACAAAGCCAAGGTAGATTTCATAAAGGCTAAAGGTTTATGCTTTGGTTGCTTGAAAAAAGGCCACATGAGTAAACATTGTCCAAACCACATGTCATGTCAGACATGTCACGTCACAAGAATCATCCCACAGTTCTGCATATAGAATTCAAAGACAATCCAAGACAACCTCAGATTAAGCTTGAATCAAGAGCATTATCAATGTCAAGTGCTTTGGTCTCCTTGGATACTGAGACCCATACTAACCAGATCAAAGGAGTGCGCATTGTCCGTTGTGCCAGTCAAAGTTAAACTCAATAAAGGAAGCAAAACTGTGCAGACATATGCCTTTCTGGACCCAGGCAGCTCTCCAACATTTTGCACTGAGGTGTTGATGGAACAGTTACATGAACAGTGGAAATACTACTTAACACGATGGGACAGGAGAGGCCTCTGACTAGTTATAAACTCTCTGGTTTGGAAGTAGCTGCTTTAAAAGAGAACACGTATCTGAAGTTACCGGATGTGTATAGCCAAAAGTCAATCCCTGTCACCAAAGAAAACAACAATGAAGACTTAAGAAAATGACCTGAGGGATGTTGATTGAACACCAATAGATGCAAGCATTGGGCTGCTTATTGGTGTAAATGCTCCTAAAGCATTGGAATCTTGGAGAATAGTTAACAGCGAGGGTAGTGGACCCTTTGCTGTTAAAACCGCCCTTGGGTGGGTCGTCAATGGTCCACTCAATCATAGTATTGATGGTGACGGTTATGACACGACTTCTGTTTAATCAACCGCATATCCATTAGTGACTTGGAAGAACTGCTTGTCAGACAGTACAATCAGGATGTTGTGGAACAGCACAGTGATGAGCACACAGAAATGTCTGTGGACGATAAACAGTTTATGGACATAATGTCAGCCTCAGCAGCACTTAAAGTGGAGTCAGATGAGTCGCTTTTCATAAGTCAGAAGAATGCCCCATAACAAACCAGTGTCCCAGCAGCGAGCCCAGTACTTATTAAGTGGTTTAAAAGAGACCAGTTATTATTTGCCAAATACCGAGATTTCATGAATAATGTCAGTGAAGAAGGACATGCTAAATCAATTGCAACATGAAGTGGGAAAAGTGTGGTTTCTGCCACATCACAGGGTATTTTATCCCCACAAGAAAACACTGCGTATTGTGTTTGATTGTCTATCAACATTTGCTGGAATCTCAATAAACATAGAGCTCTTACAAGGCCTTGACTCGACAAGCACCTTGATCGGTGTTCCCCTTCGGTTTCACCAAGGTCCTACTGCCCTAATGAAAGACATTCAAATAAGGTTTCATCAGGTTAGAGTGGCAGAGGAACATCTGGTGGCCTGATGGCGACATAACTAAAGACCTTGCAGGAAACAGAATGATGGTTCCCATCTTCAGGGCGGTGTTCTCCCCAATCTGTGCCACATATGCTTTGTTAAAGACTGCTGACGACAACCATAACCTCTATCCAGAAGACACTATCAGGCACTATCAGACACTATCAGGCAGAAGTTCTATGTTGACGATTGCCTGAAGTTTTTCCATTCCGTAGAGCAGGCCATCTCTCTTTACAGACACCTTCAGAGGTGTGTGCCAAATGGGGCTTCAGACTCAATCATCGTTCTGTCCTCTCTGAGATCCCTGAGGAAAACAAAGCCAAAGGTTTTGTTTTCGGCAACATTGGAACTCAGTCGGGACCAGCTCCCCATGGAAAGAGCTCTGGGACGTCCCATTCCAATGGAATAGGACGTCTTCACTTTCAGCATTATGGAAAAACACAAGCCAATAACAAGACCTGGAATTATGTCTACTGTAAGCTCTATATACGACCCATTAGGCTTATTGGCTCAAGTCATTCTCACTGCATATCAGATTTTGCAACATTTGTGCAAAATTAAATTACGATGGGATGAAGCAATCCCAGTGGAAACCGCTGAAACCGGGCAATAATGGTTAGATGATTTGGTTCTGCTAGAAACATTTAGCATTAGTAGAAGCTTTACACCCAAGCTCTTTGGTGAGATAACCACGGCACAGTTACACCAGCTGTGTCATACCTTTGGCTATCAAACGCCAAGAAATAAGTGTGCAATGCATTTGTATGCATTTGATGCACTTAAAGAAGTTACCGTACCACGTCTGGGACTGGCAGCCACTTCTTTTACTTCAGCACAGTGTGCTTAGACCGCAGCATATCAGTCGACAGCATGACTCTGCTTAAGTACATGACTGTGCTTAAGTACATGACTGTGCTTAAGTACATGACTGTGCTTAAGTACATGACTGTGCTTAAGTACATGACTGTGCTTAAGTACATGACTGTGCTTAAGTACATGACTGTGCTTAAGTACATGACTCTGCTTAAGTACATTGCAAACACAATCACCCGATTTAAAACCTTTGTAGCCAAGAGTGTCCATTATTCGAACACAGTCACAAGTGACTCAGTGGAGACACATCGGTACCAAACAGAATCCTGCTGATGTAGCCTTACGATGCATGAGTATTGGTCTTTTCCTCAGATCTCAAACCTGGACCAGTGGCCCTGATTTTCCCTGAATGTATATTTGCAGAAGAGGGCAAGTTAAAGAAATCCAATCTGACAACTGAACCAACTTCACCAGTTCCAATCGTGAATTGAAGCAAGCCATCACAGAAGTAAACCATAGCAAAATCCCAAATTCTCTAACACCAGATAAAATGGATCTTCAACCCCCCACATGGAGCCCATCACCGAGGCGTGTGGTAATGCTTGGTGCAGGAAGTAAGAAAGGTGCTTTGTTCTGTATTAAAGTGCTCAACGGAGATAAGATAGCTTTACACACTGCTTTATGTGAGGCAGAAGCTATACTGAACGACTGCCCAATCACCCTTTCTTCTGATGATCCCAATGACCTGGAAGCTTTAACCCCAAACCATCTAGTTCAGCTCAAGGAAACTAGTCTGCCACCCGGGTTACTCAGAAAAAAGGACCTGTACATTCGGAGAAGATGGAGGCAACTTCAACATATAGCTGACCCGTTTTGGAAAAGGTGGGTAAGGGAATACCTCCCCATGTTGCAAGAACGTCAAAAATGGAATACAATTAAAAGACATTTTGCTGTTGGAAAGATTATTCTCATAGAAGACGATGTGTCAGAACACAAACAGATGAACTGGAAAAGCCCATCAACAAGATCTGTTTTCTGATGGCGGCAGTGTGAATGTCTGCCTATCTGAGTCCAGTTGTGGAACCAGTACTTCAATATTACATTACATTTTTTTTACTTTTTGGAATCTTCAAGAAGAATACAACTATGGACGAATAAGAAAAAAAAAGTACATTTAAGTTATGCTTTGTTGTCACGGCTACGGATTAATTCTGTAATTACTTGGAACACAACAACTTGGGGACGGAATGTTGTAGCCTTAGCATTAGCATTAGCCTTAACATTATGTGACATTAATAATTCTTATGGTAATTCAGCTTATAGTTTACTTTATATGCTGTTATGAATATGGATCCAATGTATTTCTCGTTTATACATGATATTTATTTACGTTTTTGGACGTGTGCATCTAGGTGTTAATATAGTAGAAATGCATTGTAGATGATAGTTTATAGTTATGCTTACGTTAGAGCAATGGGAGAGAGAGAGAGAGAGAGAGAGAGAGAGAGAGAGAGAGAGAGAGAGAGAGAGAGAGAGAGAGAGAGAGAGAGAGAGAGACAGAGACCAGCATGTGAGATGGTGATTGGCTGCACTGCCATTTAAGAAGAGACCACGATTAGCGAGGTGATTTCATCGTAACAACATTTCAATACGCGGCAAAACGTCACCGAAAATGACTCAAATGATTTCTTTGACCTCGCACAACATGTGAAAGGAATATGAAAAGGAGCTGGCTTCAACCGGAGCTAAGGTGAACGCATGTGTACGACTATTGTCCTGATCGTGTATCACGGATGGAAGGCCTTTGTTCATATTGCAAAGACCAAGGTTTATTAAATTCATTCATCAATTCAAAGAACTATTTCCTAACATCGACTCAGCAGGGTCGCTTTTCTTCAACAGTCTCCGCTGTGATGGGGGAGCAAATGCTTAGATAGGAATAGGAAAAAAGCGCAAAAAAAGCGCATATATCAGCAAAGGGATGTCCTTTATGAAAACACGCCTTGCAAGATGTGTGTTTGTTTGTTTTACAAAATAGTGGCCCCTCAGAAATGGGTAAAGCCAGTGGAACATCTATTTTATATTATAGATGTTGACTGCTTGGAGCTGGATACCTGGATGGTATGTAACATAATGACCTCAGCCGGGGGGGGGGAAGTTGGGGGAACTGTGTCTGGGTCTGGGTCCACTGGGGGGGGGCCTCTGTCTGGCCGGCGAAGAGGCCATCATGGAGCTAGACTGTGTCATCATCCGTTCTCACTTCCAGCACCATTTCCTCCACCGGTGCTCCATACAGACCCAAGACAACAGAACACTACTGTCTCAAGTCAAACCATACTGGAGAATACCTGATGATTGACCATAGTGTCCCCTTTGTTTTCCTATTAATGTTTCTCATTTGTATTTTCCTTGTATGTATTTTAACGATTGTCTGCCGAATGCTAGATTCCATACACGCACAATTGGCATTTTATTTTATTTGAGATATTGCTGGCTATTTTCATGAAGCGATCCACTAACTACTCAACTCCCAATAAAGATCCAAATAAAAAGCCACACGGAGATTAATTGTGTGGTTTATAGATCTGCTCGTTTCTTTGGACGATCAGTAGAATATCGCTGTAGGAAAGGCTCATAAAAAGACAAAAAGACATTAGAAGGACAGAATGACATCATTTTACCGAATACAGTGACAGTAATAGTCAGTCAGGAATTAACCAGAGGTT
>CM051007.1:2690505-2693005 GCA_027704905.1 Muraenolepis orangiensis
ACAGAGTTTGTTGGTGCTGATTGTGGCTGATATTAACTGTGTGAAAATCAGTTATTTGTTTGATAAGGGAAAAACAGCCTCCCATTGTTTTACTTCAGGGAGTGTTGTTAAATATGTGTGTGGTGTGTGGTGTGTGGTGGTGTGTGTGTGTGCACCAGAGTGTATGTGTGTATCTAAAAGTATGTGTGTCTGTGTCTGTGTACAAGAGTTTGTGTGTGTCTCTGAAAGTGTGTATGTGTATGTGTGTGTGTGTGTGTGTGTGTGTGTGTGTGTGTGTGTGTGTGTGTGTGTGTGTGTCTCTGAAAACTCTGTGCACAAGTGTGTGTGTGTCTGTGTTTGTGTGTCTGCGTTTGTGTATGTCAGTGTATGTGTTTGTGTTTGTGTGTGTGAGTGTGTTTGTGCATGCGTGCATGTGTGCGTATGTCTGTGAACAAGTGTGTGTGTGTGTTTCTCTGAAAGTGTGTGTGTGTGTGTGTGTGTGTGTGTGTGTGTGTGTAGGGGGCGCTTGTTGAAAAGGGGGCGCTTGTTGGAAGATAAACATAAAGAGACTTGCGCTTGGCGTTTGCCCTGTAAAGTGATCATGTATCATCCCGCAGCAATCGTTCTTAATTGGACGGCGTGAACCGAAACAAGATTGATTTGTTTGACCTCCGACCCCTGTGAGCTCCATAAAGCACATTAGCAGTTCCTTAAGGTCGTGACCCGTCGCTCCGCTAGGTTAGCGCCACTACATCCTTCTCCTGGTCTGGAGTGTGTGTGTGTGTGTGTCAGACGAGTGTGTGAGTGTGTGTGTCACACACACTCGTGTCACATGTGTTAACCTTTGAAACCAACACCTTGGGAATAATTCATGAAGGATGTGCCGCTGACAGAGAACATTTTCTTCCCCCCTCGCGATACAAGCTATTACTTCTGGAGTGAATCCTGTATCAAATATGATATATAGCTTTATTTGTTTCCATCTTAAAAGTTTTTTGGGGTTGTTTTGGTAGAGTTGCCCTATTTAGCGTGACGTCAAAGTCCTCCCCTGTTTAGCACACCGCAGACACTGCCAGTCCTCAAACAAGAGAAAGATGAGAGAGAGAGAGAGAGAGAGAGAGAGAGAGAGAGAGAGAGAGAGAGAGAGAGAGAGAGAGAGAGAGAGAGAGAGAGAGAGAGAGAGAGAGAGAGAGAGAGAGAGAGAGAGAGAGAGAGAGAGAGAGAGAACAGAGCAAGAGACAGAGACAGAGAACGGAAAGAACAGAGTGAGAGAGAGAGAACAGAATGAGAGCGTGAGAGCGAGAGAGAGAGAGAGAGAGAGAGAGAGAGAGAGAGAGAGAGAGAGAGAGAATAGAGAGAGAGAGAGAGAGAGAGAGAGAGAGAGAGAGAGAGAGAGAGAGAGAGAGAGAGAGAGAGAGAGAGAGAGAGAGAGAGAGAGAGAGAGAGAGAGAGAGAGAGAATAGAGAGAGAGAGAATAGAGAGAGAGAGAGAGAGAGAAGAGAGAGAGAGAGAATAGAGAGAGAGAGAGAGAGAAGCGCTGTTAGCCGGGAAATAGGAAGCATTTGGGATTATGGATATCACTTCCGTTGTTCCTCTGCTAATGTACAAAGAGGAGCAGTTTAATCCGTACCGCCGCTAGCAATTCATACGAAAACATGTGTCGTTAGCCTGTGCACGTGTGCACGTGTGTGTGTGTGTGTGTGTGTAAACCATGACAATTGGACAGACAGACATAAGAAGGGTAACGTTTAGCATGTATGTGTATGTGGTGAGGGGTGAATAGCAGTGAGAAGAGATTCAGATTTAGATTAGATTGGAACAAAAACCTGGAGTTAGAAAGAGACGGAACACAGTCGAAGGCCGGCTGGAAGAACATCACTTTATACATAAAGGTATCAATTTGTTTAATTTACGGTGACAAAACCCCTCGTCAAAAGCACTCATGTTCGTTTTAGGAGTGAAGGACGTCCGTCCATTCAACACTTTTAATCCTCCTCACTGATTTTGTCATATTTAAACGTTTTTGTTGTAAATCTTATCGCAATAAATAGCATTGTCTGCTATCCGGGTCCTTAAAAATAAACCACATAATGCTTAGATAATAGGCATCGACCGGAACTAATCGTCAAAATACAAAAAGGCAAAAAAAAACGGATACAAATTGTGGGAAAGGGAAAAGTCAATAAAGATCGGCCTGTTGGACAAGGCTGCATTTGGACAAATTGTCCAAATTACGAGCGAAAGCAATGAGGCTTTTTACAAAATAAAAAATAAAAGCCAACCCTTGTTAAAATAATAAAACAACCGACTTCCCCCGGAAGCTGGCGGTGTCCTATCTTTACGCCACACTCTCTCCGTTTCGGGGGAAACGGTGTTTCCCCTTATCGAAAGCTAATGGCGCGTTGTACGTTAATGCCACTTTGGCTGACTTTTAAGGAGAACGTAAGTTAGTTAGCCGTAGTTCTGTGTCGCTGGTGCGGCGCACGGCTAATGTTGTAAAGATGTCGTTTCAGTTTTATCG
>CM051007.1:2698005-2700505 GCA_027704905.1 Muraenolepis orangiensis
AGAGAGATTCAGATTCAGATTCAGATTCAGATTCAGATTACTTTATTAATCCCGAGGTAAATTAAGGTGCAACAGTTGACACAGGGGGAATAAATGCACACACAAAAAATACTAATACCTAAGCTAAAAAACAAAACAACTAACTAAATAAAAATTGTATAAACAAAAATATAGTTAAATGAAATCTAAATGTATTGATAAATGAAGATACATTTACAGTATTATTACAGTAATACGTAGGTATATACAATACACAACAATACGTATAGTGCAAATTGGCAGAATAATATATTAATAAATAACTCAACTGAAAAGTGACATGTGTAAAGTGAAAAGTGAATTAGAATTTGAAGTAGAATTTACAGTGCAAAGTTGCAATGAGATGATTTACAGTGCGTTGACCAAAAAATAATAATAATAAGTACGTTGGCCTCAGGTCACTGAGTCTCCACTGTCCCTCTCACGACCCGAGGTAGATGAGTTAAAGAGTCTAATGGCCACAGGAAGAAAGGACTTCCTATGGCATTCTGTGGTGCACCTGGGTGGAATGAGTCTGTTGCTAAAGGTGCTTCTATATGAGGTCAGCACCTGATGGAGAGGGTGAGAGTTGTTGTCAAGGATACTACGCAGCTTGCGCAGCATCCTCCTCTCAGACACCACCAACAAGGAGTCCAGCTGGACCCCCAGGACAGCGCCAGCCTTCCTGACAATCCTGCTGATCTTGTTGGCATCTGCTGACCTCAACCTGCTTCCCCAGCACACGACACCGGAGAAGATGGCACTGGCTACCACCGACTGGTAGAACACATTCAGCATCTTGTTGCAAACGTTGAAGGACCGGAGCCTCCGCAGGAAGTAGAGACGGCTCTGGCCCTTCTTGTAAACAGCCTCAGAGTTCTTGGCCCAGACCAGTTTATTGTCCAGATGAACTCCCAGGTATTTATATTCCTGGACAACTTCAGCGGACACACCCTTGATGGAAATGGGTGTGGGTGTGGATTTCCTCCTGCGGAAGTCCACCACCATCTCCTTCGTCTTGTCAGTGTTGAGCTGCATGTGGTTCAGCTCACACCACTCAACGAAGGAGTCCACGACGCCCCTGTACTCCTCATCGTTTCCCTCGCTGACACAACCAAGAGAGAGAGAGAGAGAGAGAGAGAGAGAGAGAGAGAGAGAGAGAGAGAGAGAGAGAGAGAGAGAGAGAGAGAGAGAGAGAGAGAGAGAGAGAGAGAGACTTTGTTGATTGTGTCCCGCATCCACAGCGGTAATGTGTGTAGATTCCTCCCTGCCAAAGACACTTAAATGCAGGAAGAAAAATAAATAAAATAAGAATAAAGCCTGGCGTAATGTCCTGCTAATAGACCCGACAACTAAGTGCATTTACTTATCGTTGTGTTATGTCTGGCTATTAAGGCTGCTGCTGCTGCTGCTTCTTAGAGAAAGACACAGAAATCCGTCAAACTGAATTCAAGATGGACAGAAAGAAATGAATTCGAAAAATGCACCTAGTTCCATTCTCAGCCCTCATTGTGGTAAAGTAAGGGCTGCAGTGTACTACTATAGATAGTAGAACATATCATTCTCAGCCCTCATTGTGGTAAAGTAAGGGCTGCAGTGTACTACTATAGATAGTAGAACATATAGTTTCCATCACTTCAATTCAATTCAACATTAAATTCACCACAAGCTGTATATCTTCCATCATTCATTTTATTGTTATTTTTATTGTGTACAGTATTGTTATAGTTTAGTGTTGTTTTTAGAATATAGTATTTCAAATGATCGGTAGAATAGTGTAGTATATGTCCGTTTAGTATGGTGTTGTTGGAGGTACTTCATACTGCTGGGGAGGGAATGGGGATTTACCATTCCATTTACTACTTGTTGCAAATGGCAAATAAAAACATCTTGAATCTTTCAATCTTGAATCATGAGTTTCCGTTAAATAGTGGTAGACAGTCGGCGCATGTGAGAGAAGGGGGGGGAGAGGGGGGAGTGGGGGGGAGCTTAGTCATCATCGTTTGCGATGATGAAGACCAAAAATGGCAGCCACCGATTTTTTTTGGCACAGGGAGTTTGTCTTCTCAAAGTCAGCCTGATGGGCCGTGAGGACGTGTCATTGTAATGAGCGAGCCTCATTATCAACCAAATCACCCCCTTCTCCCGCAAACCTGCCATGAAGAGAAACTTTCTTTTGCTTTTAACTTTTCACTTTTTTTCAAATGTTATTTTATAATTAATGTAGTGTGCTTTGTCAATGGGTTGGGGGAGGTTGGCAAGTTCTCAAGTACAAGTTGACTCAAGTGTTGTTAAGATTTAGAGAAGAGTTCCTCTAACAGGGGTTTAAATGGCTTTAAGAGGGATACACGTTATGGAACTTTACACAAGTTGTAAAGTTAAAGGTTTTTACACACACACACAGACCACACACACACACACACACACACACACACACACACACACACACACACACACACAAACACAGACACACACAGACAAC
>CM051007.1:2705505-2708005 GCA_027704905.1 Muraenolepis orangiensis
AATCACTGGAAGCTTATCGGTTTTTCCTTAGTGGTCACGTAAAACCGCTATTTAACCGTTATTTCATGTGTTATTTCATGTGTTATTTCATGTGTTATTTCATGTGTTATTTCATGTGTTATTTCATGTGTTATTTCATGTGTTATTTCATGTGTTATTTCATGCTAAAGGCATTTTATTATGACTTTCTAAACTCATTACAGTTACTATACTGCCCTGTATTCATGATGCTGCTGCACTACTGGCACTTTAAAATGTTTTTAAATGCTTGCTATTGCTATTTTTATTGTCTGCAGTATTGTTATAGTATAGTGTTGTATAGTATACTATATATACTACATAGTTTAGTTTCTAGTGTTGATTATAGTATAGCATAACATAGGTAGTATATAGTGTTGTTTACCCTATTGTTTAGCATAGTATAGTATGGTAAAGTTTAGTACAGTAAGAACATTTAAACTGCGGTGGTGAAGGGGAATAGGAATGGGGAATTTAGCTACAGCAAGTGCTGTAGCAAAAATGGACTGCTAGTCCGCTGGCTGCAGGTGGTGCAAGTGGACACGACATGACAACAGATAACAATGACATACATACACACATACATACATACGTATGTAGTAGTATACACGGCATGTACCGACGGAGTTAGGCACAGAATGTGTTTCATTGGTTGGTTCCGGGCGCCAGAGTCTCGGGATGAAAAGCCTTTTGAGTTCACTAACAATGACACAAAGTAGACACACCAGTGCAGCACGGCTGGAGAGGTTTTTTGGCCCCGCATGGGGGCCACCATTCCTATCATTTGAGCCACAGGATGAATACATAATTAAGTGGAACAAAATTGTGTCCTTGCAATGAGTCACGTTCCACTCCCCGCCCTACCCCCCGCCTCCTCCATCCCCTAGACACACACACAGACACACACAGACTACACACACATACACACACACACACAGACACACACAGACTACACACACACACACAGACACACACACACAGACACACACAGACTACACACACACACACACAGACACACACACAGACTACACACACACACTTCTATATGAACCACCTTCTGTGATCCGTTGCCCTGCTCAGTTAGTAATCACAGTGCTGTGTTCATCCATGGTGCTGCCTAGCACACAGACACCCTGGGGACTGTGGGTAGCACACACGGTGGGAGCTGAAGTGTGTGTGTGTGCTTGTTAGTGCCTTTGTGTGTGTGTGTGTGTCTGTGTGCCTGTGTGTGTGTGTGTGTGTGTGTGTGTGTGTGTGTGTGTGTAAGTGATGATGGTGGTGGTGGTGTGAGAGAGGGCTGTGGGGGAGGGGGGTGGGGTCATGGGCGGCGAGGGGGGGGGGGGGGGGGGGGGGCGGGGGGGGGGGCATGGCCAGACCATTTAATACATCACTCGTGTCCACTCCACGCACACACACCTGCCCCCCCCCCCCCCCCCCCTCCCCAGTGCCCCCCCCCCCCCCCCCTGAGGGGCGCCCTAAGTGGACCACTCGCCGTTCATGCCGAGGAGAGACTCCCGTGGCTCCTTTCATCAGCACCACTAACCAGACCAGAGGGGGGGGGGGCGCTGGTGGGTGTGTGTGTGTGTGTGTGTGTGGTGTGTGTGTGTGTGTGTGTGTGTGTGTGTGTGTGTGTGTGTGTGTGTGTGTGTGTGTGTGTGTGTGTGTGTGTGTGTGTGTGTGTGTGTGTCTGTTTTGGAGCGTGTGTGTGTGTGTGTGCCTGTGACTGTGTGTGTGTGTGTGTGTTTTGGAGTGTGTGTGTGTGTGTCTTTTGGAGTGTATGAGTGTGTGAGTGTATGAGTGAGTGTGTGAGTGAATGTGTTTTGGAGTGTGTGTGTGCGTTTGTGCCTGTGTGTGTGTGTGTGCGTGGGAGAGTGTGTGTGTGTGCCTATATGTGTGTGTTTTAGAGCGTGTGTGTGTGTGTGTGCGTGTTTAGGTGTGTGATAGAGAGTGAGTGTGTACGTGTGTGTGTGTGTGTGTGTGTGTGTGTGTGTGTGTGGGTATACATGTGTTTGTGTGCTTGGTGTGTTCCTGTGTTTTGGAGTGTGTGTATGTATGTGTGTGTGTGTGTGTGTGAGAGAGTGTGTGGGTGGACGTATATGTGTGCATGAGTGTGAGAGATAGTGAATTAGTGTGTGTGTGTGTGTGTGTGTGTGTGTGTGTGTGTGTGGTGTGTGTGTGTGTGTGTGTGTGTGTGTGTGTGTGTGTGTGTGTGTTTGTGTGTCTAAGGAGGGTTAGAAGGGCCAAAACGAAATGATCATTATACAATTAAATGCTTCAGTGAATGAATAATTATGTAAGTGAACGCTTAATTGTTATACGTTTATGTGTGTATTTATTTAATCATTTATAGATACATTATACATTATATATTTAAACATGTATCATCCCATGTATTTATATATGAATCATTGTATGTATTTACATGTACTTTTATTCAAAAAACTTGTTGCAGTCAAATATTTAAATGTTTCCACTTAGATTC
>CM051007.1:2713005-2720505 GCA_027704905.1 Muraenolepis orangiensis
TTAAATGTATGTGTATATATTTTTCTCTTGCAAGTTTATTTTTCTCAGAAATTTTAGGGAGGATGGTCCTCCTCTTTCCTCAATGGACGAGTCTCCACTGATATCTATATATATATATATATATATATATATATATATATATATATACATACATATATATATACTGAAGATCTAAACGTCAATAACACTAGAAGGCTTTGGCTGGCGGCACGAAACAAAGGACGAAAACTAACTCAAGAGGATGGAATGACCATCGTCACTGCCAAGCGGGAGTATAAGGACAGAGTGGAAGATAAATTCAAGAAACACGATGCGAGGGGTATGTGGCAGGGGCTGCAGAATATAACGAACTTCAGAGGGAGAACCAGTTGTGTAGAGAACTCCTCTACCTCCCTCCCAGGAGAGCTAAATACATTTTTTGCTCGGTTCGACGTAAACGGCAGCCCGCCGAAGCCAGCACCGACTGGGGAGACCAGCCAGCTGCGCATCTCGGAGGCGGATGTGCGCCGCACCTTTAAGCGGCTGAACATCCGTAAGGCGGCAGGCCCCGACGACATCCCGGGCCGCGTCCTCAGAGCATGCGCAAACCAGTTGGCAGGAGTCTTTGCAGACATCTTCAACCTCTCCCTGTCCCAGGCTGTTGTCCCCGCGGTCTTCAAGATATCCACCATCGTGCCTGTCCCTAAACAAACCAAGGTAACATGCCTGAATGACTACAGACCTGTGGCCCTCACCTCGATCGTTAGCAAATGCTTCGAGAGGTTGGTCAAGGACTTTATTTGCTCCGTGTTACCTACCACGCTGGACCCATGGCAATTTGCATATCGTCAAAATAGATCCACGGACGACGCAATTGCCATGGCCCTCCACACTGCCCTTTCCCACTTGGAGGGGAAGAACTGTTATGTGCGAATGCTGTTTGTGGACTACAGCTCAGCATTCAACACAATAGTTCCTGCCAAGCTCGAAACCAAGCTGAGAGGTCTAGGCGTACCCCCATCCATGTGCAGCTGGATACTGAACCTCCTGTCGGACCGCCGCCAGGTGGTGAGGATGGGCAGCACCACATCAGAGCCACTGACCCTCAACACGGGAGCCCCCCAGGGATGCGTGCTGAGCCCTCTCCTCTACTCCCTCTACACCCACGACTGCATGGCTATGCACAGCTCCAACGTCATCGTCAAGTTTGCTGACGACACGACAGTGATGGGCCTGATCGCCGGCGACGACGAGACAGCCTACAGGGAGGAGGTCGGATCGCTGGAGCAGTGGTGCCAGGAGAACAGCCTCGCCCTCAACGTCAAGAAGACCAAGGAGCTGATCGTGGACTTCAGGAGGCAGAGGGGAGAGCACAGCCCTATCTCCATCGACGGCGTTGCAGTAGAGAGGGTCAGCAGCTTCAAGTTCCTCGGCGTGCACATCTCCGAGGACCTCACAATGGTCCACGCACACCACACACGTGGTGAAAAAGGCCCAACAACGCCTGTATTTTCTCAGGCGTCTGAAGAAATTCAGCATGGGCCCCCGCATCCTGAGAACATTCTACAACGGCACCATCGAGAGTGTTCTGACAGGGTGTATCACCGCCTGGTACGGGAACTGCACGGCACTCGAGCGCAGAGCGCTTCAAAGGGTGGTGCGGACGGCCCAGTATATCGTTGGAGGTGAGCTCCCCTCCCTCCTGGACATTTACAACCAGCGGTGCGTGGCCAAGGCCAAAAGAATTATAAAAGACATTGCCCACCCCAGCCACGAACTTTACTCACTATTACCGTCAGGCAGGCGATACCGCAGTATCAAGTGTCGTACAAATAGGCTTAGAGATAGCTTCCACAGTCAGGCCATCAGGCTGCTGAACAAGGGCGTATAACATATAACAATGTATATTTTATTACATTGATTTATATATATATATTGCTCTTTTCTGTGCTGATTTTTGCATTTTATAAATTGCATTTTTTATTTTTATTTTATATTCCTTATTCTATTTTTTATTCTATTTTTTATTCTATTTTTATCTATTTTTATCTATTTTTATTTTATCTTATTCTATAACTGCTGTCTGTCGTCGGGTATTACACACAAGAATTTCACATCACTGCTTTATACTAAACTGTAAACTGTGAAGTGACAATAAACTTGACTTGACTTGACTTGACTTGGAATGACTTACTGTAACTTCAGTGACACACACACACACACACACACACACACACATACACACACACACACACACACACATACACACATACACACACACACACACACACACACACACACACACACACACACACACACACACACACACACACACACACACACACACACACACACACACACACACACACACACACACACACACACACACACACACCAGTCGAACGGCTACACTACCTTCCTCCCCCGCCCCACCCCCCCAACTGGCAGCACACTGAAGGTGTCCTTATGCTTAATAACACTCGTTACTATCCCTCTCCTTCAACCACCCACCCCCTCCTCTCTCTCTCTCTCTCTCTCTCTCTCTCTCTCTCTCTCTCTCTCTCTCTCTCTCTCTCTCTCTCTCTCTCTCTCTCTCTCTCTCTCTCTCTCTCTCTCTCTCTCTCTCTCTCTCCATCTTTAACTTTACCTACTCCTCCTTTAAACGACATGTTTGCTACTTGTTATCTGCCTGTTCACTTGACCGCTCTCCCTCTCTCTCTCTCTCTCTCTCTCTCTCTCTCTCTCTCTCTCTCTCTCTCTCTCTCTCTCTCTCTCTCTCTCTCTCTCTCTCTCTCTCTCTCTCTCTCTCTCTCTCTCTCACTCTTCCTCTCTCTTTTACCTCTACCACTTTTATGCTCTTATATCCCCCTCTGTCACACACACACACACACACACACACACACACACACACACACACACACACACACACACACACACACACACACACACACACACCGTATAGGGTAATTTAGGGACATTTGAATCACCGTGCAGGGCATATGGAGCCCAGCTCCAGCTAGTGAGAGAGCGGTTACGAGCTGAGAGCAAAGGGGACCCTCGACTGATTCCAACCTTGACTTTAATCATCTTTATTCAAGCCTGATTGCCTTCCCGGCAACTTTTCCCCTTCCAGAAGGAATCAGGAATACTTTGGCAAATAATGTTTGGTTTTCAGAAGTGAATGACAGAAATCCGTGTGCTCCTCCAGGGCTCCATGTTTAAACATTACAGGACAGGTTTAGGGAGGGAAAGCTAGTGGATGTCTGTGCGTCTGATCGGTACCTCACACAGAAGCCTTTCCCCGTAGGTAGAGAAGCTGATGGCTTAGTATCCAAGGCCATAAGACTCTTCTGTCCTTTTTTTGTTAAATCTTTTGAATGTTTTAAATTTTTATTTTTATTTTTTATTGTATATATTATTATTATGGTATTGTTTTTAGAGACGTTTACTTCGGGGAGGGAATGGGGAGCAAGCATTCCAATGTACTTGTTACAAATGGCAAATAAATATCTTGTAAGACACCACTATACAAGAGGACATCACGCACATTACCACTGATCAACGTTGGATCGATAACCGGAGAGTATTAAGACAGCCAATGTCCAGACCAGGTAGAATCTGGCCTCTTACTCTCAAAACAAAGTGAGCCTGTTTGAAGTTTGGGGCGTCCCGGGAGAAGCGCCCTAATAACTCCAGTCGGTCCATCGGTTATGCAGAAAGCAATTAGCCAGCGGCTCAGTCTTGGAAAGGCAGCGACGGCTAATCATCCCTTTACTTGCTCTCTGGAAGCATCATCGTCTCTCACCAAAGGTAGAGGTGGGTGACTGGCCACTTAAGTTTTGTTTTAAAAATATATATATATATATTTAAATATATATATATATATGTATTGGTGGCTGTTAGAGTACGTGCATCGGCTGCTAATGGGAAGAAAGGGTGCCTTTTCCGTAGCTACTTAACAAAGCACGTCCCCGCAACACGCTGAAGACATCCCATTAGGATGCAAGAGGCATCTTAAAATCCCCTCTTGCTTAGGGAAATGATTTGGATTATTTGGTGCATTTTGTTTAAATGTAACTGCTGTATGTGCATATGTGCACCACCATGTAAACACATCTACTGATAACATATACAAATATAGATAGATAGATAGAAGTAAATCCCCCTTCGGATCTGATACAATACAATAAACTAGAAGGCACCTCAGTAGAGTGCACACTTCCACCACACCAAATCTGGTGCAGATCAGAATCTGCACCAGTATCCGCCAGAATTCCGTGCATAACTTGTTGAGTTATCTTTCTCACAGACAAACAAACAAATAAACACACAACAGAGGCCAAAGCATAACCTCCGGTCCATCTGTGATGGGAGAGGTGAAAAAGCGAGAGCGTCCTCATAACTTGCTGAACACGCGCACTTCCTCAGTGGCTCTTACAGTGGTCTTTATTTATTAACCAGCCCTGCTTTCCTGGCACAGGACAAAGAGTCTCCTTGACCCCCATCACACACACACACACACACACACACACACACACACACACACACACACACACACACACACCTCCAGTCTCTCAGATATAACCAGTGTGCACAACAGAGAGAACCGCTATCACCAGCTCACAGCCGCCTCTGCCCCACTGGCCGCAAACACACACTATCTCGCAGCGACACACACACACACTAGCTTGCACTGACACACACACACACACACACACACACACACACACACACACACACACACACACACACACACCGACACACACACACACTATCTCGCACCGACACACACACACACTAGCTTGCACCGACACACACACACACACACACCGACACCGACACACACACTATCTCGCACCGACACACACACACACTAGCTTGCACTGACACACACACACACAGACACCGACACACACACACTTCACTCTGTTTGCCTAAGGGTTCATTAGTGCCACTGAGGCCAATTCAAAAGCAGCAGCACTTTGAGAGACGTGCACACACACACACACACACACACACGCGCACACACACACACACACACACACACACACAAACACACACACAGTGTCCATATAGATGAACCATTGTGTCGAGGCTTAAAAGACGACTTGGCTCCCTCTCTGACCCACAAAGCCAACACACTCCCTGCCACGCGGGACATGCCCATTACAGTGAGCCGACTGACAGGGTAACCACGACCCAGACCCCTCTAAAGATCAACTGTAACGGAGACGGAGCCTTTGCCTAAAAGCTCTTCAACACAACATCATCACATGTGATGTCACATTAAGGGCAGCAGTATAGGAGGGTGGCTAGTTCCATTCCCCCCTGGCTCCTCCTCCTAGCAGAAATGGTCGAGGTGTCCTTGAGCAACCCTAGTTGCTCCTGACTCCTTGTGCTGGCTGTGGTGTCCTTGCATGGCTGACTCCATTGTGGGGGGTTGAATAAATGTGTTTATGAATGGCTGAATGTGAGGCATGACTTGTAAAGCGCTTTGGATAAAAGAGATATATAACATTTGCCATGTTTTTGTCTGTCTGGATTTCAAAAGAAAGAGGAGAGTGGCGATATAGAGCACAGACCATGACTCTTATTGTCGCACCGGGCCATTAAGAACGACTGAATCTTTGTCAGACGTGTCGCACGGCAAAGCAAAAGTGAGAAATGACTACAGGAGAAAGACTAAAGGGATGAGGGAGAACAGGGTTAACCGGCGTCTCGGGCCTAGACACGCCGTCTCGGAGGCTCCGGTCGTGAACAAAGCCTTTTCTCCGTCTGAACATCTCGGGCTGCGCTGCACCGCACTGCAAACTGCACATGCATTCATCAATAAAGGCCGGGGGCAAAGGACACTGTTTTGACATGCATGACATGCATGCGGGCCGACGTCTGGTCAGCGTACGACACCACGCGCTGCTGGGATAGCCGATGAGGCAGGGATACGACGCCGGCCTCACCGCTAAGAAAACCCCCAACAAAAAGAACCTTCTGAAACTCTCCAGGACAATTTCTGGGTTTTTGAAGGCAAGTGTTTTTATTGGTTGCTTCAATTCAAGTCAAGTCAAGTTTATAGTCAGTATAAGCAATGGGTGAACATCTTATGTGCAATACCCGACGACAGACAGCAGTTATAGAAATAAAAATAATAGAATAAAAAAAAAAGTAAAAAGTAAAACAAACTGTATAAAGTTAAATATATAAAAATATAAAAGTGCATGTTTAAAATGCAATATATTAGCACAGAAAAAGAGCAATATATATATATATATATATAAATCAATGTAATAAAATATATATTGTTATATGATATACACCCTTGTTCAGCAGTTCATTCAATGGGGATCCGCCAACATGTACAGTTTAAACAGTAAGGGCAGAGGTCACCGGCCAGGGGTAATAGATGGCATGTACTCAGAGAGCTCCTTTTAACTCGTCGAGTGCCTCCATTATGAGGGGGGGGTGGAGGTTGTTGATGTTATTTGGCTTGATCATCAAGGACACGCGGATACGGTTGCTAGGTGACCCGCTCTGCCGGCACTTATTTATTAATTTATTTTTCGGTGCACTGTACACCATTAAGCAGCATTCAATTGAGGGTCGTCCGCCCATTTCATCTGCTCTTTGGATGGAAGGCCATCGCCGAAGACCGACGTCTGACGCGCGTCCCCGCGGGGACGTTCAAGTTTACGTGAATGAATTAATTAGGAAGGGGAGGCGGGGGAGGGGGGAGAGAGAGAGAGAGAGAGAGAGAGAGAGAGAGAGAGAGAGAGAGAGAGAGAGAGAGAGAGAGAGAGAGAGAGAGAGAGAGAGAGAGCAAGAACATGGGGGAGAGAGAGAGAAATAATATTAGAGAAAGAGAGAAAGAGAGAGAGCGAGAGAGACAGAGACTGGGCATATGATGAATCTGCAGCGCTCTGCATCCATGCATTAGCATTGCTAATGCCAGTAAGTGGTTCCAGGGAGTGGTGCCATGAAGAGAATACCAAGACAGCAGCCCGGCCAGCCGGCCAGCCAGCCAGCCAGCCAGCCAGCCAGCCAGCCAGCCAGCCGGCCAGCCAGCCAGCCAGCCAGCCGGCCAGCCAGCCAGCCAGCCAGCCAGCCAGCCAGCCAGCCGGCCAGCCAGCCAGCCAGCGGTGACTCTGGATGAGTACAGTTGGGAGGTAGCCGCCTCCCCCCCGGCTTCAAACACCCACACCGGCGCCCACCTGCTGCCTGCATCCTGCATGCCAATGAACAGGACCGGCCTGTCTCTGCTCACTCATGCCCATGTAGGGGGTGTGAAAGGCTAACACGTGTTGCTTAAGGTGTATAGACTTAATCAGAGAGAGAGAGAGAGAGAGAGAGAGAGAGAGAGAGAGAGAGAGAGAGAGAGAGAGAGAGAGAGAGAGAGAGAGAGAGAGAGAGAGAGAGAGAGAGAGAGAGAGAGAGAGAGGAGAGAGAGAGAGAAAAATAAGGAGAGAGATAGACAGACGAGAAAGATCGAGAGACAAGAAAACAATTAGAGGGAGAGAACAAGAGAGA
>CM051007.1:2723005-2775505 GCA_027704905.1 Muraenolepis orangiensis
GTTTGCATTTGCTCACCGTGAATATCAGCAATTGATTTTGCTTTAGAAAAAAAGACCCAACCAATCAGATTCCATATCTAAGTGACCCCACCTCTCTCTTCCCTCCTCGCCCAATCAGCTTGGAGGTAGAAGCAAAAGCACATGCTCCTCCTCCGCAGAGAAAAGCCGCACGTGCAAATTTATGTTAATCTTTACAACATTGTTATTCAGTCTGTTTCGGGAATAAAAAGTGTTTTTTGATTGCCGTGTCGATTTCTACCCTTTTCCTCTGCATTGTTATTTGTATATATTTGATTTTAATTGGCAGACTTGTGGCACTCCTTGGTCATAGACTCAAAGTCCTGTCCTGAGCACTGATGGGGTCCAATCGGTTCCTTTTCCGTTCCTTCTTGGTCATAGACTCAAAGTCCTGTCCTGAGCACTGATGGGGTCCAATCGGTTCCTTTTCCGTTCCTTCTTGGTCATAGACTCAAAGTCCTGTCCTGAGCGCTGATGGGGTCCAATCGGTTCCTTTTCCGTTCCTTCTTGGTCATAGACTCAAAGTCCTGTCCTGAGCGCTGATGGGGTCCAATCGGTTCCTTTTCCGTTCCTTCTTGGTCATAGACTCAAAGTCCTGTCCTGAGCGCTGATGGGGTCCAATCGGTTCCTTTTCCGTTCCTTCTTGGTCATAGACTCAAAGTCCTGTCCTGAGCGCTGATGGGGTCCAATCGGTTCCTTTTCCGTTCCTTCTTGGTCATAGACTCAAAGTCCTGTCCTGAGCGCTGATGGGGTCCAATCGGTTCCTTTTCCGTTCCTTCTTGGTCATAGACTCAAAGTCCTGTCCTGAGCGCTGATGGAGTCCAATCGGTTCCTTTTCCGTTCCTTCTTGGTCATAGACTCAAAGTCCTGTCCTGAGCGCTGATGGGGTCCAATCGGTTCCTTTTCCGTTCCTTCTTGGTCATAGCTGTCAAATGGGATCGAACCACAGACCACAGAGCATCTCCAGAGAGGAGCAGAAACAGAAAGGTGAGCCTGTGAGATCAGGAGGATCACCGTTAGTGAGCTGGTGGTTCGTTAGTGAGCTGGTGGTTCGTTAGGGAGCTGGTGGTTCGTTAGGGAGCTGGTGGTTCATTAGGGAGCTGGTGGTTCATTAGGGAGCTGGTGGTTCATTAGTGAGCTTGTGGTTCGTTAGGGAGCTGGTGGTTCGTTAGTGAGCTGGTGGTTCGTTAGTGAGCTGGTGGTTCGTTAGGGAGCTGGTGGTTCATTAGGGAGCTGGTGGTTCGTTAGTGAGCTGGTGGTTCGTTAGGGAGCTGGTGGTTCATTAGTGAGCTGGTGGTTTGTTAGGGAGCTGGTGGTTCATTAGTGAGCTGGTGGTTCGTTAGGGAGCTGGTGGTTCATTAGTGAGCTGGTGGTTCGTTAGTGAGCTGGTGGTTCGTTAGGGAGCTGGTGGTTCGTTTGGGAGCTGGTGGTTCGTTAGTGAGCTGGTGGTTCGTTAGGGAGCTGGTGGTTCGTTAGTGAGCTGGTGGTTCGTTAGGGAGCTGGTGGGGAGGGAGGAAGGGGAGAGAGAGGGAGGGAGGGAGCAGAGAGGGAGGGGGGGAGGGAGGGAGGGAGGGAGGGAGGGAGGGAGGGAGGGAGGGAGGGAGGGAGGGAGGGAGGGAACAGAGAGGGAGGAAGGGAGGGAGGGAGGGAGGGGAGAGGGAGGGGTGGAGGGAGCAGAGAGGGAGGGGAGGGAGCAGAGAGGGAGGGGGTGGAGGGAGGGAGGGAGGGAGGAAGGTGAGAGGGAGGGGTGGAGGGAGCAGAGAGGGAGGGGGTGGAGGGAGGGAGGGAGGGAGGGAGGGAGGGAGGGAGGGAGGGAGGGAGGGAGGGAGGGAGGGAGAGAGGGAGGGAGGGAGGGAGGGAGGGGAGAGGGAGGGGTGGAGGGAGCAGAAAGGGAGGGGGTGGAGGGAGGGAGGGAGGGGAGAGGGAGGGGGTGGAGGAAGGGAGGGAGGGAGGAAGGGGAGAGGGAGGGGTGGAGGGAGCAGAGAGGGAGGGGGTGGAGGAAGGGAGGGAGGGGAGAGGGAGGGGTGGAGGGAGCAGAGAGGGAGGGGGTGGAGGAAGGGAGGGAGGGAGGGAGGGAGGGAGGGAGGGAGGGAGGGAGGGAGGGGTGGAGGGAGGGAGGGAGGGAGGTAACAGAGAGGGAGGGGTGGAGGGAGCAGAGAGGGAGGGGAGGGAGCAGAGAGGGAGGGGGTGGAGGGAGGGAGGGAGGAAGGTGAGAGGGAGGGGTGGAGGGAGCAGAGAGGGAGGGAGGGAGGGAGGGAGGGAGGGAGGGAGGGAGGGAGGGAGGGAGGGAGGGAGGGGGAGAGGGAGTGAGGGAGGGGAGAGGGAGGGGAGAGGGAGGGGGCGGAGGGAGTAGAGAGGGAGGGGGTGGAGGGAGGGAGGGAGAGGAGAGGGAGGGGTGGAGGGAGCAGAAAGAGAGGGGGTGGAGGGAGGGAGGGAGGGGAGAGAGAGGGGGTGGAGGAAGGGAGGGAGGGAGGAAGGGGAGAGGGAGGGGTGGAGGGAGCAGAGAGGGAGGGGGTGGAGGAAGGGAGGGAGGGGAGAGGGAGGGGTGGAGGGAGCAGAGAGGGAGGGGGTGGAGGAAGGGAGGGAGGGAGGGAGGGGAGAGGGAGGGGTGGAGGGAGCAGAGAGGGAGGGGAGGGAGGGAGCAAGGGAGGGAGGGAGGGAGGGAGGGAGGGAGGGAGGGAGCAGGGAGGGAGCAGAGAGGGAGGGGGTGGAGGGAGGGAGGGAGGGGAGAGGGAGGGGAGGGAAGGCTCAATGGGTGTCAGATTGGGTGTCACCACGCAAAACGCCTGAGGACACTGGTAGGAAAAACAAGACAGTGAAATGCCGAGAGAGAGAGAGAGAGAGAGAGAGAGAGAGAGAGAGAGAGAGAGAGAGAGAGAGAGGAGAGAGAGAGAGAGAGAGAGAGAGAGAGGAGGAGGTGGGGGGGGGAACAGACAAGAGGAGAGGAGAAGTATGTATTGTGCCACGGAGGAGAAGAGAGAATGAGCGGGAAAACAGAAACAGGAGGGAAAAGAGAAGTGGTGTGTGTGTGTGTGTGTGTGTGTGTGTGTGTGTGTGTGTGTGTGTGTGTGTGTGTGTGTGTGTGTGTGTGTGTGTGTGTGTGTGTGTAGGGGGACGGGGGAAGACTTCCTCAGGTCTCAAGGGATTGTTTGATATAATTGGGCTTTGGGCTTCTGAACATGCGTCGACAACATCAAAGGTCAAATATATATCAAGAGAGAGCAAGACAGAGGAGGGAGGGAGCTGGAGAGGGGATGGAGAGAGAGAGAGAAAGAGAGAGAGAGAGAGAGAGAGAGAGAGAGAGAGAGAGAGAGAGAGAGAGAGAGAGAGAGAGAGAGAGAGAGAGAGAGAGAGAGAGAGAGGGGAAAAGGAGGAGGAAGATGGGGAGGGGATAGAGAGAGAGACCACAATAAGAGGAGAGAGAGAGAGAAAGGTCATTTGCATTTATTTTATTTTTGCGTTGATAAAGTGTGTTTTTCTTCGTCAGGAAATGTTAGGCACAGGATTAGTTTCTAAAGACACCGGACACTGAAGTAACCTTTGGAGGAGAAGAACGGACTACAGACACTTGACACTCGACTGATGCGATGATTAATACACGTATTACAAAAAGATATAATGCCTAAACACACTTAACTAACTTATCCAATTTGTTCTTTGACTTTTAACCTGAGATGGTCTGTCTGTCTGTCTGTCTGTCTGTCTGTCTGTCTGTCTGTGAGAAGGAGCATAGAGAGAGAACCATTTAATTGAGTGTATGTAGAGCGTCATCTGTGGTAAGGTTATTGGAGCGGGACCTTTATCTATGGACAGAGAGAGAGATTGGTCTCAGAATTGTTCCTACTAATGGGACTTGGGTCTCGTGTCTTGTAAAATGATCACCTGTGTCTTGTAAACGTTTACTTGTGTCTTGTAAAAAAGTGAACTCTGTGGTACTCTGCATTCCTTCTCACGATTTCTTCCTCCATCATTTAGGGAGGTTTTATCTTAGCCCTAATGGGGTGGTGGCTAAGGGGAGGGGTGTCATAAATATGTGGCCCCGTTAAGCCATCTGAAACTAACTATGCATGTATTTAAGGGCTGTACAAATAGAATTGACTCGACCTGAACTTCTGTCTTGTAAATTGGCATTTGAATGAATGTGTAATTTGCTCGTACAAAAGGCATCCATATTTATGAATCCACCTTTTACATTTTATTAACAATTACCTCAACATTCTTTTATATATTTGGTTCCTATGTCCATACACATTAGTTTGTACTGCCCTGTATTCATGATGCTGCTGCACTACTGGCACTTTAAATGCTTTTAAATCTTTTTGCACAATTCAAAACATGTACCCCTCTTCCATCTGTCACTTTGTTGTTCTTTGTATGTTCATTTTTATTGTGTACAGTATTTTTATATTTTAAATTCATACTGTTGCAAATGGCCAATAAAAAATATTGTATCTTGTAATAAGACTCACAAGCCAGTCTAAAATAGTTTTGTGGGCTGTGTGTACGTGATGTAGGCCTGTGATGTAGACCTGTGATGTAGGCCTGTGATGTAGGCCTGTGATGTAGACCTGTGATGTAGGCCTGTGATGTAGGCCTGTGATGTAGGCCTGTGATGTAGACCTGTGATGTAGACCTGTGATGTAGGCCTGTGATGTAGGCCTGTGATGTAGGCCTGTGATGTAGACCTGTGATGTAGACCTGTGATGTAGGCCTGTGATGTAGACCTGTGATGTAGACCTGTGATGTAGGCCTGTGATGTAGGCCTGTGATGTAGGCCTGTGATGTAGGCCTGTGATGTAGGCCTGCATCCATCGACTTTTAACTATTTTTGTGATCTCTGAATTTGAAGACACGTTTCCCTGTGTTTGGTGTGTGCGTGTTCACACACGCTCAATGACCCACCGACGGGTGGGTCATTGAGCGTGTGTGCGTGTTCACACACGCTCAATGACCCACCGACGGGTGGGTCATTGAGCGTGTGTGCGTGTTCACACACGCTCAATGACCCACCGACGGGTGGGTCATTGACCGTGTGTGCGTGTTCACACACGCTCAATGACCCACCGACGGGTGGGTCATTGAGCGTGTGTGCGTGTGTGCGTGTTCACACACGCTCAATGACCCACCGACGGGTGGGTCATTGAGCGTGTGTGCGTGTTCACACACGCTCAATGACCCACCGACGGGTGGGTCATTGAGCGTGTGTGCGTGTTCACACACGCTCAATGACCCACCGACGGGTGTCTGCTGAGCTTTCTTCTTCAGTGGTGGTGGAGTGGAGCTACAGAACCCCTGATTATAACAACGCTAAAGAGAGATTCAAGAGATTTAAGATTTGTATTTGCCATTCACTCCCGCAGTATGAATTTTCTAAAACACTATACTATAAAAATACTGTACACAATACAAATATAATATTCATTCATAAATAATATTCATTTAAAAAAGTGACTGATGATGAGATGTTCTGAAAGAGATCTACTAAATGTGTTGAGTTGTTCAAAAAGCATAAAACAAGCATTTTAAAGTGGCAGCAGTGCAGCAGCATTATGAATACAGTGCAGAACACCAGCTGAAAGCGGAAAAAAGCATTTTTTTTTAAAGCATTTAAAAATTTAAAAATAAATAAATAAATAACTATAAACAAATAAAGCATTAAGCATATAGCATTCAAAGCATACCGTCTTGTGTAATATTGCTATGTACCTGTGTGCTATGTAGCAGGCAGTTTAGCTAGCGCTATGTGCTGTAGTAAACTCATAGTTTCATAACATAGGAGTCTGTGTCGTTGTCAGGGCAACACAAGGCCTAAAAATGGCTATTGTGTATTCAAAATATAAATACAGCCTAATTAATTAATTAATTAATGCTATTGCCATCTCCACTTCCCTATAAATAGCTAGATAGGGGTCCGACTAAAATAAACAGTCACATCTGCAGACAACTATTTGTTTGACAGTCCATCAAATACTGAACTTGCAATTTGTCAAAATGTAAAACTTGGTTTCATAAATATCATGTCAAATAAATGTCAATTTACCAATATCTGTTGCCTATTACGAGACATTATTTCACTGCTACAAGACACAAGTTGACTCCTATTAGTATTAATCTCTCTCCGCATTCATCCGGTTTGACCTTTGTCTTTGTGTCAATCACGTCCGTCACGTCTGCTTAGTGTGGTCACACTCAGACGGGCCTTTAGCAACACAACAACACAAACCCGGTTCCACCAAGACCCGCTGTGCTGCAGATCAATAGGATGACTGAAGAGATGGAACGGAGGGAGAGCGAGAACGAGAGAGCGAGAGAGAGAGAGAGACAGAGCACAAGAGATGGAGCTAGAAGGAGTGAGAGGAGCGAGGAGCGAGAGAGAGAGAGCACAAGAGATGGAGCTATAAGGAGTGAGAGGAGTGAGGAGCGAGGAGCGAGGAGCGAGGAGCGAGAGAGAGAGAGAGAGAGAGAGAGAGAGAGAGAGAGAGAGAGAGAGAGAGAGAGAGAGAGCACAAGAGATGGAGCTAGAAGGAGTGAGAGGAGTGAGGAGCGAGGAGCGAGGAGCGAGGAGCGAGGAGCGAGAGAGAGAGAGAGAGAGAGAGAGATGGGCTGTGCCTGTCCCTTATTCACCGCTATGAAATCAATCAATGTTCCCAGACGGGGTCTAAGATTTATGATTAGCGGATAGCTTGGCGTGTGCACAGACAAAACAAAAGGCAATTTTTATCTCCCGCGCACGTCCACCGCTGCGCTGTAAAACATCCGTTATAGAGAAATATAGATTATTGTATGGGAAGTCTTTGTGATTGTCCGCTGTGTTTGTTTTCCTCACATTAATGTGGGGAGAGGTGAACTTCTGCCCGATGGTTCAGTCTTGTTGTTGAAGTCTCAGCCAGCCTCACCATTTTCTGGAATCCGGCCTTTTTCCAGCGATTGTCCCCCCCCCCCCCCCCCCCCCCTTTCATATCACAAACCGTACGCAGCCGTTTAACACCCGGATATGACCTGCTCAATAAACTTAAAGCATTGCACAAAACAAATACAGTAATGGTAGCACTTTTTATATCGCGCTTTTATTATCCAAAGCGCTTTATAAGTCATGCTCACATTCACCCATTCATACACACATTCATCCATCCATTCGATGGTGGAGTCATCAGCCATCAAGGAGACAGCCAGCAGGTCAGGAGCAGTTAGGGGGTCTGTTTGCTCAAGGACACCTCCACAGCCGGCAAACCAGCCACCTTCCGTGTGTTAGTGAGTGAGTGAGTGAGTGAGTGAGTGAATGAGTGAGTGAGATAGATATATATATATATCTATATATATATAGATGTATATATATATAGATATGGTGTATCACGTGGTTGCAGCCATTTCGAAATGAGTGTTGTTGAGCATGACGGAATGGACATCGTTAAGGTATCATCAGGCTATATGGAAAACTAAAAGGTACATTCACTGAGAGTGAACAGAGACATTGTTTATTGTCTGTTACTAAGGTGGAGAACCAACCCCGTTTTAAAAAAGAGACGCCACATAGCCGAGTCAAAGTGGAACCAAGAGAAGATCTGGAATATGTGTATAATGTAGTGGAAACATCGAGAGCTAAACATTGATGAGACAGAGGACTTTGAAAAAAATGCTTTTTAAATGTTTTTTGCACAATTCAACATGTGTAGATCATCATCCATCAGTCACTTTATTGATCATCATCCATCAGTCACTTTATTGATCATCATCCATCAGTCACTTTATTGATCATCATCCATCAGTCACTTTATTGCTCTGTTTACTGTGTTCAGTATTGTTGTAGAGTATCAGTTCATCAGAGGAGGAACATTTGCTTTCACAGGTAAAAACGAATAAACCCCCTGTGTGTGTGTATGTGTGTGTGTGTGTGTGTGTGTGTGTGTGTGTGTGTGTGTGTGTCCTGGACCAGTCTGTGCGCCTCGTCCCAGTAACACCATAACAACAGTTTGTGGAATGTCTCTCATGGGACGTTCTGTTTGTGCCATATCCTCGCTCAATATTGGACACAGAGTTTTTTTTCTCAGATACAAGTGCTGTACATTAAACAGGACGACTGTACTGCATATAGACATTCTGCTATAGTATGTTGAATCACGACAATCTGGAAGAAGTGAGTTTGTCTCCAGTTAGTGTTGAACACAATCCACCAATTAGATCCTTAACAAAAACCATAAACCATAGCAAACAAACCAATACAACCACCATCAAAACCTTGAATTATCGCATGTCCAACAGCCTCTTCCGTTCACATTTATTCTATTATGATGCAGTTTAATGTTCTGTTTTTGCCATCGTTGTGTGAGTGTTCAAGTACGGCTACCCCTTTCACTCGTGGCTGCGTGGCTCCAAAAGAAAAAGGGTTTTCCTTCAGGAGTACAGACTCCACTGGCCGTTGACACGTTGAAAGCCCTGCTGGGAGCCAGCAGTCTGAGAACAGAGGTTGTATTTCTGTGGGCCTGAAGGAAAGGACTGAAGGAACCCCCCCCTGGCGATTGATCGATATATGTTTGAACAACATACGCGTTGACCACACTTTTGTTCTGGTGGACTGCATGCGGTGTCCGCTTCCCCCCGCCGCCCAACGTCAACATTCAGCGTTGTTAGCCTGCTTAAAGGCCTGCCTGACACGTCCCCCCGGGAGAGGAGAGGCTGGATATTGATAGGCTGGTCTTTGGGGCAGCATGGACGAGAGAATACACGTTCAAAATACACATTTAATTAGGAGGTAGAGCGGTTGCCTCACAACCGGAAGGGTGCTGGTTTGATACCCCAGGTCCTACAAAAAAAACTGTCTTTGAGCAAAACACCCTAACCCTCACTGCTCCTGACCTGCTGGCTGTCTCCTTGATGGATGACTCCATTGTGGGTGGATGAATGAATGTGTGTGTGAATGGGTGAATGTGAGGCATGACTTGTAAAGTGCTTTGGATAAAAGCGCTATAGAAAAGGCAGTCCATTTCTGTACTTTTTGATACAATATTTGAAATCAATAGCAAATATAGTAATGCATTTAAATCGGTGATTCAATTAGCATATCCAAATGAGATTTTGGATGTATTGGTTTCAATTTAGGTGGACAGCAAATTGCCCAGGACGGATCATACTCATTCCTGAGTAACCGTTCCGAGCCGTCTGGATGAATGTGTGAATTGTTTTCTATATTATACTTATAGACTATATGTCACTTAGTGAAGCGTCAGTCCGCCAGACTACATCACTCTACTCCCTATTCAGAATGTGGGTGGAACCCCCCCCCCCCCCCAGATAGCAATAGAGAGCGGCCGTCCTTCCAGTCGGTCCAACCAGCTTTTATCTGCTATATCCAAGGTCTATAGGCCTCGGCTTATGTTCTGAAACTCTTATCGCAATCCTGACCTAAAACCACCTTTTAATGCTTTAATGTTTTAACATTGCTTACATTTTCACAAGTGAAGATAATGCGAAGCAGCCTTTTTATATGGCCTACAGTATATATATTAAAGAAAACTGGCCTGCCTCCTCCCACCCCCTCCTCTCCTCTCCTCTCACCTCCTCCCACCCCCTCCTCTCCTCTCCTCTCACCTCCTCCCACCCCCTCATCTCCTCTCCTCTCACCTCCTCCCACCCCCTTATCTCCTCTCCTCTCACCTCCTCCCACCCCCTCCTCTCCTCCCCTCCTCCCACCTCTCCTCCCACCCCCACCTCTCCTCTCCTCCCCCCACCTCTCCTCCCACCCCCACCTCTCCTCTCCTCCCCCCACCTCTCCTCCCACCCCCACCTCTCCTCCCCCACCTCCCCTCCCACCCCTCTCCTCTCCTCACCCCCCACTCTTCTCTCTCCTCTCACCTCCTCCCACCCCCTCTCTTCTCCTCTCCTCTCACCTCCTCCCACCCCCTCTTCTCCTCTCCTCTCCTTTCACCTCCTCCCACCCCCTCTTCTCCTCTCCTCTCCTTTCACCTCCTCCCACCCCCTCTTCTCCTCTCCTCTCACCTCCTCTCCCCTCCCCTCCTCCCACCTCTCCTCCCACCCCCACCTCTCCTCTCCTCTCCTCCCACCCCCTCCCCTCCCCTCCTCCCACCTCTCCTCCCACCCCCACCTCTCCTCTCCTCTCCTCTCCTCCCACCCCCTCCCCTCCCCTCCTCCCACCTCTCCTCCCACCCCCTCCTCTCCTCTCCTCTCCTCTCCTCTCCTCTCCTCTCCTCTCCTCTCCTCTCCTCTCCTCTCCTCTCCTCTCCTCTCCTCTCTTTCCGTTTCCGGTGAGTGTGAGCGTGGTGGTGGAAGCGCGAGTGGCGCGGAATTTGAATTAGTGTTTGGTAAACTTATGTTTTTCCCTCTTCCTTCATTTGCATGATCAGGTAAGGTTAGTTTATTTACTTCATTTAATCTCATTGTGTTTGCGGTGTGCTTTTGGTTTTGAGTATTTTCGGGGCGCATGGCGTCCTCCGAGACGCCTCCGCCGTCCCTGCGGCAGGGAGTGCGGATCGCCCCGCATGACAGTAGCGTGTCGGTGGAGGAGGCTCTGCTGGCCGCCGGGGAGCAGGTGGGTCATGGGAACCTGGTGTTCGCCTCTAGGGTGAACAAAGCGGTTCTAGTCTTTGTCAAAAGTGAGCAAATGGTACACCAGCTGGTCGCCAGCGGCGTGATCATTAGGGACCTGTACGTGCAGGTCTCCCCGCTTTCGGTCCCCTCTACGCGGGTCACCGTCTCCGGTGTTCCGCCGTTCATCCCCAACGAGCTGCTGGAGGTAGAGCTGCGGAGATTTGGCAAATTCGCTAGCGGGTTTAAAACTGTGAGTTTGGGATGTAAGGATCCCAAACTAAAGCATGTACAGTCCCTGAGACGACAGGCTTTAATGTTCCTGGACTCTCCTACCAACACTCTGGAGGTGTCCTTCAGGGTGAAGCACGGGGAGGGGTTCTATATGGTGTACGCCAGCGCAGGGCAGATGAGGTGCTTCGAGTGTGGAGATGTGGGACACAAGCGCTTCGCCTGTCCGCGCAAACAGCAAGGGGGGGGGGGGGGGGGGGCGTCCCCGAGCCGCCGGCCGCCGACGCGGCACGCGGCACCCGGCTCCGACAGTACCGACAGTGCGGCTAGCGCCGTGGCCGTAGTGCCCGGCACCGAGCCCGTTGCCGGGTCCTGTGAGGACGGGGCCGGCACCGGGCCGGTTGCCGGGTCCTGTGAGGACAGACCCGCGGGTGGGGAGGCAGCGGCTGATCTCGCCGTTAAAGGCGCAGTGGCCGAAGCAGAGCCGGACAGGGAGAGAGAGAGAGAGGGGGGAGACGCTCAGAGCGGGTCAGACGCTGAGGGAGAGGACATGGAGTACGACTCAGAGTCCGACACCTCTTCGCTGGCTGGGAGCTCCCAGAAGAAGACAGATCTGTACTCCGTTGAGGAAATTAAAACATTCCTAGACGAAACTTTTTACAGGTCGATTTCAGTTAAGGATTATTTTAGCGATACGGATAAATTCATACGCTCTGTTAACATGATTAAAAAAACAGTAAGTTTTGATGTGCTGGACAAACGAAGACGCTTTCGTCTTAAAAAGCACATCACGGTTCTAAGAAAGGCAGCAAAAGATGCAGCTGGTAAAACACTAAGCGGTCCTGATCATGTAACACAGGGTGTTTTGTAACTGTCCTTTTCTATACTTTCTCTCTTTTCAATGGATACCATCAACATCGGCACCTTAAACATAAATGGTGGGAGGGATAAATTAAAAAGAGCATTGATATCTGAGGTAGCTGCACAAAAGCATTTGGACGTGATCTTCCTACAGGAAACACACACTACCTCAGCTGACGACACGGATTGGGGCTTATGGTGGGAGGGCCCGCAGGTCTTAAGCCACGGGTCCAACTGCAGTGCAGGAGTCGCCGTCCTTTTCAGATCAGCGGCTAACGCCACCATTTTATCTTCAGATGAAGTGGTGAAGGGACGGCTGCTCATAGTCAGGGCAGAGATAGACTCCACGGTGGTCTGTCTCATTAACATTTATGCCCCCAATCAGGGAAATGAAAGAGTTAGACTCTTCCATTTGCTAGAAACACACTTACTAGATCACAGGAATGATAATATTATCATTGGTGGGGACTTTAATTGCACGGTGGATTTCACGTTGGACAGGACAAGTCAGGAACCGCACCCACAGTCATCTGCTAGGCTAAATATTATCATCACAAACACAGACCTTATAGACACATGGAGGGTTAAGCATCCACAAGCAAGACAGTACACTTGGGTGAGGGTTAATAGCAACAGGGTGAGTGCTGCACGTCTTGATAGAATTTATGTAGCACAGTGTCTCAGCTCACGACTGGTTGACAGTAAAATTATCCCAGTTGGCTTCACAGACCATCACCTAGTTACTGCAGCTCTCATCATTTCACCGGGGGTAAGGGTAAGGTCACACTGGTGTTTCAATAATAAATTGCTGAGGGATCAAACATTTTGCCAGAGTTTTGGGCACTTCTGGCAGATGTGGGCACTCAGGAAATCTGAGTTTGGTTCCTTAATGATGTGGTGGGAGGTAAGGGTAAGGCACACATTAGGGTGTTTTGTCAGCAGTACACCTCACACTCTACCTCTAAACTGAAAGCAGCAGTGGAAGACCTTGAGGCCAGCATAAGAGACTTAGAGTTGGGTCTACAGAGAGACTCTAACCCCTCTGCTGGTCAGCTGCTGCAGAAGAAGAGGTTGGAGCTAAGCTCCTTCCTGCAGGAGAGAGTTAAGGGAGCTCTGGTCAGGTGTCGCTTCCTGGAGATAAAGGAGATGGATGCCCCAACCCCCTTCTTCTTCAACCTGGAGAGATCGGTGGCGCAGAGGAAGCAGATGAGCTGCCTGAAGCTTCCAGGAGGAAGAGTCACCAGCAGTCCGGAGGAGATGAGGGACCACGCCATGGACTTCTACACCAACCTCTTTGGGGGAGAGCAGTGCAGCATCGAGGGCCGTGAGGAGATCCTGGAGGGTCTTCCCCAGCTCAGCCCGGAGGAGAAAGCTGCTCTAGACCTCGAGCTGACCCTGGAGGAGCTGACTGGAGCAGTTAACCAGATGGCATCAGGGCGGGCCCCAGGGATTGATGGCCTCTCCGGAGAGTGAGAGCTGATTTACGTGGTGTTTTCGCAGAGTGTTTCAGAACCGGATCCCTCCCGGTGTCCTGTCGGAGGGCAGTGCTTTCCCTGCTGCCAAAAAAAGGAGACTTGGCCCTACTGAAGAACTGGAGGCCTGTAGCCCTTTTGACTGTAGACTATAAGGTTCTCTCCAGAGCCTTATCGAACAGACTGAAGGGGGTTTTGGAGATGGTCATTCAGCAGGACCAAACCTACTGTATTCCTGATAGGACTATCATGGATAACATTTTCTTTATGCGGGATGTAATGGATGTTTGTCGGGCTCACGGGGTTAATGTTGGTGTTGTGTCACTTGATCAAGAGAAAGCGTTTGATAGAGTTGATCACTTGTATTTGTTTTCTGCACTTAGGGCATATGGCATTGGTGAGGGTTTTCTGGCATGGGTTGGACTTTTGTACAACGGTGCTCAGTGTTTGGTGAAAATGGGGGCAGGGCTGAGTAGGCCAATTCCTGTACAGCGGGGAATTAGACAGGGTTGTCCCATTTCAGGACAGCTGTACAGTCTGGCCATTGAGCCTTTGCTGTGCAGGTTGAGGAGTAAGCTCAGTGGTCTCTCCCTGCCGGCCTCCTGTGGGCTGGAGTGCCCTCCTACGCTCTCGGCTTATGCTGACGATGTCAGCATTTTCGTCTCCAGCCAGAGGGACGTTCAGTGTCTACAGGACACCCTGTCCCTGTACGAGAGGGCCTCCTCGGCAAGGGTCAACTGGGCCAAAAGTAGTGCACTACTTTTGGGATGCTGGAGGGAGCAGGTGGTTCCTAGCCTGCCTGGAGGCCTTCAGTGGGAAACAGAGGGGCTAAAGGTTTTGGGAGTCTTTTTGGGCACCGAGGCTTTCAAGGCTAGAAACTGGGAGGGAGCGAAGGAGAAGGTGTGCGCTCGGTTGTCCAAATGGAAGTGGTTGCTTCCTCAGATGTCGTACAGGGGAAGAGTTCTGGTCGCCAATACTCTGGTTGCCTCGACCCTTTGGCACAGACTGATGGCCCTGACACCACCTAGGAACCTGGTGTCCAGCATCCAGCAGGAGATTGTGGACTTCTTCTGGTCGGGTCGGCACTGGGTCCGCGCAGCTGCCCTCTACCTGCCGCTAGCTGAGGGAGGGCAAGGACTGATCTGCATCCAGTCCAAGATCGCCTCTTTCCGTCTGCGGACTGTCAGCAGGCTGTTATATGACTGCGGCCCCAGCTGGCTGAACTTTGGGAAGCTGTTGCTCAGGAGGGTGGGGAGGTTTGGCTACCACAAGCAGCTGTTCCTGCTTAATCCAGAGGAGCTGGACCTGTCCGGCCTGACCCCTTTCTACACCTCGGTGCTGCAGGCATGGCACACCTTCAAGTTCACCCGTGCCACCAGTGAGATGCCGGGCATGTGGGTGTTTGAAGAACCCTTGTTCTTCAATGGCCTACTGAGAGCAAGGACACTACAGTCTGCCAGCCTGCGAACCAGTCTGAGAGAGGCCGGCTGTACAAAAATAGGTCACCTCATGAAGGCAAAGGCAACATCTCTCGAGGCCCTTAGGAGGAGAAGCAACACCTCGTCCATTAGGATCTTGGATCAGGTGGTGAAGGAGGTCTGTGCTGCCCTGCCAGAGTCCCTGAGGGCCTTTGCAGAGGACGCTGACCTGTGTGAGCAGTGGATTGAGGACGGCGACTACAGCTTCCCCTCTCTGGAGGTCACTCCAGCGGTAGGGGACTGGCATGAGGGAGCAGGCCAGCTGCTTACCTTGAGGACCCCCCACCTGGGCACGTTTCAGGCTTGTGGGAAGAAGGAAACGTACAATTTGTGTGTCAAGGTACTGAATCTCAGGTCTCTGGCGGGGGTTAGGGAGTCGAGGTGGGCCGAGTTCCTGGGTCCAGACTCTTCCCCGAAAGGCAGCTGGCGGTGCCTGTACAAGCTGCCCGTGGAGAAGCGGACAGCGGACCTCCAGTGGAGGATTGTGCACGGGGCGATAGCCACCAATAGATACCGAGCGCACCTTGATCCGGAGCTGGGGGAGGGGTGTATCTTTTGCTCAGAGGTTGAGACTTTGGAGCATTTGTTTGTCCAGTGTCCTCGGCTGTCAGCCTTGTTTGTACTCCTCAAGAGTTGGTTTCAGGGCCTTGGGGAGGAGTTTTCTTTCATTTTATTCATCTTTGGCCCAAAGTACTCTGCTAAGAAGAAGGGTGTGCACACCCTTTTGAACTTTCTGTCCGGTGCTGCCAAGATGGCTATCTGGCTGACACGCAGGAACCGAGTGCAGGGTGTGGGGAGCGTGGCGCTGCTGCCGGTGCTGCGGGGGCTTCTGAGAGCCAGGCTGAGGGTGGAGTACACCTACTACCACCTGATGGACAATATACAGGCTTTCAGCCACATGTGGGCTGTGGGGGGGTGCTTGTGCTCTGTGGGGGGGGATGGTGAGCTGAGACTCCACATATGAGTGCTGTGTTTGTGAGTGACTGTTTTTGGTCTATTGATTTATTATTTTAAAGTATTGAATCCCTCTATGTGATGAGGTGATCGTTATCCAATGTATTTGTTTTGAAAGATTAAAGGGATTTTGAAAAACCAAAAACCTCTCCTCCCACCTCTCCTCTCCTCTCCTCTCCTCCCCTCCCCTCCTCCCACCTCTCCTCCCACCCCCACCTCTCTTCTCCTCTCCTCTCCTCCCACCCCCACCTCCCCTCTCCTCCCACCCCCTTCTCTCCTCTCCTCTCCTCCAACCCCCACCTCTCCTCTCCTCTCCTCCCACCCCCACCTCTCCTCTCCTCTCCTCTCCTCTCCTCTCCTCTCCTCTCCTCTCCTCTCCTCTCCTCTCCTCTCCTCTCCTCTCCTCTCCTCTCCTCTCCTCTCCTCTCCTCTCCTCTCCTCTCCTCTCCTCTCCCACCCCCACCTCTCCTCTCCTCTCCTCCCACCCCCACCTCTCCTCTCCTCTCCTCTCCTCCCACCTCTCCTCTCCTCTCCTCTCCTCCCCTCCCCTCCTCCCACCTCTCCTCCCACCCCCACCTCTCTTCTCCTCTCCTCCCACCCCCACCTCTCCTCTCCTCTCCTCCCACCCCCACCTCTCCTCTCCTCCCACCCCCTCCCTCCCTATCCGATGCCCCCATCAAGTATCTTATGACTACTTCTTCTCTAATTGACTATGTCGTCCTATTTTTTAAAGCTGTGTAACCCAAAATGTAGTCCTCAGAGACTAGAACAAGGAAATGATATCGAAGGATGTGGTGGTAACTTAATGGAACAGCAGTGGGTTTTTTTGTAGAATTAATTAGGGCATTCTTGCACCTTGAGGAAAATCAGGTGTTCAATTTAGCTTTAAATAAAGGGTCCCCAAGTTGGATCCATGACAGTGTCTCAAAATACTATCAATCCGTAGTGTTTTGTTTTGAAACGGTCAAGTGTGTATTTGTGTGTGTGTGTGTGCGTGTGTTATGTACATTTCCCATGGTAATGTTCCCTTTGGTAGATGGAATGCCACATTTTTGCAGAATTATGCAAGACGGAGAATAAAATGTTTTTGTTCCTATTGCTAGCGTAACAGTCGGCTTTACTTTGCTCCAATTAAACGGAACCAATTGCACTAAAGCAAATGCAGCCTCAGCTTTTCTTCCACTGCTTCGTAGTATCGAGGCCGGTGTCCTATTTAACCTCTTTCCTCAGTACCACACTTTAATTTATAATAATAATAATAATAATAATAATAATAGGAATGCATTGGATTTATGAAGCGCACTTCCTGAACCCCAATATGCTCAAAACAATGTATGATTAAAGCAGCACAATAAAATCAAAAAAACAAAGACAGACAATGATCAAAAAACATCCTCATAACGCCCGAATACATGAATTCATTAATTATGCTAATGTGTTCAATCATATTTAGACCAATGACATACTTACACGTTTTCAAAACGGTGCCTCACTTCACTTAATGTGATTAAAACCACCGGCAGCCACCAGCCAGTAGGACGCTACATCAAAATTCCCAACGTGTCTGTTAAAACAGGCCTTTTGCCCCGGCCCTAACCTCTGAGAGGCAGGACGCCGTGTGCTGCGAGGGACATGTCATCGGGCCCGGTGCGTTCAGCCTTTGTAATACTGCTTGTTGTTGAGGGAGAAGCTGCCGCGTCACCTCCCATGTTGCCATTAATAGTCGCCGGAAATAATAATCGAACAACGGAAAAGCAAGCCAATGGAAACACACGCCCTTGTTGTGATGTCCTAATCAGCAGACAATGTGTGAGTAATGGTTAGAAATGAAACGGGAACACAAGTCACATGAAATGTGGAATACCAATGATTAGGTTAAAGGTTATTAGGTATGACAAATGTGTATTTGCGTAGTGCAGCCATAGCCTGCTTAAAAAAAACCATAACATATCCATTAGAATAAAGCAATGCTTGGTGAAAGGATAGGTAGAGACGACTATATAAACTAAATAGTGTTGATATCGGCTGCTTGAGAGCAGTAATAGTTATCGTTGACTTGAATTAACCCTAGTCCTGCACTAAAGGACATTTTCAAGGGACATTCTCCATTCCATGTTGTCCAATGTAGGCTGAGCAATGATTCAATTATCATGTTATGGTCTTTGAGTGGCATAGTGTGGGTAAAAAAATTTGTAATTGTATTATTATGACACACGCTGCCTTTATATTCATTTCTAAAATTAGTTATTATGACCTGATGGTCAACCTTGGAAATTATCCAAATATGAGGTTTTTAACTTCAGAGAGAAAGGAAATAGCCGTTCTGCTAGCATTTCACAATCCTGCAAACGGTAGCCCTGTTTAGAATAGTGTTTGGAATTGTTAAGCATAATTGTGATGCAATGCATATCAAAATGCCCTGTGATTATCGTAGAAATATGTCCGACTAAATGGGTGTCCTGACGTGTTCATGGGTTTTGCTGTAAGTATCCAGCACTGTACTTCAGTGCTGGATACTACAGAAGGATCCCATCCTTCTGTTATTATAGAAAGACATGCAATATATTCATTATCCACACCCAAGATATTTACTGATTTACTGTATGTTGACAAGACGTGATCGAGAAGACGGAACCCATGACAATGACCTGTGTGCATTAGGATTGAAGAAGGGCTGAATCGGTTTTGATGAAGGAAAGAGGGTTTAGAACGGGCTGTTTGGCCTTGAATTGTTATGGTCGGACATGGGGGGCGGGGAACCCTTCTGAGATGATGTGAGTCAGTCAGCCGTGTGATTCCTCTTTGACTCAGACCATTGAAAACACAAGACCTGAGAGTCCTCACCTAGTGTGAGGGTCACCAAACTGCTCTGAATCTGTTCCAATGAACAATGAAACAGATTTAGAGAGAGCTGGTGCATTGGGACAGAATAGTTATACATCTTTGAATGCTGAACACTGAATAGACAAGACACAATCCATAAGGGTTGAAGGGGCACAGAAGCTGGGAGCTGAATCATACATTTAAAATGATTTATATATAAAGAGAAGTTGCCCTTTGTGAATTCTCAGCATTGTTCTCTGGCATGTATTTTGCATTATATGGTAAATGGTAAATGGACTGCATTTATAAGTACTTTTAACCAAAGAGCTTTAGAATAACATTCCTACAGATAAACAAAACCGCAATCTGTATTTCGATTTCCATGATAGCAAATTTTATTTAAACTTGTATTGCGAAAAATAACAAAACACGGGCAGTAGAGGTAAAAAAAAACAATAATAATAATAAATGTCTATAAACAGAGAATAGAGCGGATAGAATGAGCAGTTGTAAGGTCCTCTAGCGTGTGAAAACATTGGGATTCCGCATGGACAAATGCAAAGCCGGTGAAAAGTGATTGTTAAATCAGTGACCCAGTGTCCCCGATGCCTATTACTTATACTAGCGGGAGCCCGTCAACAACCATCCTAATGCTACTCAGGTCAGTGAGGGGAGGGAAACCCACTCACCCTCCCTACAGCACGCCTGCCTGCAGGGAGGCCTCCCTACTGTCACGGTTACGGTGGTTGGCAGGGGGCGTGGCCTAGCCACGTGCGCTGGTGGCGCACACACCCCTGTCAACAATCACGTTGGTTGGCAGGGGGCGTGGCCTAGCCACGTGCGCTGGCCACACACACACACACACACACACCTGGACTCAATATTCCCTTGTCTAATTGCTAATCACCTCACCTGGGGTATATATACTTTGTCTATCCTTTACCCCAGCGTGAGGTCGTTACGTATACTGCACGTTCTCCCGTCTGTAGTGATCGCCCGACTGCGACTATCGGAGAGATAGTACGCACCCCGGTCGCCTACTTACTCTGCGTTCACGTAGTCCTCCCCATGCACCCTTGTGTTTTGTGTGTGCTTGTTTATTTGGTAATAAAGCCGTTCGTATCACTCTCCACTTGTCGGCGTCTGCGTTCGGGGTCCAACCCACTCCCTCTCACTCGTGACAGAACGACCTCACCACTATGGACCCCGGCGACCTCGACGAGTGGCGCCAAATATGCCGGGTGATGCGGGACGACCGGGATGCTTGCCTGGACCCCGGCCTTCTCGAGCGTGCGAAGCGCGGGCTCGATGCTCAGATGGTCGGGTTCAGAGCACAGATCCAGGCGCTGCGGGAGCAGGAGGAAGCGTGGGAGGCCCGGTTGGCCAACATGGGCCCCGCTGTCCGTGACCAGTGTCAGCTCGTTGTTGAGTCCCTGATCGCCAGTCACGGACAGGCGGGTCGGAAAATGCAGACGACGTTGGTCCAGTGCGGGAACATGGCAGCCTTCATTGCTTCCGTCATCAGAAGGACCTCTGACGTCACGCTTCTCCCCCGTCTGATCGCTCCGCACCCGGCTGACGACGTCGCTCCGCACCCGGCTGACGACGTCGCTCCGCACCCGGCTGACGGCGCCGCTCCGCACCCGGCTGACGGCGCCGCTCCGCATCCGGCTGACGACGTTGCTCCGCACCCGGCTGACGACGCCGCTCCGCACCCGGCTGACGACGCCGCTCCGCACCCGGCTGACGGCGCCGCTCCGCATCCGGCTGACGACGTTGCTCCGCACCCGGCTGACGACGCCGCTCCGCACCCGGCTGACGACGCCGCTCCGCGCCCGGCTGACGACGTCGCTCCGCGCCCGGCTGACGACGCCGCTCCGCGCCCGGCTGACGACGCCGCTCCGCGCCCGGCGGACGACGCCGCTCCGCGCCCGGCGGACGACGCCGCTCCGCGCCCGGCGGACGACGTCGCTCCGCGCCCGGCTGACGGCGCCGCTCCGCGCCCGGCTGACGACGCCGCTCCGCACCCGGCTGACGACGCCGCTCCGCAACCGGCTGACGACGCCGCTCCGCAACCGGCTGACGACGTCGCTCCGCACCCGCTTGAGGACGTCGCTCCGCACCCGCCTGAGGGCGTCGCTCCGCATCCGCCGGAGGACGTCGCTCCGCACCCAGCTGAGGACGTCGCTCCGCACCCGCTTGAGGACGTCGCTCCGCACCCGCTTGAGGACGTCGCTCCGCACCCGCTTGAGGACGTCGCTCCGCATCCGCCTGAGGACGTCGCTCCGCACCCGTCTGAGGACGTCAAGCGGCCCCCGTCTGCTGACGCCGCGCCGGACCCGCCCGACGACGTCACGCAGCCCCCGTCTGCTGACACCGCGCCGTACCCGCCTGATGACGTCAAGCGGCCCCCGTCTGCTGACGCCGCGCCGTACACGCCCGACGACGTCACGCAGCCCCCGTCTGCTGACGCCGCGCCGTACCCGCCTGACGACGTCAAGCGGCCCCCGTCTGCTGACGCCGCGCCGTATCCGCCCGACGACGTCACGCAGCCTCCGTCTGCTGACGCCGCGCCGGATCCGCCCGACGACGTCACGCAGCCCCCGTCTGCTGACGCCGCGCCGTACCCGCCCGACAACGTCACGCAGCCTCCGTCTGCTGACGCCGCGCCGGATCCGCCCGACAACGTCACGCAGCCTCCGTCTGCTGACGCCGCGCCGGATCCGCCCGACGACGTCACGCAGCCTCCGTCTGCCGACGCCGCGCCGTATCCGCCCGACGACGTCACGCAGCCTCCGTCTGCTGACGCCGCGCCGGATCCGCCCGACGACGTCACGCAGCCCCCGTCTGCTGACGCCGCGCCGTATCCCCCCGACGACGTCACGCAGCCCCCGTCTGCTGACGCCGCGCCGTACCCGCCCGACGACGTCACGCAGCCCCCGTCTGCTGACGCCGCGCCGTACCCGCCCGACGATGTCACGCAACCCCCGTCTGCTGACGCTGCGCCGGATCCGCCCGACGACGTCACGCAGCCCCCGTCTGCTGACGCCGCGCCGGATCCGCCCGACGACGTCACGCAGCCCCCGTCTGCTGACGCCGCGCCGTACCCGCCTGACGACATCACGCAGCCCCCGTATGCGGACGCTACGCCGTACCCGCCCGACGACGTCACGCAGCCCCCGTCTGCTGACGCCGCGCCGGATCCGCCCGACGACGTCACGCAGGTCTTGTCTGCTGACGCCGCGCCGTACCCGCCCGACGACGTCACGCAGCCCCCATCTGCTGACGTCACGCAGCCCCCGTCTGCTGACGTCACGCAGCCCGCAGCCCCCCGTGGCTCTCTTCCTGGGCCCCACCCGCCCACCAAATCTCCTCCACCCCCCCGGATCATCGACTGGGACGCAGACGGTCCAGAGGGGCGGGGTTGGCCCCCGCGCTGCTACAGTCGGGATCTGTTATTTTCCCTCAACTGCCACCGGGAACACCCCTTCAAGCCGGGTTGGACGCCAGGAGGCGCCCGTTGAGGGGGGGGTACTGTCACGGTTACGGTGGTTGGCAGGGGGCGTGGCCTAGCCACGTGCGCTGGTGGCGCACACACCCCTGTCAACAATCACGTTGGTTGGCAGGGGGCGTGGCCTAGCCACGTGCGCTGGCCACACACACACACACACACACACACCTGGACTCAATATTCCCTTGTCTAATTGCTAATCACCTCACCTGGGGTATATATACTTTGTCTATCCTTTACCCCAGCGTGAGGTCGTTACGTATACTGCACGTTCTCCCGTCTGTAGTGATCGCCCGACTGCGACTATCGGAGAGATAGTACGCACCCCGGTCGCCTACTTACTCTGCGTTCACGTAGTCCTCCCCATGCACCCTTGTGTTTTGTGTGTGCTTGTTTATTTGGTAATAAAGCCGTTCGTATCACTCTCCACTTGTCGGCGTCTGCGTTCGGGGTCCAACCCACTCCCTCTCACTCGTGACACCTACAGCACGCCTGCCTGCAGGGAGGCCTCCCTACAGCACGCCTGCCTGCAGGGAGGCCTCCCTACAGCACGCCTGCCTGCAGGGAGGCCTCCCTACAGCACGCCTGCCTGCAGGGAGGCCTCCCTACAGCACGCCTGCCTGCAGGGAGGCCTCGGAAATAAGGTGACTTTCTGTAGGAGTCTTAAAAACGATCAGTTTCACTGACTTCATTTCCTGCTTTCTGGTGAATTTTTAAGGGTGTGACTCACAATATTGCAAGCAGACCAAATGTCTGTTTGAAAACGTTTTTCATTGCTAAATATACATCCACGAAAAACACATTTATACACACAAATCTAAAAGGATTTGAATACTATTTTATTGGTCATATACATGTACACAGAGTGACATGTGTTTCTCTGCATTAAACCCATCCCAGTGTTAAGTGCAGTGTGCAGCTATTGTATATATATATATATACATACATACATACATACAGCACCCAGGGAGCAGGGTAGGGGTCTGGTGCCTTGCTCAAGGGCACATCGGCAGTGCCCAGGAGTTTTGGGGACTTGAACCGACGACCTTCCGGTTCCCAAGCCAAGTCCCTACGGACTGAGCTACTGCCGCCCCAGTAGGTAAAGTAGGTTCAGTTGATAGTCAGATCAACTGAATACATCAATAAAAAACAACCAATCTCATAGATTGAAAAATACATCCATGTAATACATAAGGCAACTCTTGTACCATTACGTTGATTTAAAGGGTTTTAAGAAGGCCTTCTTCACTATTCATTTAATACTCATTTCTTCTCTTAATTGTTATAGCCTAAAGGGTGCCAATAATTCTGGAGGTTGCTTTACATCGCTGTAAACAACTTACTCTTTAAACTTCTTAACTTGGATTTGTAACCATAGCAAACTATTAGCAAGACACTTAGCTACAAAGAACTATCCTGTTCTCATCACGCTGTGTTATGATTGGATAATAACCACAAAACTAATAGCTGTCAGAACCGATACAAGGAAATCACTAAAGGTTTGGGTGAATTTATAGAGTTTGCAGCCGTAGTCTGCAGTAGAAGACAAGTAATGATATACAGACATTTTTTAGACATGTTTTAAAGATTTACAATGCCCCTGCACGGCGGAACCTAGAGGGGGCGGGGGGGGGGGGGCTTTGCACACCTGATCAGAAGTTAAGGAAAACATGTTTGTATTCAGCCAATGGAAAAATAGCACGGTTAAAACACCAGTACCCGGGTGAAACTTCTGATTGGGTGGGCAGCCTCCAACCCCTCCTTCAAAGACACCCGCTGCCCACCCGCTCCTTTGTGTCTTGTTCTGACACAAACACACAGAGCTCCCAAGCTCAGAGCCCAGAGTGTCTCTCCAAGCATGCCCAGGGTGTTGCTATGACAACTATGAACTCTGGGCCCCGTTTCAAGAAGCAGGTTAGGATATGTTTAAGCTTCAAACCGGCACCCGGACACAAGCCAGCGCTTCCCTGCACTGTGGTTTTTTTTTCGGTTTCAGAACAGCTGATTTCATTCTCGGGGAAAGAGTTCACCCGTCTCGGGATAGGTTGAACCTGAACAATGTTCGTTCCTAACATGCTTAAAAAGCCCATTGTGTATCGCACCATGAACATGAACCCTGGTAGTAGTCGTTGCTATTTCAGTGCTTTTATTGGCCCTAGGTCGGTTCATTTGGGAACTGGTCTCGCAGTCACCATGGAAAAGGATGACTGCGAGACCAGTGGAAGCCATCTAGCGTTTGCCAGACAGTTATTTTATTGTTGATTAAAGTAGTTAATTTTTTTTAGTAATTATCTAATACAACATTTCTCAACGGTGGGACCTACTATGCTCAACATCATGAACTTGACCTCTACTCAAAAATCCTGGCCGAAACCCAGAGTTGTAAATGATCTTCTCCTTTCGGTGATACAAGCTCCCTGCTGGCGCTGCTCTACCTCAGTGCCGCCTTAGACACAATCAACTATAGCATTCTTTGTGATCGTCTCGAACACTATGTTGGCATCAAATGCTCTGCTCTTCTCTGGTATAGATATGCTTTTTATTTATTTTTATTATTATTATTATTATTAGTATATGCTGTTATACTGACAACACTCAAATCTACATTCATATTGGATCAAATGACTTCTCCCAGATCCAGAAGGTTGAATCTTACCTGACTGCAATTTAAATATGGGTGTCCAGAAACGACTTGCTGTTGAACACAGGGAAAACAGATGATTGTCATTGTGAAGACACAACAAACACAATTTGAAGATGTCACTAATACTTCAAATATAAGCATTTAGATTGCCAAAACCAGACCAATGTTATACTGTCATACACTTTTCTCTGGTTTACCTCATTCCCCTACGAGAAGCCTCCAGCTTGCGCAGAACTCCTCTGCTCGAATCCCAACTACAACCAGAAAATTGACCACGTTGACACTATTATTCTCTCCTCCCTCCACTGGCTTCCAATGAATGCCAGGCCGACTTTAAGACTGCTACTACTTACCCTAAAAACCCCATCCTGCACAGATGAGCAGCCTCCTACCTGAAGGACCTTATTATCCTCCCCTATTGTCCTTCTGGGCCCCTCCTGTCTTCAGGAGCTGGCCTTCTATCAATTCTAAGAGTTAAAAATAAATCTGCAGGAAACAGTGTTCTCTGCCACCTGTAATTAGGGAAGCTGACTCTGCTGAAATCCAAACTTAACACCCACCTAATTATGCACCCATCGCACTCCTAATCATCCCTGGAAGGAGGAATCACCCACTCTGCCATCCTTCTCACGATTTATTCCTTGCTCATTTAGGTTTTTCCTGCTTTGGGAGGTTTAGGGGGTGTCATAACTATATGGCCTGTAAAGCCATTTGAGTCCGTTACTGTGATTAAGGGCGATACAAATTCAATTGATTTGACGTATACCAAATATATTGCACCTAATGCAGGATCTGATGTTCATACTTTTGTAAATTTCAGATATTTCAGTCAAGAGTGTCGTGGAGAACTCCAGCCCATCTTGAGTGGTAGGTCCCTCTCAAAGATCTTTCCAAAAGCCATTGAGGGTGAGAAGAGGACGTGGTTCCGTGGTGATATAACCTGTATTCATGGCTTGAATATGCACAAAGGGAAGATAGAAAATCACAGTTGCACTTAAACAGTCGCAGATGTACTGCTTTTTGACAGCAACACAGAATATAGCACAAAGAGGTCGACGGGAAACTGAAAAACCTGGCGGCTGCAACGCAAAATACACAAGCAATACCATACAGAAGTCAAGGATGTGCTCGGCGAGTATGGTGGTGGACTCCATTGTTGTGGAAGTGAAGGTGAGTGAAGGTGAGTGAAGGTGAGTGAAGGTGAGTGAAGATGAGTGAAGGTGAGTGAAGGTGAGTGAAGGTGAGTGAAGGTGAGTGAGGGTGAGTGAAGGTGAGTGAAGGTGAGTGAAGGTGAGTGAGGGTGAGTGAAGGTGAGTGAAGGTGAGTGAAGGTGAGTGAAGGTGAGTGAAGGTGAGTGAAGGTGAGTGAGCTGTTCTCTCTTCTATCATTGCTGATAAATGCTAAGTGCTAAGTGCTATGGGCCTCAGCGAAATGCCCATCCAGGGTTAAGGAAGCTATGGCCTTCAGTACTAATTAAATTGCGTTGGACAATGATCAAGTCAAGTCCAGTTTATTGTCACTTCACAGTTTACACAAGTATAAGCAGTGAGTGAAACTCTTATGTGCAAAACCCGACGACAGACAGCAGTTATAAAATAAAACAGAATAGAATAAAAAGTAAAAAAGTACAAACTGTATTAAGTTAAATATATAAAAATAAAAATGCAATTTATAAAATGCAATATATCAGCACAGAAAATGAGCAATATATATATATATATATATATATATATATATATAATGTAAAAACAAAAGTTGGCCTCAGTGATGAGTGGCAACCACTTAACAGGTTTGACGATAGAGGCTAAAAATGAGTTTCACGTTGACCAGAATGTTCATCTTAGTTACTGTAAGGTCAGATCTTAGTTACTGTAAGGTCAGATCTTAGTTACCGTAAGGTCAGATCTTAGTTACTGTAAGGTCAGATCTTAGTTACCGTAAGGTCAGATCTTAGTTACCGTAAGGTCAGATCTTAGTTACTGTAAGGTCAGATCTTAGTTACCGTAAGGTCAGATCTTAGTTACCGTAAGGTCAGATCTTAGTTACTGTAAGGTCAGATCTTAGTTACCGTAAGGTCAGATCTTAGTTACTGTAAGGTCAGATCTTAGTTACCGTAAGGTCAGATCTTAGTTACTGTAAGGTCAGATCTTAGTTACCGTAAGGTCAGGTCTTAGTTACTGTAAGGTCAGATCTTAGTTACTGTAAGGTCAGATCTTAGTTACTGTAAGGTCAGATCTTAGTTACCGTAAGGTCAGATCTTAGTTACTGTAAGGTCAGATCTTAGTTACCGTAAGGTCAGATCTTAGTTACCGTAAGGTCAGATCTTAGTTACTGTAAGGTCAGATCTTAGTTACCGTAAGGTCAGATCTTAGTTACTGTAAGGTCAGATCTTAGTTACCGTAAGGTCAGGTCTTAGTTACTGTAAGGTCAGATCTTAGTTACTGTAAGGTCAGATCTTAGTTACTGTAAGGTCAGATCTTAGTTACCGTAAGGTCAGGTCCGGGGGGATGATTGCTTCTTCTTCCTGCCTGAGAAGCCCTCCGTGTACACGCCATGATCTAACGTGCACCAGAAATGGCTGCATGTTCAAACGAAGACGACGGTGGTTGACACAAGTTGGGCAAGTAGAGCGTTGGCTTGCAAGAACATTATTAGATTGGTTTACCAGCTGTGTTTAGTGTCAAAATATAAGCACAGAGAAATATAGACACCAGATCCATTGATGCTCAGAGGTCTGCTTGCACAGTTTGACCTCACATTCAGAGGCCTCCTTTCTGAGAACACAAAGCTTCTTTCTGAGCTGCTCCAGTCTAGTATACAAACTGAGTATGTGAAAAGAAAAAATATATATATTTATACATTTGTGTTAATAATTGCAGTAGAGGCCAAAAGACTAAGGCTTATCCTATAATCTATTATTCAATCTGAATTATTCTTTAATAATATTACAGTCAGCCGGGAATATGGATATCCAGTGTGGGCTAAAAAGGCTCTGAGAAGAGAAGGGCTGGATGAAAAAGTATTACTTAGTAAAGTAGAGGGAATAGCAAGAACATTAACAAAGGAGGAGGCAAGGGATGTGGGAAAGGGAAAAGAAAGCAAGAGGATTGTTCAGAATGCAAGGCAGGGTAAGAGCATGCAGGTCTGCAGGGAGAGGGAGGAAAGAAGAAAGGTTGTTTTTTTTAAGGATGGGACATTGCAGCTTGAATAAATACCGAGAGCTCATCGGAAAGCATCCAACGGGAAAATGTGAACGTTGCAATTAAATAGAAACAGTAGAGCATGTACACCGTGTACCAGCACACAGATATAGCAGGGGAAAGATCAACAGGGAAAATGAGAAAGAAAGTGTGAATATATTAACAACAGATAAAGTACTGCAGAGTTTGTCGGAGGACTGAGTAAAGAAGCTGATTAAATATGCGTTTAGGTTTTTGGAGGAAAACAGGGTTGGTGGATCACTCTATCCCATAGCCCACGCTCTAGTGGAGCACCAATAATGTTGGACGTCAATCGACAAGAAGAAGAAGAAGAAGAAGAAGAATTTTCACTCACTGCTTTATACTTTATACTTTATACTTGTGTTTATACTTGTGTCACTGTCACGAGTGAGAGGGAGTGGGTTGGACCCCGAACGCAGACGCCGACAAGTGGAGAGTGATACGAACGGCTTTATTACCAAATAAACAAGCACACACAAAACACAAGGGTGCATGGGGAGGACTACGTGAACGCAGAGTAAGTAACGACCTCACACTGGGGTAAAGGAAAGGCAACGTATATATAGGTGAGGTGATCAACAAATGACACGGGGGGAAATTGAGTCCAGGTGTGTGTGTGTGTGACCAGCGCACGTGGCTAGACCACGCCCCCTGCCAACCAACGTAATTGTTGACAGGAGTGTGTGCGCCACCAGCGCACGTGGCTAGGCCACGCCCCCTGCCAACCACCGTAACCGTGACAGTACCCCCCCCTCAACGGGCGCCTCCTGGCGTCCAACCCGGCTTGAAGGGGTGTTCCCGGTGGCAGTTGAGGGAAAATAACAGATCCCGACTGTAGCAGCGCGGGGGCCAACCCCGCCCCTCTGGACCGTCTGCGTCCCAGTCGATGATCCGGGGGGGTGGAGGAGATTTGGTGGGCGGGTGGGGCCCGGGAAGAGAGCCACGGGGGGCTGCGGGCTGCGTGACGTCAGCAGACGGGGGCTGCGTGACGTCAGCAGACGGGGGCTGCGTGACGTCGTCGGGCGGGTACGGCGCGGCGTCAGCAGACGGGACCTGCGTGACGTCGTCGGGCGGATCCGGCGCGGCGTCAGCAGACGGGGGCTGCGTGACGTCGTCGGGCGGGTACGGCGCGGCGTCAGCAGACGGGGGCTGCGTGACGTCGTCAGCCGGGTACGGCGCGGCGTCAGCAGACGGGGGCTGCGTGACGTCGTCGGGCGGGTACGGCGCGGCGTCAGCAGACGGGGGCTGCGTGACGTCGTCGGGCGGATCCGGCGCGGCGTCAGCAGACGGGGGCTGCGTGACGTCGTCGGGCGGATCCGGCGCGGCGTCAGCAGACGGGGGCTGCGTGACGTCGTCGGGCGGATACGGCGCGGCGTCAGCAGACGGGGGCTGCGTGACGTCGTCGGGCGGATCCGGCGCGGCGTCAGCAGACGGGGGCTGCGTGACGTCGTCGGGCGGGTCCGGCGCGGCGTCAGCAGACGGGGGCTGCGTGACGTCGTCGGGCGGATCCGGCGCAGCGTCAGCAGACGGGGGTTGCGTGACATCGTCGGGCGGGTACGGCGCGGCGTCAGCAGACGGGGGCTGCGTGACGTCGTCGGGCGGGTACGGCGCGGCGTCCGCAGACGGGGGCTGCGTGATGTCGTCGGGCGGATCCGGCGCGGCGTCAGCAGACGGAGGCTGCGTGACGTCGTCGGGCGGATACGGCGCGGCGTCAGCAGACGGGGGCTGCGTGACGTCGTCGGGCGGATCCGGCGCGGCGTCAGCAGACGGAGGCTGCGTGACGTTGTCGGGCGGGTACGGCGCGGCGTCAGCAGACGGGGGCTGCGTGACGTCGTCGGGCGGATCCGGCGCGGCGTCAGCAGACGGAGGCTGCGTGACGTCGTCGGGCGGATACGGCGCGGCGTCAGCAGACGGGGGCTGCGTGACGTCGTCGGGCGGATCCGGCGCGGCGTCAGCAGACGGAGGCTGCATGACGTTGTCAGCCGGGTGCGGAGCGACGTCGTCAGCCGGGCGCGGAGCGGCGTCGTCAGCCGGGCGCGGAGCGGCGCCATCCGCCGGGTGCGGAGCGGCGTCGTCAGCCGGGTGCGGAGCGGCGTCGTCAGCCGGGTGCGGAGCGACGTCGTCAGCCGGGCGCGGAGCGGCGTCGTCAGCCGGGCGCGGAGCGGCGCCATCCGCCGGGTGCGGAGCGGCGTCGTCAGCCGGGTGCGGAGCGACGTCGTCAGCCGGGTGCGGAGCGACGTCGTCAGCCGGGTGCGGAGCGGCGTCGTCAGCCGGGTGCGGAGCGACGTCGTCAGCCGGGTGCGGAGCGATCAGACGGGGGAGAAGCGTGACGTCAGAGGTCCTTCCGATGAGGGAAGCAATGAAGGCTGCCATGTTCCCGCACTGGACCAACGTCGTCTGCATTTTCCGACCCGCCTGTCCGTGACTGGCGATCAGGGACTCAACAACGAGCTGACACTGGTCACGGACAGCGGGGCCCATGTTGGCCAACCGGGCCTCCCACGCTTCCTCCTGCTCCCGCAGCGCCTGGATCTGTGCTCTGAACCCGACCATCTGAGCATCGAGCCCGCGCTTCGCACGCTCGAGAAGGCCGGGGTCCAGGCAAGCATCCCGGTCGTCCCGCATCACCCGGCATATTTGGCGCCACTCGTCGAGGTCGCCGGGGTCCATAGTGGTGAGGTCGTTCTGTCACGAGTGAGAGGGAGTGGGTTGGACCCCGAACGCAGACGCCGACAAGTGGAGAGTGATACGAACGGCTTTATTACCAAATAAACAAGCACACACAAAACACAAGGGTGCATGGGGAGGACTACGTGAACGCAGAGTAAGTAACGACCTCACACTGGGGTAAAGGAAAGGCAACGTATATATAGGTGAGGTGATCAACAAATGACACAGGGGGAAATTGAGTCCAGGTGTGTGTGTGTGTGACCAGCGCACGTGGCTAGACCACGCCCCCTGCCAACCAACGTAATTGTTGACAGGAGTGTGTGCGCCACCAGCGCACGTGGCTAGGCCACGCCCCCTGCCAACCACCATAACCGTGACAGTCACTTCACAGTGTAAACTGTGAAGTGACAATAAACCTGACTTGACTTGACATTTAATCCCAGTGATTCAGCTTTCACTAACTGTTAGTAAATACTAAATGTTGTAGCAATGTTTGCGTGAAGGGCTTAGGTTGTAGCCTACCTCCTACGACCTACTGATGGCGGCCTGCGAGAAGGCGGGACATGAGGTGAAATGTCAAAGTAATGTAAAGTAATGTGATGAGGACACCAAGAGGACGCCTGGGACGTCACGTGACCATCAAGTGTGTCTCAAAATAGCCGACAGTCCTTTTACACACCATGTATGGGGTGACTTGAGAGCAAGATGGAGGAATCTGGTCTCTTGTATATGAATCAAGAGGACGAAAAAGAGGACGTACTCAGATATCAATTTTGTGGTTGTAGCCCAACAGTAAGTAGCAGGACGCAAATGATCATAGGGAGGACTCTGAAGAACCGAGCACTGGTGCAAAGACAGTGTTTTGGAATTATAAACAAAACAGGTGTAATGGAAAATGCATATGTTGTGCTTCATAATCACCCTTTGCTTAATGTCCTGAGGGTTCTCGTCTTGTCCTTATCCTCTTCGACCAACTGTAATGTTGGTTGAGGGGGGGGGGGGCAGTTGCAGCCTTCAGCTGTTTTTGAAGGGGGGGGGCTGGCATACACCTTGGACTAGAACAATGGGCGGGACCACTCCTCCGGCTCACCAGTTGGCACGGACGATCTTCCCTTCACCACACCTAGTTGTGGGGATGGGTGGAGGGGCACACCAGGTGGTCTCTAGACATCCATCATTGAAGTGAAAGACAGTCATTTTGTCTAAGGGGCAGTCCTAAAAGGGGATAAATACAGAGTAATGCCAGCATTGCATTGGACTTCCCTATCCTTACCTCATGGGATCCGGGGCTCCCGACAAAGCCTGTCTATTTCTCTGGCTGTCTGTTTGTCCACTTGTATACTTGTCTTATTACTTCATAAAAATGTACTTAAAAAAAGGTTCATGTGTGACCCTTTTTAGTGGACATTTTGCATGCTTACTCACAGAGATTTCCCCCACACAGGTACTGGAAATTAAATAACAAAAAGAGAAGACGGTCAAATCAATAAGAGAAACGCCAGAACACGTCAACAAAGACACAGGCGGCTGGATGTTTCCGGATAGTTCCGGATAGTTCCGGATAGGCCGCTCGCTCGCCTTATCCAAACCTCCACAAAACTAATCGCCGTACCAACGTGAGCCCCCGCTGGGCCTGGAGAGCGGCAGTCCAAGGGACTTGGACAAGAATTTCCACTTGAGATGGATCCAATCGGCTCGGTGGATTGGCTTTTATATTATAATCCGATGCTGAATTTTAGTTACATTCAGCCTAACAAAGTGGTGCTGCCCCCGTTTCGAGTAGTTAGACATCTCATCTGGAGTGTTGATGTGTCTCAGGACGAGGGCCTATTGATCGCCTCGCCGAGGGAACAGTCCCGCTTGATTGCTGACGACCGAGTGGCTCCAGTGAGCGTAACAAGACAAGAGTGAGGATTGTAAATGTTTCGCCTGCAAATGTTTTCACACCTTGCCTGATGCTGAATTAGCTGTCCTTCAAAGGGAAAAGGAGCCTGTTCTCTGTGTGTGTGTGTGTGTGTGTGTGTGTGTGTGTGTGTGTGCATGCACACACCTGTGTGTGTGTCTATGTGCATATTCCTATATATGTGTGTGTGTGTGCACATTATGTGAGTTTGTGCATATGTTGGTGTGGGTGCATGTGTGCACACGCACGTACCTCTGCGCGCGCGCGTGTGTGTGTGTGTGTGTGTGTGTGTGTGTGTGTGTGTGTGTGTGTGTGTGTGTGTGTGTGTGTGTGTGTGTGTGTGTGTGTGTGTGTGTGTGTGTGTGTGTGTGTGTGTGTGTGTGTGTGTGTGATGGAGGGTGTGCATCTCTACCTCCGTGTCCATGTAGAACAGGGATATAAAGTGTCATGTTTCAGGGTGACCTCTGCTGTTAGTCTGAGCCCTGAGCTGCCGTGTGGTCCCCAAACCCTGCAGCCCTGACCTTGTCCTGTCCACCCAGACACCAATCTCACCCTCCTCAAGGGACATTATGAACTAATAACTAACAAACCAACAGGCAGAAGGACAAAAAACGAATGCAGGGACTAATAAATTGAATGAATGAAAACGACAAAAGTCGTCCGTCCAAAAAGTTGTAAAGACCGGGAAGAGAATAATGAAGAACTATACATTGAAAAGTGAGACCACAGTCAGAAAGGAATTTGTGTTCATGATTATATGTTGGTTTGCATGTTAATGTAAATACAAAAACAATATATTAATACATATTAAAACATGTATTGCTCTTACCACACACAACGTCCAAGATGAAGTCCATTCCTCCTCATGTGGAAACTCAGTAGTACATACATTCCAGAAGGAGTTAGCCAATAAAACAGCATTTTATCTCACGGGTCTGTTTTATAGGCCTTCAGCTTTATTTAGTTGTTGAGTTGTTGCTTTGGCCGAGGAGCTTCTCTCTCCTCAAGTGGGGAGATGTGCCTCCAAACGAGGAGCTGCTTTCCATCACTCCCCCGTCCCAACACCACCCCCATCAGACATGAATGGAAACAAAACCCTACTTGTATTAATACGTACGTGTGTGTGTGTCTGTGAGTTCATGTGTGTGAGTGTCCGTGTCTGTGTGTGTGCATGCGTGCATGCATTTATGCATACGTGTGTGCATGTGTGTGTGCGTCTGTGTGCATGCGTTTATGCGTGCGTGCATGTGTGTGTGCGTGTGCGCGCGCACCTGCGTTTGTGTGTGTGTGTGTGTGTGCGTGTGTGCGTGTGTGTGTGTGTGTGTGTGTGTGTGTGTGTGTGTGTGTGCGTGTGTGTGTGTGTGTCTGCGAGAGCAGCAGTCAAGGATAGCTTTGTCAAAGTCTTCTCAAAGCGTAAGCGTTTTTTCTCTCCGACTTCTCACTACGCACACGCAATGGTTCCGGTCTTTCAGAGCAACGCGGTTACTCTGCTGCTCCCGCCGTCCGACAAATAACAACATCGGCTTGCATCACACGATGGGGGCGATCGAGGCGATCGGTATGCACATGAATACAAACATGAGGGGCATGAGTACATGAGTAGCCCTCACGCTGTCCTCTAGTTGGACAAGTAGGAAAGCGTGTCTCCTGTCTCTCTCCTCCTAACGTCATGCAAAGAAAACAAAGAGAGAGAGAAGAAGAAAAAAAAATAGAAGAAGCTTCCACGCGTGCTACCACTTTAGCTTGGCACACAGCCGCATGAAAAATGGATAGAGAAACACACACTCACACACACACACACACACACACACACACACACACACACACACACACACACACACACACAACCACACACACACAACCACACTCATGAATATTAGCACAGGCACACACACACACACACACACACACACACACACACACACAACCAAATTCATGAATAAAGGCACTCACACACACACACACAAACAACTACACTCATGAATATAGGCACGCACACACACACACACACACGCACCCACAGAAGGATACACACACACACACACATGCTCACACACACATCCACCCACTCCAAAACAACAAGCACGCACAATGTGACTTTCAAATCCACATGTTGCCTGTTATTCAAAATTGAGTCTGGGCTCCGCGGCCAATCAGGGTGAAGCCTGGAATGTGATATGAGACCAGAGGGGACACAATGTCACTCTGGGCTGGCTGGCTGGAGGCCTGTTAACCCTCTGAGCTGCCACTTCAGCTCTCGCTAGACGCCCTGCGCTGCCTCCTGCCTCAGTGCATTAGCCCTGCATAAACTGATTGAACCATGTGTCTATTGCCGCACGCACACGTACGTGTGTGTGTGTGTGTGTGTGTGTCAGTGTGTGTGTGTGTGTGTGTGTCCATTTGTGTGTGTGTGTGTGTGTGTGTGTGTGTGCGTGTGTGAGAGTGGCGACAGGGGTGCATGTGTCTGTGTTTGTGTCCTGGTGAAAAATGTGATTTGTTAGATGTTGAACACCCCCCTCACACACACATACACACACATACACACACACACACACACACACACACACACACACACACACACACACACACCATGCTTAGTTGTTTCCAATGGCAACAGATGTTAAACACATATGTCATGGTGTGTAACACATCCCCACACACACACATACAAACACACACACACACACACACACACACACACACACACACACACACACACACACACACACACACACAGGATCAGCGGCTGCACGGCTTACTTCCGCAGCAGTGGGCAGCTAAGTCTCATGTAAGACCTCTTTGATATTCAGCGAGCATCTTAGGCTAAATTGAGCAGGCCGATCACATCTATAACCACTTCCTCCCGCCCGGGATACGTCCGTCCTGGAGTCCAAAACGTTACTCATTCTTTCTATTTTTCAAAAATAGAACAAAAAGAGCCTTCATTGATTTTGAGGTTGTTGTTTTTTTTTTCTTTCTCTCCTTCCCAAACATGCTACAAATGATTGTCAAAAAAAATTATTTTAAGAAAAAGGAGGTTGTTATTGTTATTATTATTATTATTATTATTATTATTATTATTATTTCTATTATATCTCGAAATTGGTGTACTTTCCCCTGGGGGGTTGTTGTTGACTTGCTCCAGGCACCAGCCCAAAGCCAGCCGACAACCAGTCGCAGATGGAGTGTTTTCCGTCAGGAAGCAGTTCCATTTTTTTTCTCACATCGATTTGAACCCCCCCCATCCCCCCCACCCCCCCAGCCCCCCCGTGGAGCGGCTTTGAAGGTCCTGACGTCGCCTGTCGCCCGTTGCCCGGGGCAACGGAACACAACATAGGTCGCTGCGGTCCCGGTGGCAGGCAGGGAAGACGCACCCAACCCACTGACAAAAAATGCCTTTTGACATCTCCACACACAGCGTCACCTCGGAGGATCTGTTTAGGTCACAGCTGAACGGATGACGCTCCTTGCTCTCCTCGGAACACACGATGTATAGGGACGTGTATAGGGACGACGTATAGGGACGACGTATAGGGACGACGTATAGGGACGTGTATAGGGACGACGTATAGGGACGACGTATAGGGATGTGTATAGGGACGTGTATAGGGATGTGTATAGGGACGTGTATAGGGATGTGTATAGGGACGTGTATAGGGATGTGTATAGGGACGTGTATAGGGACGTGTATAGGGACGACGTATAGGGACGACGTATAGGGATGTGTATAGGGACGTGTATAGGGACGTGTATAGGGACGACGTATAGGGACGTGTATAGGGACGACGTATAGGGACGACGTATAGGGACGACGTATAGGGACGTGTATAGGGACGTGTATAGGGACGTGTATAGGGACGTGTATAGGGACGACATATAGGGACGTGTATAGGGACGTGTATAGGGACGTGTATAGGGACGACGTATAGGGACGACGTATAGGGACGTGTATAGGGACGTGTATAGGGACGTGTATAGGGACGACGTATAGGGACGTGTATAGGGACGTGTATAGGGACGTATATAGGGACCTGTATAGGGACGACGTATAGGGACGTGTATAGGGACGTGTATAGGGACGTGTATAGGGACGTATATAGGGACGTGTATAGGGACGTGTATAGGGACGACGTATAGGGACGTGTATAGGGACGTGTATAGGGACGTTTATAGGGACGACGTATAGGGACGACGTATAGGGACGTGTATAGGGACGTGTATAGGGACGTGTATAGGGACGACGTATAGGGACGTGTATAGGGACGTGTATAGGGACGTGTATAGGGACGTGTATAGGGACGGCGTATAGGGACGTGTATAGGGACGACGTATAGGGACGTGTATAGGGACGTGTATAGGGACGTGTATAGGGACGTGTACAGGGACGACGTATAGGGACGACGTATAGGGACGACGTATAGGGACGTGTATAGGGACGACGTATAGGGACGTGTATAGGGACGTGTATAGGGACGACGTATAGGGACGACGTATAGGGACGTGTATAGGGACGTGTATAGGGACGATGACGTATAGGGACGTGTATAGGGACGTGTATAGGGACGTGTATAGGGACGTGTATAGGGACGTGTATAGGGACGACGTATAGGGACGTGTATAGGGACGTGTATAGGGACGACGTATAGGGACGACGTATAGGGACGACGTATAGGGACGACGTATAGGGACGTGTATAGGGACGACGTATAGGGACGTGTATAGGGACGTGTAAAGGGACGACGTATAGGGACGTTGTATAGGGACGTGTATAGGGACGACGTATAGGGACGACGTATAGGGACGTTGTATAGGGACGTGTATAGGGACGACGTATAGGGACGACGTATAGGGACGTGTATAGGGACGTGTAAAGGGACGACGTATAGGGACGACGTATAGGGACGTTGTATAGGGACGTGTATAGGGACGACGTATAGGGACGACGTATAGGGACGACGTATAGGGACGTGTATAGGGACGACGTACAGGGACGTGTATAGGGACGACGTATAGGGATGTGTATAGGGACGACGTATAGGGATGTGTATAGGGACGACGTATAGGGACGTGTATAGGGACGTGTCCCTATACACACAAAGTACAAAAAGAGTTAACAAAATACAAAAAGAAATGTAGATGTAGATATTTACATCATTGCTGATTAAATATGAATGAATATCTAGGAGTCTAGGAATCTAGAGTATAAAAAGTATAAACAGTATTACATTATGAATCGATTATATAAATAGATTTTATTTATATATAAAAACACCAATGTACATATTTACCTCATTGCTGAATAAATATGAATGACTATGAATCTAGGAGTATGAACAGTATGAACAGTATAAAATGCCTTTTGACATCTCCACACACAGCGTCACCTCGGAGGATCTGTTTAGGTCACAGCTGAACGGATGACGCTCCTTGCTCTCCTCGGAACACACGATGTATAGGGACGTGTATAGGGACGACGTATAGGGACGACGTATAGGGACGTGTATAGGGACGACGTATAGGGACGACGTATAGGGACGACGTATAGGGACGACGTATAGGGACGCGTATAGGGACGCGTATAGGGACGCGTATAGGGACGTGTATAGGGACGACGTATAGGGACGACGTATAGGGATGTGTATAGGGACGTGTATAGGGATGTGTATAGGGACGTGTATAGGGACGTGTATAGGGACGTGTATAGGGATGTGTATAGGGACGTGTATAGGGACGTGTATAGGGACGACGTATAGGGACGTGTATAGGGACGACGTATAGGGACGACGTATAGGGACGACGTATAGGGACGTGTATAGGGACGTGTATAGGGACGTGTATAGGGACGACATATAGGGACGTGTATAGGGACGTGTATAGGGACGTGTATAGGGACGACGTATAGGGACGACGTATAGGGACGTGTATAGGGACGTGTATAGGGACGTGTATAGGGACGACGTATAGGGACGACGTATAGGGACGTTGTATAGGGACGTGTATAGGGACGACGTATAGGGACGACGTATAGGGACGTGTATAGGGACGTGTAAAGGGACGACGTATAGGGACGACGTATAGGGACGTTGTATAGGGACGTGTATAGGGACGACGTATAGGGACGACGTATAGGGACGTGTATAGGGACGACGTACAGGGACGTGTATAGGGACGACGTATAGGGATGTGTATAGGGACGACGTATAGGGATGTGTATAGGGACGACGTATAGGGACGTGTATAGGGACGTGTCCCTATACACACAAAGTACAAAAAGAGTTAACAAAATACAAAAAGAAATGTAGATGTAGATATTTACATCATTGCTGATTAAATATGAATGAATATCTAGGAGTCTAGGAATCTAGAGTATAAAAAGTATAAACAGTATTACATTATGAATCGATTATATAAATAGATTTTATTTATATATAAAAACACCAATGTACATATTTACCTCATTGCTGAATAAATATGAATGACTATGAATCTAGGAGTATGAACAGTATGAACAGTATAAAATGCCTTTTGACATCTCCACACACAGCGTCACCTCGGAGGATCTGTTTAGGTCACAGCTGAACGGATGACGCTCCTTGCTCTCCTCGGAACACACGATGTATAGGGACGTGTATAGGGACGACGTATAGGGACGACGTATAGGGACGTGTATAGGGACGACGTATAGGGACGACGTATAGGGACGACGTATAGGGACGACGTATAGGGACGCGTATAGGGACGCGTATAGGGACGCGTATAGGGACGTGTATAGGGACGACGTATAGGGACGACGTATAGGGATGTGTATAGGGACGTGTATAGGGATGTGTATAGGGACGTGTATAGGGATGTGTATAGGGACGTGTATAGGGATGTGTATAGGGACGTGTATAGGGACGTGTATAGGGACGACGTATAGGGACGTGTATAGGGACGACGTATAGGGACGACGTATAGGGACGACGTATAGGGACGTGTATAGGGACGTGTATAGGGACGTGTATAGGGACGACATATAGGGACGTGTATAGGGACGTGTATAGGGACGTGTATAGGGACGACGTATAGGGACGACGTATAGGGACGTGTATAGGGACGTGTATAGGGACGTGTATAGGGACGACGTATAGGGACGTGTATAGGGACGTGTATAGGGACGTATATAGGGACCTGTATAGGGACGACGTATAGGGACGTATATAGGGACGTGTATAGGGACGTGTATAGGGACGTGTATAGGGACGTGTACAGGGACGACGTATAGGGACGACGTATAGGGACGACGTATAGGGACGTGTATAGGGACGACGTATAGGGACGACGTATAGGGACGACGTATAGGGACGTGTATAGGGACGACGTATAGGGACGTGTATAGGGACGTGTATAGGGACGACGTATAGGGACGTGTATAGGGACGTGTATAGGGACAACGTATAGGGACGTGTATAGGGACGTGTATAGGGACGTGTATAGGGACGTGTATAGGGACGACGTATAGGGACGTGTATAGGGACGACGTATAGGGACGTGTATAGGGACGTGTATAGGGACGTGTATAGGGACGTGTATAGGGACGACGTATAGGGACGACGTATAGGGACGACGTATAGGGACGTGTATAGGGACGACGTATAGGGACGTGTATAGGGACGACGTATAGGGATGTGTATAGGGACGACGTATAGGGACGACGTATAGGGACGACGTATAGGGACGTGTATAGGGACGACGTATAGGGACGACGTATAGGGACGACGTATAGGGACGACGTATAGGGACGTGTATAGGGACGACGTATAGGGACGACGTATAGGGACGTGTAAAGGGACGACGTATAGGGACGACGTATAGGGACGACGTATAGGGACGTTGTATAGGGACGTGTATAGGGACGACGTATAGGGACGACGTATAGGGACGACGTATAGGGACGACGTATAGGGACGTGTATAGGGACGACGTACAGGGACGTGTATAGGGACGACGTATAGGGATGTGTATAGGGACGTGTCCCTATAAACACAAAGTACAAAAAGAGTTAACAAAATACAAAAAGAAATGTAGATGTAGATATTTACATCATTGCTGATTAAATATGAATGAATATCTAGGAGTCTAGGAATCTAGAGTATAAAAAGTATAAACAGTATTACATTATGAATCGATTATATAAATAGATTTTATTTATATATAAAAACACCAATGTACATATTTACCTCATTGCTGAATAAATATGAATGACTATGAATCTAGGAGTATGAACAGTATGAACAGTATAAACAGTATTACAGTATGAATATGAATACGAATAGTGTGTAGTTTGTGCAGGTAGTCAAGTTGCGGTGGGGTTGGGGGGGTTGGAGGTTGATCTTGTTGGGGTTTTATTTAATGTTTTAGTGCTTCTCTGAAAGTCTTTTCATTTAGTTTCATTTTTTTTGGAAAGGGACCCGCAAATCAGATCAAAGTCGATTTCCCATTTGTTTGAATCCCTGGTGCCATCTCTCCATTCCCAGGTGGTCAGAGACAGTTCCTTTTTACGACGACACGCCGTCAGCTGGGGGAGGGTGGGGACATGACAGTTAAATGGACCGCAGGTCACCGCGGAGGAGAGAGATGGACGGGGGGAGAGAATACGAAAGGAGGCAAGAACTGTGGGTGTGGCGCGGGCTGATGGAGTGACGGTGCGGTAAGTGGAGAGATGGAGACAAAGGACGAGGCCGATCCGTTACACTGGCTCATGGAGGTGGGGGAGGGGAGACAAGCGGGTGGAGGTGAAGGGTGAGAGAGGGGGGAGAATACGTGTGTACGTGTGTAAGTGTGTACTATGTACTGTGTCGCGAGTTGTGTTAGAACCCCAAATGCAGCACCCGGGACCCCAGGAACAGTTGGTAATTACATTTAATACCATAGGTGAGTGGATACAAGGCCAAGCTGAATATCCAATACAATGTCCAAACAGCCAAACCAGGAGGAAGCAAGCAAGACAGGCATGCAGGTCCAAGGCAGGCAGGGTCAGGAAACAGGCGAGACAGGCAGCTCAGAGGCAAGCAGGGTCGGCAATGGGGAAATCTGTCCAGAAATAACCACTGGAGAGTCTTGCATGAGTCAAGGAACAATCTGGCAAAGAATGAGTGAGAGAGGAGAGGAGTTAAATACTGTCCTGATTGGCAATGACCTGCAGCTGAGTGCAACAACTGATCATGGGGGCGTGGCTATCTGGTGGAGTGAGGGGGCGTGGCTATCTGGTAGAGTGAGGGGGGCGTGGCTATCTGGTAGAGTGAGGTGGGCGTGGCTATCTGGTAGAGCGAGGGGCGTGGCTATCTGGTAGAGTGAGGGGGAGTGGCTATCTGGTAGAGTGAGGGGGGCGTGGCTATCTGGTAGAGCGAGGGGGGCGTGGCTATCTGGTAGAGTGAGGTGGGCGTGGCTATCTGGTAGAGTGAGGGGGCGTGGCTATCTGGTAGATAGCTATCTGGTAGAGCGAGGGGGCGTGGCTATCTGGTAGAGCGAGGGGGCGTGGCTATCTGGTAGAGCGAGGGGGCGTGGCTATCTGGTAGAGTGAGGGGGCGTGGCTATCTGGTAGAGTGAGGGGGCGTGGCTATCTGGTAGAGTGAGGGGGCGTGGCTATCTGGTAGAGTGAGGGGGCGTGGCTATCTGGTAGAGTGAGGGGGCGTGGCTATCTGGTAGAGCGAGGGGGCGTGGCTATCTGGTAGAGCGAGGGGGCGTGGCTATCTGGTAGAGCGAGGGGGGCGTGGCTATCTGGTAGAGTGAGGGGGCGTGGCTATCTGGTAGAGTGAGGTGGGCGTGGCTATCTGGTAGAGTGAGGGGGGCGTGGCTATCTGGTAGATAGCTATCTGGTAGAGCAAGGGGGCGTGGCTATCTGGTAGAGCGAGGGGGCGTGGCTATCTGGTAGAGCGAGGGGGCGTGGCTATCTGGTAGAGTGAGGGGGCGTGGCTATCTGGTAGAGCGAGGGGGCGTGGCTATCTGGTAGAGTGAGGGGGGCGTGGCTATCTGGTAGAGTGAGGGGGCGTGGCTATCTGGTACAGCGAGGGGGCGTGGCTATCTGGTAGAGTGAGGGGGCGTGGCTATCTGGTAGAGTGAGGGGGCGTGGCTATCTGGTAGAGCGAGGGGGCGTGGCTATCTGGTAGAGCGAGGGGGCGTGGCTATCTGGTAGAGTGAGGGGGCGTGGCTATATGGTAGAGTGAGGGGGCGTGGCTATCTGGTAGAGTGAGGGGGCGTGGCTATCTGGTAGAGTGAGGGGGCGTGGCTATCTGGCAGAGCGAGGGGGCGTGGCTATCTGGTAGAGCGAGGGGGACGTGGCTATCTGGTAGAGTGAGGGGGCGTGGCTATCTGGTAGAGCGAGGGCGTGGCCATCTGGTAGAGTGAGGGGGGCGTGGCTATCTTGTAGAGTGAGGGGGCGTGGCTATCTGGTAGAGCGAGGGGGCGTGGCTATCTGGTAGAGTGAGGGGGGCGTGGCTATCTGGTAGAGCGAGGTGGAGGCGGGGTGAACGGAGACTGTGACATGTGACATGTGTGTGTGTGTGTGTGTGTGTGTTTGTGTGTGGTTGTGTGTGTGTGTGTGTGTGTGTGTGTGTGTGTGTGTGTGTGCAACTAACCATCGTAGCATTACATTCACCAAGCGTTGCCGTCGATGTCAAGGTTCTTTGAACCGAGATGAGTCTAAAGGGAAATAACAGAAGGGGAAAGATATGTGGGGCATCCAATATTTACATTTCCACCGGTGGTTCTCAAAGGTAATGTCAAGCCAATTGTATTTACTTGAGGAATATTTTAACTGTCTAATGTCACCCCCTTCTAACATGTTAAAGTTTACATGATAGGTCATTTTTTTCTTCTTTTGTTCACACTTTGGATTCACTATATTTGTCCTATTTGTACTGTAACAAAAATGATAAATAATAAATTATAATTAGTGGCTGAACGCTACTTGTACATCTACAGGTGTGCTTGTTTACTGGTTCAAAAAGCCCTTGGAGACATGAAATATAATCATTAAACGTATGCCTGACTTTTAAAGCCAAGGTTATTAAATAAACAGCGTCCGCCAACGGCCATTCAATAGAATGATACAGCTCCGAAATAAACCAGCGGAGCTCATTAAATACAAACAACAGACGACAAATACGTAAAATTGGCAAGCCGACAGCTTGGTCCTCGGTAACCTTATGTCGTGAGTAGAAGGAGTTCTGGTTAACTCCTTCTTACATATAGGACTTTGGTTCCTGCCATCAAACATCTTGTCAGTGGCAGCCACGCTCAAATGCTTCGCCGGCGGGTATACAAGGAAGAATCTTTTGCCGAATGATATGGGTAACGGATGTTCTAGTCGAGGGAGTCAGATCACCTCACCAGATGAAGATGTTGTACATTGACAGGTATGACCATGTATCATTTATCTCAGCATGCATAATGAATGGCAACAAGACCCATGATTGAGTCAGAAGCGGTTCCCAGGAGCGTATGAGGAGAAAGAAACACCCGTGACCTGGGGGCTGGGGGCTGGGGGCTAGGGGCTGGGGGCTAGGGGCTGGGGGCTGGGGGCTGGGGGCTGGGGGCTGGGGGCTAGGGGCTGGGGGCTGGGGGCTGGGGGCTGGGGGCTAGGGGCTGGGGGCTGGGGGCTGGGGGCTGGGGGCTGGGGGCTGACGCCATTCAATATTTGGAATCAACATCTGTTTTTAAAAATTGTATATTTTTACTTCGAAATCATGATTTTCACTACATTTGTAATTTGCACTACGGTTTATAGGACTACCGCAATATGTACTGTATATATATATACAATATTGTTTTACTGCAATTTTCTAACCAGTTTATTTTATTTTGTTAAGTTTTCCATTTTCATAATTTATACTTTGTATTGATTTGTATGAGTGATTTAAAGATTTCTAGACAATTGAGTTGTGTAGGTACTTGTACGATGACAGTAAAGGTTCAGATTTGTTAAATTTAACGTGTTAAAATACATGTGTTAGGCTAATTCATTATCACTGCGTCATTTCTGTATTAACTTCACGTCAGCCGCTTTTGGCGAGAGTCAAAAGCCATCTCCCGTCAACACCTACAGATTTGAAGGACATGTTGCAGCTGCAAGAGAGTCAGCTAGTCAGCGTGAAAAGAAAGCATCCAGGTGTGCTATTCTGGGGGTTCGGGCCGTCAAGAAAAGGCGGAAAAACTCTGTGAGCCAATCACAATTATTTTTTGTTTAATGACGCACTACATTCGATTAGATTAGATACAAATGTATTGTCATCGCACAGCACAAAATTATTTAGCATCTAACCAGAGTGCAAATGTTGCAGTAAACTGCATGGTAAAATATAATTTACAGTTTACGGTCGCTAAAGAAGTCTACTAGGTATAAAGTTGGATACGAGCATAATAATAGGTATATATACATATATATATATACACACACAACTAAGTACTAACAGTCCTAACAGAAGTTATCATGACAGCGTTACAGAACACATCATAGTAATCAAGCCCATGCCCGTGTTTTTTTTGCGGATGTATTCCTCACTCCTAAGATGGAATCATACTTTTGTTTTGTCCTTAGATTAAATATAATTGTATTCCGGGTGCTTTGTAATCAGATGTTGCTTTAGCTTGGCTGGCTTCATGGCTTTGTGGGCACCTGAAGACACATGATGCTCCTAAGTCACTGTTATCAAAATAGCCCAAACTCAACAAAATTGTCGTAAAATTTTCTCTCAATATGGCTTGTTTGGGCTTAGCGTGACTTGACGATGTGGACAGACCGGACTGACTGAAATATTTATCCATATTTAGCTCGCAAGCTAGCAGGATGGCTAATAAGCAAGTTTGTTTCGAGTGAAGTGAATGAGTCTGGATTGACGTGATGTGTCACAATCACATCAGAGTTTATATTGGCCCAAAGCTAAAATGGGTGGGACTAATGAACACAATATGCTTGTCCGATTGGCGCAAATGGTCCCCGTCTGTTATGCATATTTTTTACGCAATTTTCAAAAATCTACTATATAATTCTCTAACGGACTGTGTGTGTGTGTGTGTGTGTGTGTGTGTGTGTGTGTGTGTGTGTGTGTGTGTCTGTCACAAGAAATACGCCCCGTTTCAGGTTGAGGGGGATCTTCATACTGGGCTTGGGGGTGGTCCGAACGTGACCAAGTTCGATTTGTTAAGCATTCGATCGAGTAGTTTTGTAGTAGTTTGGTAGTCGTTTTGCGGGCGATTTAGTGGAAATTCAGGGGTTTTAATGCTCAGCTGAGGCACGTAACAATAGAAGCCAGGTGATCATCTTACACAATACTCATGTAGGGGCCATAGCCTAATGCAAGTGTCAACTACTACGTCTAGATCCCGTGGAATCCCACGGGCAATGCGCTAGTATATATATAATAATGATATAAAAAAATAATTATATTAATTCATTTTACAAACGATTTAGCGGACCCCAGTTTGAGAACCCCTGCCCTACTGTACATGTGCTGAGCTGCTGTTTAAATTTGAAAGATCTTTTGATCGTTTGACCGCACGTAAAAAGTTACGGTATTCCTAGCCTCGAAGACTGGAGGCTGGTGTTTATGATCGGTCTCTTAATAAGTCTACTCCTGTCCCGTGAAATGAATATCCCAACGTGTTGTCATTGGAACGGAGAGCTTTTTCCATTGTTGCTTCGACATACGCTTATTAGTATTCCGTCGTTTGCCTTCTGCTGCCGTAGATTTCTCAATGAATGAGTGTTGATTAGATTAGTTTAGAATGCAATCTGGGCTTATTTCCATGTGGATGGATGGTGTGTGCACATTGGGCTTATTGGGACATGAACCTTATCTAATAGTATCTGTATCTGTATCTGTGGATATGTATTAGGATTATTATTTTTTTGATTCATAATATCTCAAATCTGTTTTGCATTTTCCATGCATATTCGTCTCCCCGGTAAGCAGTTCTGTAGAACCCTTTGGCTATACTTTGCCCTTAAATGAATACAAAAACAGCACCCTGATGGAAACATATGGTCTGAACCTTGGTATATACTGTATATACAGTATATGAGGCTGCATTTCACATGCTGGACATGTCTGCCCTCTTGGACTCTTTAGGACCGTCTGAATGGATTTCTCTGTACAGTAAAATGTTCATGAAAGCTTCAGCCATCTCAATTTGAATAAACTAAGGACCCAAATGGCACAAATATCGGCTGTAAAATAAATATATATAAATATATATAAATATATACACGCTCTATGGATGTGACTCACCTAAGAACCGAAAGGGGATTTGAATGGAAAAACAAGTGAAATGGAAGCGTGCAGAATTCAAATTATTGTATCAATACTTGTTGCGGTTGCTATGGTAGCTGTTGCTAGGTAGGCGGACGAACAGTCCCTGTGTTTGGCAGTTGTGTGTGTGGTTGGCTGTGTGTGTGTGTGTGTGTGGTTAGCGTTGTGTGTGTGTGGGGTTGGTGGTGTGTGTGTGTGTGTGTGTGGTTAGCGTTGTGTGTGTGTGTGTTTGGTGGTGTGTGTGTGTGGGGTTAGCGGTGTGTGTGTGTGTGTGGGGTTGGCGTGTGTATATGTGTGGTTGGTGGTGTGTGTGTGGTTGGTGGTGTGTGTATGTGTGTGGTTGGCAGTGTGTGTGTGCGTGTGTGGTTGGTGGTGTGTGTGTGTGTGTGGTTGGTGGTGTGTGTGTGTGTGTGGTTGGTAATGTGTGTGTGTGTGTGTGTGTGTGTGTGTGGTTGGCAGTGTGTGTGTGTGTTTGGTGGTGTGTATGTGTGTGTGGTTGGCAGTGTGTGTGTGAGGTAAATACCTATAGAAGCTTTAAGCTTTAACCATTTAAGTTTCTGCCATTATGTTAAGCATATGTCTTTGTGTAGGGGATGTCATGTGTCATAATTGTGATCAATAAAAGGTTTTAGGAGGTTTTTTGGAAAAGTTTACAAAAGGTTTTAAGTTTAAATCGTGACCATGTGTTGGTTCCTCCTGTCTTTATCTCCTGCTCTCGGTTTAAAGCCATCTGAATGAACTATAAGCATTTTTCGAGTACAAAATGAATCATTTAGATTAATCGATAGAAAAAATAAGCATTAGTGGCAGCCCTGATCTAAAAAAAACCTATAATTAGATATACAGAGTAGACTCAGAGAGACTGAAACTGAGACGGATGACATTCCTTTTTTGTGTGTTCAAAAATAGATATTTCCAACAAACAATAAAAATAAAAACCCTTTGTGTTCCGACTCCTCCTCCTTTCTGCTCCCTCCTCCTAATTGCTAGCAAAAGCCCAAGAAGGCGCGCAGGCTGCAACATTATGGAGACCCGCGTAGATCTAACACATCCACGGAGACGGGAGGGAAACGGACCAATCGGGAGCCCTTGTTCGTTGTCATGGAGAGTGAGCCCTGTGTCTTTTTTTTTCATTCGATTTTTTTATTACAAATTGGTCTGAACGTCATGTGTGTGTTTTTTGTTCCATACAGTATGATGTTATGTGGCTGGCTGGCTGTCTGGCTGGCCGGTTGGCTGGCTGGCTGGCTGGCTGGCTGGCTGGCTGGCTGGCTGGCTGGCTGGCTGGCTGGCTGGCTGGCTGGCTGGTCGCCAAAGGACTACGTGGTCCTTCTAATGATAGCATCAATCACCATGGCGATTGTTGGTTGGTGCAACAAACAGGGCGTCATCATCGTCAACACGTCAATTGGATGGCTATTAATGGCGGAGGAATACAAGAGAGCGGTTTTAAAATAAAGGAGTTAATAAAATAAGTGAAAGTTACAAAAAGGAAAGTATGCAGACCGAGGTGGACGAGAACACACACCAGAACCAGAAAGAGCGGAAGGAAAGAAGAAACTGAAAGGATGAGAGAGAAAGAGAGCCTCAGACTGGGGAGAGCCAGAGTGAGATGGAGAGGGGAGCGGGGAGACCTAAATAGAGACCAGGAGAAATGAAGAGAGATGGGGATAGTGGGGGGAGACGTAGAAAGATTGGAGGGAGAGAGAGAGAGAGAGAGAGAGAGAGAGAGAGAGAGAGGAGAGAGAGAGAGAGAGAGAGAGAGAGAGAGAGAGAGAGAGAGAGAGAGACCCTATTGGTGAAGCCAAATCAACTGTGATCTTTTCTTCCTGCTGTTTGCGGTGGTAAAAAAAGAAAAAAAAGAAAAAAAAGGCAATTTCAAAGCTCTGGGGCCGAGATCTACCAGCTTGGAAATGACCAGCGAGACATCCCTGGTAGAACCACAGAAACAAGATGGGCTGAGGACTATATACTGCCCCAAATATAAGAGTAGTGTTTAAGCTAGAGAGAGAGAGAGAAGCTAGAGAGAGAGAGAGAGAGAGAGAGAGAGAGAGAGAGAGAGAGAGAGAGAGAGAGAGAGAGAGAGAGAGAGAGAGAGAGAGAGAGAAGCTAGAGAGAGAGAGAGAGAAGCTAGAGAGAGAGAGAGAGAGAGAGAGAGAGAGAGAGAGAGAGAGAGAGAGAGAGAGAGAGAGAGAGAGAGGCTAGAGAGAGAGAAGTGACAGAGAGAGAGAGAGAGAGAGAGAGAGATAGAGGGGGGAAGTAAAATGCTCAATTTGAATTGCCTTTATATATTGTGTGTGTGTGTGTGTGTGTGTATGGGTGCGTGTGTGTGTGTGTGTGTGTGTGTGTATGTGTGTGTGTGTGTGTGTTATGCCACCAATTGCCTTTCTAGCATTAACCTTCAGCTAAGAATATAACCAAATACGTGTTAAACCTTGTTGTTCTAACAATTATCGTTGTGTGCATCAAAGTTCCTCTCACCTTGGCAGATATGGTAGTCGATGCGTGACTCCACACACACACACACACACACACACACACACACACACACACACACACACACACACACACACACACACACACACACACACACACACACACACACACACACACACACACACACACACACACACACACACACACACACACACACACACACACAGACCGCACAGGCATACAGATCACCCGGCCTACCTACATATACTGTATTAGTAGTAGTACTAGTATTGACCATACTACAAACCGTAGCTTATGTGAATGTTCTCCAGTTTGGAACATTTCAGAATCAAAACCCTCTGGAAATCAAAGCAACCTTAGAGATATGTGTGTCTTGGGGTTGTGTGCATGTGTGTCAGTGTTCTACAGAACTGATTGGACCAAAGCAAGGCCATTCCAACAACATTCAAACCCACGATGGAACAGGAGGCAGTTAATTACAGTACATCAATTGGCCCAAATTCAAATGATTTGTTCTATTGGAGAGGTCTGAACCCTAAGCTGAGCCCTCACGCACTCGCAGTGCATGGGAGGAGTCTTTCGTGGCGTTTGGAGTGGACGGCGAGACCTCAGCAGTATGCTACATCTTTCATCTTTGTCCAAGAATCTCGGGAGACAACAGAAACAATGGAAATACACAACCTCAAAGTCAATGTGTGGAGTGAGCTGAGTTTTCCTCCATGGATTGTGTAACAAATAAAAACAGAAATACATTTTCCTAGCAAACATCAGCTAGCTCCTACTGTGCCCAATGAGAAGCAAAAGGAAATAAAAGCAACAAGTGACAACGAGTCAGTAATAGCTCCCCTCCTCCTCCTCCTCCTGTCGAAGTGTCAAGTCAAGTCAAGTTTATTGTCACTTCACAGTTTACAGTTTAGTATAAAGCAGTGATGTGAAATTCTTGTGTGCAATACCCGACGACAGACAGCAGTTATAGAATAAGATAAAATAAAAATAGATAAAAATAGATACAAATAGAATAAAAATAGAATAAAAAATAGAATAAGGAATATAAAATAAAAATAAAAAATGCAATTTATAAAATGCAAAAATCAGCACAGAAAAGAGCAATATATATATATAAATCAATGTAATAAAATATACATTGTTATATGTTATGCGCCCTTGTTCAGCAGCCTGATGGCCTGACTGTGGAAGCTATCTCTAAGCCTATTTGTACGACACTTGATACTGCGGTATCGCCTGCCTGACGGTAATAGTGAGTAAAGTTCGTGGCTGGGGTGGGCAATGTCTTTTATAATTCTTTTGGCCTTGGCCACGCACCGCTGGTTGTAAATGTCCAGGAGGGAGGGGAGCTCACCTCCAACGATATACTGGGCCGTCCGCACCACCCTTTGAAGCGCTCTGCGCTCGAGTGCCGTGCAGTTCCCGTACCAGGCGGTGATACACCCTGTCAGAACACTCTCGATGGTGCCGTTGTAGAATGTTCTCAGGATGCGGGGGCCCATGCTGAATTTCTTCAGACGCCTGAGAAAATACAGGCGTTGTTGGGCCTTTTTCACCACGTGTGTGGTGTGCGTGGACCATGTGAGGTCCTCGGAGATGTGCACGCCGAGGAACTTGAAGCTGCTGACCCTCTCTACTGCAACGCCGTCGATGGAGATAGGGCTGTGCTCTCCCCTCTGCCTCCTGAAGTCCACGATCAGCTCCTTGGTCTTCTTGACGTTGAGGGCGAGGCTGTTCTCCTGGCACCACTGCTCCAGCGATCCGACCTCCTCCCTGTAGGCTGTCTCGTCGTCGCCGGCGATCAGGCCCATCACTGTCGTGTCGTCAGCAAACTTGACGATGACGTTGGAGCTGTGCATAGCCATGCAGTCGTGGGTGTAGAGGGAGTAGAGGAGAGGGCTCAGCACGCATCCCTGGGGGGCTCCCGTGTTGAGGGTCAGTGGCTCTGATGTGGTGCTGCCCATCCTCACCACCTGGCGGCGGTCCGACAGGAGGTTCAGTATCCAGCTGCACATGGATGGGGGTACGCCTAGACCTCTCAGCTTGGTGTCGAGCTTGGCAGGAACTATTGTGTTGAATGCTGAGCTGTAGTCCACAAACAGCATTCGCACATAACAGTTCTTCCCCTCCAAGTGGGAAAGGGCAGTGTGGAGGGCCATGGCAATTGCGTCGTCCGTGGATCTATTTTGACGATATGCAAATTGCCATGGGTCCAGCGTGGTAGGTAACACGGAGCAAATAAAGTCCTTGACCAACCTCTCGAAGCATTTGCTAACGATCGAGGTGAGGGCCACAGGTCTGTAGTCATTCAGGCATGTTACCTTGGTTTGTTTAGGGACAGGCACGATGGTGGATATCTTGAAGACCGCGGGGACAACAGCCTGGGACAGGGAGAGGTTGAAGATGTCTGCAAAGACTCCTGCCAACTGGTCTGCGCATGCTCTGAGGACGCGGCCCGGGATGTCGTCGGGGCCTGCCGCCTTACGGATGTTCAGCCGCTTAAAGGTGCGGCGCACATCCGCCTCCGAGATGCGCAGCTGGCTGGTCTCCCCAGTCGGTGCTGGCTTCGGCGGGCTGCCGTTTACGTCGAACCGAGCAAAAAATGTATTTAGCTCTCCTGGGAGGGAGGTAGAGGAGTTCTCTACACAACTGGTTCTCCCTCTGAAGTTCGTTATATTCTGCAGCCCCTGCCACATACCCCTCGCATCGTGTTTCTTGAATTTATCTTCCACTCTGTCCTTATACTCCCGCTTGGCAGTGACGATGGTCTTACGGAGGTCGTAACGGGCTCTCGTATATTCCTCCGTATTCCCGGAACCAAAGGCGGCGTTACGCGCATGTAGGGCAGCGCGAACATCGCCGTTAATCCACGGTTTCTGGTTGGGATATATCCGAACCGACTTGGTCGGAACAACGTCATCTATGCACTTCTTGATGAACCCGGTGACCGACGACGCGTACTCGTTGATGTTATTGTCCGAGGCAACGCGGAACATGTGCCAGTCAGCGTGATCAAAACAATCCTGCAGCGTAGAATCTGATTGGTCCGACCAGCATTGGACCTCCCTCACAGCGATCGGTTGCTGCTTCAGTCTCTGCCTATAGGCGGGGAGCAGCTGGATAGAGCGGTGATCTGATTTGCCGAACGGTGGGCGGAGGAGGGCCTTGTAGCCATCACGGAAGGGAGTGTAGCAGTGGTCGAGGATCCGCTCGCCCCGTGTGTTGCTCTTTATGTGTTGGTAGAACTTCGGGAGAACCTTCTTCAGGTTCGCCTTGTTGAAGTCCCCCGCTACGATGAGAGCAGCCTCGGGGTGGGCCGACTCCTGTTCGCTGATAGCCCCGTACAGTTCCTTCAGCGCTGTGTCCGTGTTGGCTTGTGGGGGAATGTAAACAGCGGTCACGGTTACCGCTGTAAACTCCCGAG
>CM051007.1:2783005-2785505 GCA_027704905.1 Muraenolepis orangiensis
ATTTCAAGGCGTAGTCATGGAGGGGAGGGGTTTCAGTATGGTGGGCTCAGGATTGAATCGCTGCTTTTTGCAGATGATGTAGTCCTGTTTGCGTCATCAGTATGTGACCTTCAGCACTCACTGGATCGGTTTGCAGCGGAATGTGAAGCGGCTGGGATGAGGATCAGCACCTCCAAATCTGAGGCCATGGTTCTTAGCAGGAAGCCTGTGGATTGTCTACTCCAAGTAGGGAGGGAGTCCTTATCCCAAGTGAAGGAGTTCAAGTATCTCGGGGTTCTCGAGTGAGGGGAGGATGGAGCGTGAGATTGACAGGAGAATAGGTGCAGCGGGAGCGGTATTGGGTGCACTTTGGCGCACCGTTGTAACCAAAAGAGAGCTGAGCCAGAAGGCAAAGCTCTCAATCTACCGATCAGTCTTCGTTCCTACCCTCACCTATGGCCATGAGCAATGGGTAATGACCGAAAGGACGAGATCGCGAATACAAGCGGCCAAAATGAGTTTCCTCAGGAGGGTGGCTGGTATCTCCCTGAGGGATAGGGTGAGAAGCTCAGTCACTCGTGAGAGACTCGGAGTAGAGCCGCTGCTCCTTCGCGTAGAAAGGAGCCAGTTGAGGTGGTTCGGGCATCTAGTAAGGATGCTTCCTGGTCGCCTCCCGAGTGAGGTTTCCCAGGCACATCCAACTGGGAAGAGACCACGGGGCAGACCGAGGTACAGGTGGGGTGATTACATCTCCACACTGGCCTGGGAACGTCTCGGGATCCCCCAGTCAGAGCTAGTCCATGTTGCCAGGGAGAGGGAAGTTTGGAGTCCCCTGCTGAAGCTGCTACCTCCGCGACCCGACCCGGATAAGTGGGAGACGATGGATGGATGGATGGATGGATGGATGATATAAGTTATAACTGTCACTCTACGGCTGTCAGCTTAAAATTATCTTGACAATGTACGCACTTACAGATACAGACTAGGTTTCATGATTCAAGTTTAACCGGTTAAAGTGCCATCAACTATCACACACCAGTGCAGATCTACACAGAATTTTCCCTTTAGACTTAAAAAAAAATGACAATTGCAGAATATAATATATCCTTATTCTTTACATCAAAGAGAGAAAGCCAACGCTTGGTGTCCAGTGAGGCTGGAAGCTCAAGCCTGATTCAAGCGTTTGATTAGAATGTACACGATACATCCATGAGATATTAACGTAGGTATCAAACTAACGTCAACGTTTGTAGACTTCCAGAGCCCAGTATGGCCAAGCCGGCGCCAGTGACATTAGCTCGGTTTTCATCAAAACTAGAATTAGTCGTGTTTCCAATAACTTGTTGGAGCGAACAAACGACGTCAGTGATGACGGATATCGGGCGGTGACATGAATCATGTTTTAAGGGTCATAGGAAACGCTTGAGAAGAAGCCGACAGCGTAAGTCACGTGAGTTCAAAGTTCACTACGTCAGAATTGATGTTGTTTCCACCTGAATTAACTGTATTCAAATCGGTCAAAAAAAAACTCAAGCGAGCGTATCAACCTTTATGCGAATCAGAGGAAGTTGATTTGAATTTGGCCTCAGTTTATATTAACATTTTCTTATGCGATACAACGGAAACCCGACTAATGAAAGTCAATACAATTTCAAGTTTGACATCCGCCATTTTGACTTCCTAATACCTGCACCGTGCTGCCATTTTCTTTCATAGCCAAACACGGCGGAACCTGTGGAAGCCAGATAAGCGGCTGTTACGCTAACCGATGATAATCTCTGGGTGTGTAAATATGTTCTGTGTGTGCGCGTGTGTGTGTAATACACACTCTGACGAACCGGTTTGAAATGGTTTTCAAGGTTGGAGGCGTTTTGGTTTCCCCCACGCACGCACACACGTGCACACACACACACACACACACACACACACACACACACACACACACACACACACACACACACACACACACACATACACACACATGCGCCCACACACACAGGCAGACACACACACGCTCGCACACACACACACACACACATACACACACACATGCACACACACACACACACACACACACACACACACACACACACACACACACACACACACACACACACACACAGACACATACACACACACACATACACACACGCGCCCACACACACAGGCAGACACACACACGCTCGCACATACACACACACACACATACACACACACATGCACACATACACACACACACACAGACACACACACTCGCACACACACACACACAAACACACATACACACACACACACGCACAAACACGCGCACACAAACACACACACAGCACTGCTGCTTCACCCCAGCCAATCGTGTGCTTCTCCTGCTGATGTCATTAAGTCACCAGTGATTTGAAAAGAATGATCCTCTTATTAAGGCATGACGTGGTGTCGCCATGGACACAGCATTATGTGTGTGTGTGTGTGTGTGTGTGTGTGTGTGTGTGTGTGTGTGTGTGTGTGTGTGTGTGTGTGTGTGTGT
>CM051007.1:2790505-2798005 GCA_027704905.1 Muraenolepis orangiensis
GACCACCCCATACGGGGCGCCCAGGCTGGACAACTCCTGTTGCGGCTCAAGCAAGGAACGCTTAGTCTTCGGGAGTACATCGCCCGGTTCCGCCGGTTGGCGGTGGAGTCCGGTTGGAACGAGGAATCACTCCTGTCCGCGTTCCAGAGCGGACTCAACCGGGAGTTGGGCACGGAGGTGGCGTTGCGGGGCCAGAAGGGCACTGTGGATGAGGCCATCCAGATGGCCATTCAGGTGTCCGACCTAGCTATGCAGTGGGGGGACGGTCCGGGTCCTTCCAGAAGCGTCTCCCGCCCAGCTGAGGAGAGGAGATATTCTCGGTCCACCGCTTCCTTTGCAGAGGAGCCGATGCAGTTGGATCGGGTGGTCCTCTCCCAGCAGGAACGGAAGCGGAGGCTGGACACCGGAGCTTGTCTCTACTGTGGGACGTTGGGACACTCCATTCGCGACTGTCATCGTCGGCCAAAAGATCGGGCCCCTCAGTGACGGCGGGGTCCCTTAGGTGCCAGAATGCGACCCGCTCTCCAGCTCAACTTACAGGCTCCCATTTTCTCGGACATCTCCTTTGGGCGAGGGAGAGGCTTCCGGTGGAGGTGTTGGTGGACTCCGGAGCAGATTCCAGCTTTATTGATGCGGCTCTGGTCGAACGGGCCGGTATTCCCACCGAGCGGATACAGCCACCATTGGAGGTGAACTCACTGGATGGAAAACCGTTGGCCCAGATCACTCAACGGTCTGTTCCTCTCACCCTGATTCTGTCAGGGAATCACCGGGAGACCATCAGCCTACACATCATCTCCTCCCCCCACACCCCGGTGGTATTGGGTAGACCGTGGTTGGCGACCCACAATCCACACATCGATTGGGCGGCGGGTTCCGTGATTAGTTGGAGCATGTTCTGCCACTCGAACTGCCTCCGGTCCGCTCTAGCCCCACGCAGCTCACCCACCCGTCCGGTCCTGAGTCCTCCCGATCTCTCATCCGTCCCCCGCGTTTACCACGACCTCGGGGAGGTGTTCTCTAAGGAACGGGCTGTCTCCTTACCCCCTCACAGACCATACGACTGCGCCATCAATCTCCTTCCCGGCGCGTCTTTGCCGGTGAGGCGACTCTACAACCTGTCCCGGCCCGAGAGACAGACCATGGAGACCTACATCCACGACTCTCTGGCAGCGGGCCTGATCAGACCCTCGTCGTCGCCTGTGGGTTCTGTTTTATTTTTTTTTATTTTTTTTATTTTATTTTTTTTAATTTTTTTTAATTTTTTTTTATTTTATTTTTTTTGTGACTAAGAAGGACAACTCGTTAAGACCGTGTATTGACTTCCGGGGGCTAAACGATATCACCGTAAAAAATAAGTACCCCTTGCCACTCATCGACCCAGCCTTCGAGCCTCTCCGTAATGCGACGGTGTTCTCCAAATTGGACCTCCGCAATGCCTACCATCTCGTCCGGATCCGTGAGGGGGACGAGTGGAAGACGGCGTTCAACACTGCTTTGGGGCACTTCGAGTACCGGGTCATGCCCTTCGGTCTCACCAACGCCCCGGCAGTGTTCCAGGCTCTGGTGAACGACGTCCTCCGAGACATGCTGAACCTGTTCGTCTTTGTCTACCTGGACGATATTTTGATATTTTCAGGTAGACAGAGGGAGCACGTTCAGCACGTCCGGTTGGTCCTTCAGCAACTTTTGGAGAACAAGCTATTCGTCAAGGCGGAGAAGTGCGAGTTCCACGCGAAATCGGTGGCCTTTTTGGGGTTCATAATCGAACCGGGCCAGGTTCGTTCGGACCCCGTTAAAGTCAAGGCAGTGGCGGAGTGGCCGACGCCTACGTCCCGGAAACAACTCCAGCGGTTCCTCGGATTTTCTAATTTTTACCGCAGGTTCATCCGGGATTTCAGTAGCGTCGCGGCCCCACTTACTCGGCTCACATCCACGCTCTCTCCGTTCTCCTGGACTCCGGAGGCAGGTGCGGCGTTTGCGCAGCTGAAACGGCTGTTTACCTCGGCTCCGGTTCTGAGGCATCCGGATCCGGCGTGCCAGTTTGTGGTGGAGGTGGACGCATCGGACTCCGGTGTGGGGGCCGTCCTCTCTCAACGTGCCACGGGGGATCGGAAGACTCACCCTTGTGCCTTTTTTTCAAGACAGTTGTCGCCCGCGGAGAGGAACTACGACGTGGGGAATCGGGAGCTCTTGGCAGTGGTTCTGGCCTTGGAGGAGTGGAGGCATTGGCTGGAGGGGGCCGAACAACCGTTCGTGGTCTGGACAGACCACAAGAACTTGGCCTACCTCCGCACCGCCAAACGGCTCAACTCTCGACAGGCGCGGTGGGCGTTGTTCCTGGGGAGGTTCAACTTCACACTCACTTACCGGCCTGGATGTCGGAATGTGAAACCGGACTCTCTCTCTCGCCAGTGGGACGCCGAGAGGGATCTCGTCGAGCCAGAGACCATCCTGCCTCCGGTGTGCGTGCTTGGGGCAGTCACTTGGGAGATTGAGGGTCTCGTCCGGTCGGCTCAACGTACCCATCCAGATCCAGGTAATGGTCCCGCTAACCGGCTGTTTGTACCCGATCCAGTTAGGTCTCGGGTGCTGCAGTGGGCTCATTCCTCCCGCCTGACCTGCCATCCCGGCTTTGCACGGACCCTGTCCTTCCTCAGACGGAGCTTCTGGTGGCCTTCCATCTCCCGGGACACCCAGGCCTTTGTCACGGCCTGCACCGTCTGTGCACGCAGCAAGGCCTCACATCGACCTCCTGCGGGGTTGCTGCAGCCGCTGCCTATCCCTCGTCGGCCTTGGTCGCACATCGCCGTGGACTTCGTCACCGGTCTTCCACCGTCGGCTGGTAACTCCACCATCCTCACCATCGTCGACCGGTTTTCGAAGGCGGTCCATTTTGTGCCTTTGCCCAAGCTTCCCTCGGCCAAGGAGACGGCGGACCTCCTGGTGCTGCAGGTATTCCGTCTGCACGGGATACCCCTGGACATAGTGTCCGACCGGGGGCCACAGTTCGCGTCGCAGTTGTGGAGGGCGTTTTGCCAGGCTCTGGGGGCCACCGCCAGCCTCTCCTCCGGATACCACCCCCAGTCCAATGGACAAACGGAGAGAGCCAACCAGGACCTGGAAGCGGCTCTCCGCTGCGTCGCCGCGAACCATCCATCCTCATGGAGTTCCCACCTCCCTTGGGTGGAGTACGCCCACAACTCCCTGATCAGCGACGCCACAGGGATGTCGCCGTTCCAGGCATCACTGGGCTACCAACCACCCCTGTTTCCCGTCCAGGAGGAGGAGATTGCGGTGCCGTCGGTACGGGCCCACCTCCAGCGCTGCCGCCGGATTTGGAGGACCGCGCGGTCGGCACTCCTTCGTACGGCCGATCGGAACCGGCGTTTGGCGGACCGTCGGAGGGTCCAGGCACCCATCTATCGACCTGGACAACAAGTTTGGCTCTCCTCCCGTGACCTACCACTCCAGGTACAGTCCCGGAAGTTGGCGCCTCGTTATGTGGGACCTTACACGGTGGACAAGGTCATCAACCCGGTTTCTGTACGGCTAAGATTGCCGCCAGCCATGAAAGTTCATCCCACCTTTCATGTCTCTCTGTTGAAACCTGTGTCTTCCAGTCCCTTGTGCCCTCCCACCACACCCCCTCCCCCCCCCAGGATCATCGACGACCATCCCGCCTACACGGTGAGAAAGATCCTGGACATCCGTCGCCGTGGCCGGGGTTTCCAGTACCTGGTGGATTGGGAAGGGTACGGCCCGGAGGAGCGGAGTTGGATTCCACGGCGGAGTGTCCTGGATCTGTCCCTCATCCGCGACTTCCATCAGGAACATCCCAACAGGCCGAGTGGGGCGCCAGGAGGCACCCGTTGAGGGGGGGGTACTGTCACGGTTACGGTGGTTGACAGGGGGCGTTGCCAGGCCGCGTGCGCTAGAGGCGCACACACACGCACCTGCCAACCATTACCGTGGCTAATTACCATTGATCTCACCTGGGGGCTATTTATACAGCGGCGTCAGTGAGAGACGTCGCTCGTTCGTACTACGTGTAAACCGGTACGCTACCAGTCCCCAGGTGACATTCATCCCTGGTCCTGATCACCCTGCTACGGACTATCGGAGAGATAGTCCGCCCGTCTGCTGTTCCAGCCCCCCTCGTCGGTCCCGGAGTTCCGCCCGTCATCTACCTGTCGGTACGACGCACCTCGACCTCCCGGTAACCTGACCATCGCCTGTCCCCAACGATCCGTTCGCCTACTACCTGTCGGCACCACGCACCTCGACCTCCCGGTAACCTGACCATCGCCTGTCCCCAACGATCCGTTCGCCTACTACCTGTCGGCACGACGCACCTCGACCTCCCGGTAACCTGACCATCGCCTGTCCCCAACGATCCGTTCGCCTACTACCTGTCGGCACGACGCACCTCGACCTCCCGGTAACCTGACCATCGCCTGTCCTCAACGATCCCTACGTCTCCTACCTGTCGGCTTGACGCACCTCGATCTCCCGGTCCCCGCTCCCTCGTCGGTCCTGGGGAATCACCTTCTATTGTGTTTTGTGCCATTAATAAACCCCTGTTCTTCCTTTCCTGGTCTCCGCCTGCGTTCTGGGTCCAACCTCACCACACACACCCGTGACAGTTACTTCACTACATGGACACTGCTTTACCAACTATGGTACACTTGGAAATTGGCTGCGACAATCTGATCTGCCTAAATTAGATGATTTCAGAATCCTCTTGATGTGACCCATGAGGTTTATTTGTTTAAAATTTTATTATTATAATTTTTTATCATTTGTATTACGGTAATTCTGATTCCCACAGATTCACGACAGTATCATCATTGAAAAAAAGCCACACACGATGTCCGCGATCGCGACATCCCCCCCCCCCCCCCCCCCCTTGGACTTCACGATGTCCGCGATCGCGACATACCCCCCCCCCCCCCCCCCCCCTTGGACTTCACGATGTCCGCGATCGCGATTACCCGTCGGACAGTGATAGTGGGGGGGGTCTGTTATTTTGGGGGTCGCGGGCTGAAAAGTTGGGGAACCGCTGGTCTACAGAAGGTCCAGTTGGGATAGACACGCTTCGCCACTGGTGTATATACATATATATATATAAACTGTATATATGTGTGTATATATATATATATGTTTGTGTATATATATATATATGTGTGTATATGTAGCGGTACAGGTTATAATAATGACCCTTGAGTTACACAACAAGAGGAGGCGATATATATTTAACAATAATTTTATTACAACTTCTTTTAAAACACATTCCCCATGATCGGGGCGAGCACAATATCAAAAAGTATAAAATCAACCTCTAAGACAGGGTAGTCCACTTTGGCTCCCCCTGATGGAGAGTCCGAGTGCTGCTGCTCTAAAATTACACTGCATCCAGTAAACCGTATCACTATAACCACACCGCAAAACGCACCACTGCAAACACACTGCAAAACTGTACCACTGCAACTAAACTGCAAACCAAAGTATGGGGTAGGCTGTAGGCTGTACCCAGTAAGGCATGCAAAACACAACACACAGCTGCAGCTGACTACACTGGTCCCACAACCATACTGTTACACCTACAACTACTAAACCTGATAGTGAGGATAGTTCGCTTGGATAACGCCGTCCACTCAAGGCCCAACCCACAGTCTCGTCCAATCGGGGGAGGGGTGAGAGGGAATCCCAGCACGTCAGTGTCAGTGACGTCGCTCAGTCCTGTGACTCTCGGTGGAAGTCCAAGGAGCGGGGCGTTCGCGATAGGCGTCCGTGGATAGGTGTTGGTCGTTCCCGAAATCCTAAATCGTAGCCCGACGCTCCACGATGGTTGGCTGGTCCGGTGTGCTGCGGGTAGGAGGAGGGGAAGGCAAGATCCGCCGCCAGACACACACAATAAGCAGGCAAACACTGGCGTTGTTCAAGTCACACACAAGCCATGGTAGTAGGACTTCCCTTTGCTGTGATGAGTTGATGGCGTTGCAGGTTAGGTCTCTCGCCAATCTCCACGCTGCATGGTCGGCTGGCCCAGTCCAGTGCGTGCTTTGCTGTGATGAATTGAGGCGTTTGTAAGAAGATCTCTGGTGCGGTTTGATGTAGAATCGTCGGCCCGTCTCCGTCGTTCGAGCCCTCTGATTCCCCCGGGTACGTGGAAGAAAAGCCGGCCCTGTAGAACGGAAGCACCGGCATTTCTACTCTCCCAATCATGGGAGCGATTGAGAACACCTGTGGAGAAGCAGATAGACGTACGCACAAACTCATTCACGCAACTCCCCTCTTAGCAACGCCCACTCATTCATACCTGTCATTTCACCCCGCTTCATTCGCCCCCCCTTTAAACGTGGTCGTCCCGAGCACGACTATAGTCAGTCCGTTTCGACCCTTAAGGTGAAAACCGTGTTGGAGGGTTGCCACGATTGGGGCGGAGTGAATACCGCCGTGAATCGCCTTGGTCTGCCCCTAGTTGGTGCTCTGGGGCCTCCTGAGGCTGGGCAGTTGGGGCAGTCGGAGCCGATGCCATTGCTGGAGGGAAGGGTGGTCCTTGGATTGGCCTTGGTGGTCCAGATGTACGGCCGTGTTGAGGCGGAGCAGGTGGCTGCGGCTGGACCATCCACCTGTATGGCCAAACGGGCTGCGGTTGTCCATGTTGAGCACGATCTGGATAACTCGCTGGGAGATTCATACCCTGGTCGTCCCTCGTCGGCGAGTCTCCTGGGCATGGCCTCAAGTGTTGGGAGCCACCGGGGGGCTAGCTTCCCTTGGGCTTGGCGGCGAAAGTTCCGCATCAACACCCTCTCTCCTGGTAGCAGTGGCAAGCTCCGTGCGTTCCGGTTGTAGTTCTCCTCGTTCCAGTTGTTGCGCCGCTCGACGTTGTTGCGAACTGTGGCATAGGCTTGCAGGAGGGCTTGATGATGTCCTTTGACCCACCCGTCCAGGTCGTCTCTCTGTTGGGGCGGTGCGACTTCATGGAGCATGTCCACTGGGAGCCTGGCGTGACGGCCGAAGACGACGTAGTGGGGCGTCATGCCTGTGCTTGCATGGGTGGTGTTGTTGAAGGCTTGCAAAAGTGCCGGTAGCTCGGCTGGCCACTGGGCTTGGTGCTTGGCTTCGATCGTACTCAGTAGCGAGAGGAGTGTGCGGTTGAGCCTTTCGCAGGCCCCGTTGCCCTGCGGATGGTAGGGGGTCGTTCGCACCTTCTGGCAGCCATACATTGCACAGAGTTGCTGCATCAGGGCCGACTCAAATGCTCCCCCTCGGTCCGTGAGAATGCGTTCTGGACAGCCGAAGGGGAGGATGAGCGCAGTCCAGAGGGCTCTCACCGTAGTAGGAGCCGTCTGGTCCTTGGTGGGGACTGCCAGCGCGTAGCGAGAGAACAGATCTGTGATGACCAGAATGTATTGGTAAGTGTCAGCAGGCCGTCCGAGGGTCAAATAATCTAAAGCCACAGTCTCAAAGGGATAGCTGGATGGAATGGAACAC
>CM051007.1:2805505-2810505 GCA_027704905.1 Muraenolepis orangiensis
GTGCATATATAAAATGCAATATATTAGCACAGAAAAAGAGCAATATATATATATGAATCCATGTAATAAAATATACATTGTTATATGCTATACACCCTTGTTCAGCAGTATTGTATTATGTTTGTCGGTTGGTAAAGCATATTGAAGCAGACAGTTATATTTAGACATTTGTTTTATTACAAAAAAACATTAAATACACAATAATATACACAATGTAAAAGTGTAGAGTGCAGTGCAATAAGTCAATGTCAATAAAGCTTTGAGGGGCTCCGAGGGGCTCCGAGAGGTTCTGAGGGGCTCCGAGGGGCTCCGAGGGGCTCCGAGAGGTTTTGAGGGGCTCCTGGGCTCCCAGGGGCTCCGAGAGGCTCTGAGGGGCTCCAAGAGGCTCTGAGGGGCTCCTGGGCTCCCAGGGGCTCTGAGGGGCTCCTGGGCTCCCAGGGGCTCCCAGGGGCTCCTGGGCTCCCAGGGGCTCCGAGAGGCTCTGAGGGGCTCCAAGAGGCTCTGAGGGGCTCCTGGGCTCCCAGGGGCTCCAGGGCTCCCAGGGGCTCCTGTGCTCCCAGGGGCTCCATGGGGCTCCTGGGCTCCAGGGCTCCGAGGGGCTCCTGGGCTCCAGGGCTCCGAGGGGCTCCTGGGTTCTGAGAGGCTCCTGAGCTGCAGCCCAGTGGTGGCGGTAGCTCCGCATCGACATCGTCGAGGGCAGACGACTCCATAAACAACTAAAACAAGAGAAAAGTGCATTAAAACATGACTCTATAAACAAATAAAAAGAGTAAAGGTCCTAAATAAAACATGTCTCCACTACACTTCACTGTATTTAGAAAGTAGCATCCTGACGTTGGCTATTGTTACCAAGGCTATGAAATGAGTACAGGAAGTGAGTCGCTAAACAGCTTAGAATACAAAGCTGAAAGAAAGATGTATAAAGTCAAAGTTCCCAGGACCAGTGTGACAGCAGCGGGTCACCAGGTGGTTGATTAGCTCCTCCCCCTCTGAAGACATCTCGGTGGCGCTCACAAGCTTTTAGTTGGTCTGTTGGTCACGATAAGCCCCGCCCCCAGCCCCTGACGTAGCCGTTCTTGCTGGGCTAGCCCGGCTTCGATTCGGGGCCACTCCGGAACCGGTTTCCTGGGCCAAAAAAAACCGGTTCTTTCGCTGTGGAAACGCAAAGAACCAGTTTGAGATTAGGCACCAAGCTCCGAACCAGCCCTCAAAAAAGCTTGGTGGGAACACGGTGTGTGTGTGTGTGTGTGTGTGTGTGTGTGTGTGTGTGTGTGTGTGTGTGTGTGGGGGGGGGGCTGATGGGGGGGTGTGGTGGTGGATGGAGGGGGAGGGGCTGGATGAGGGGGGGTGGTGGTGGTGGATGGAGGGGGAGGGGCTAGATAATAAAGCAGGGCTTGCTTGCTATAGGGTACGCGTACCCGGCCTATAGCATGGAGGAAGTCTTCCAACCGTTTTACTGTGATTGGACCAGAGGGGGAAGGAGGGGGGGAGGGGTGAAGGAAGGGGGGGAGGAGTGAAGGTTACGAATAGGTTAACCGAGTGTTCCGCTTTGCCATTGGCCCAAAAAAGGGGGAGGGGGAGGAGAGGGAGGAGGGGGGAGGATACTACGATGCAACCAAGTGATGCACCCATCATCCAGGGACATGTGACCCTGGATGAGATGGATGACCCGCCCCTTTGGATTCATAAACATATCATTTGGTTTGCGTTGATCGGAAAATACGCCAGTCAAACGTGGCAAAGGCGTTAAAGAAAAAGGCAAAAGCAGAGAGAGAGAGAGAGAGAGAGAGAGAGAGAGAGAGAGAGAGAGAGAGAGAGAGAGAGAGAGAGAGAGAGAGAGAGAGAGAGAGAGAGAGAGAGAGAGAGAGAGAGAGAGAGGGATGAGGGAGCGAGAGAGAGAGAGAGAGAGAGAGAGAGAGAGAGAGAGAGAGAGAGAGAGAGAGAGAGAGAGAGAGAGTGGATGAGGGAGCGAGAGAGAGAGAGAGAGAGAGAGAGAGAGAGAGAGAGAGAGAGAGAGAGAGAGAGAGAGAGAGAGAGAGAGAGAGAGAGAGAGAGAGAGAGAGAGGAGGGAGAGAGAGAGGGAGAGGAGTGGACAGGTGGTCATGCATGGAAGGGGTTCAATCTGGTGAGGAGCTGACACCACAGGCCGTCCATCACTTAACCCTCTGGACCGCCCAGCGGAGGGGGGGGGGTGCTCTTAGCTCAGGATCAATGGGATGGGGATAAGAGAGAGAGAGAGAGAGAGAGAGAGAGAGAGAGAGAGAGAGAGAGAGAGAGAGAGAGAGAGGAGAGAGAGAGAGAGAGAGAGAGAGAGAGAGAGAGAGAGAGAGGGAAGTAGAGTAGTGGGGTGTGTGTGAGGGTTATAACAAACATGGCAGCTTCTCCACAGTGTGAAGTCAATTGCTGTACAGCGCATTGTGGAAGAGCGATGAGAGGGTATGGACGTGGTGTTGTGAGGAGGGAGGGCGGGGAGGGAGACTGTAGGAAGGAAACCACAGAAGGTCTAGTAGGTTTATACTCCTTTAACAGGTTTATCGGGGGAGAACCTTAGAGCGGTGTTGAGTTGTATTTCTCTCCGAATGAATGAGACAAATGTGTCAAATTATTTTTAAAAACGAAATATTATTAAAAATACTATAGGGCGGCAGTATAGATAAGGAGGTAAGAGCGGTCACCTCACAACCGGAAGGTTGCTGGTTCGATCCCCCCCGGCTCCTCCTCCTCCTTAGTCAACTGTCAGTGTCCTTGAGCAAACAGACCCCTACCCTAACTGCTCCTGACCTGCTGGCTGTGGTCTCCTTCCATGGCTGATGACTCCGCCGTCGGTGGATGAATGAATGTGTGTGTGAATGGGTGAATGTGAGGCCTGGCTTGTAAAGCGCTTTAGATAAAGCAGTGATGTGAAAATCTTATGTGCAAAACCCGACGACAGACAGCAGTTATAAAATAAGATAAAAATAGATAAAAATAGAATAAATTTAAAAAATAAAAATAAAAAAAATAAAAATGCAATTTATAAAATGCAAAATATCGGCACAGAAAAGAGCAATATGTATATAGAAATCAATGTAATAAAATATACATTGTTATATGCTATACGCCCTTGTTCAGCAGCCTGATGGCCTGACTGTGGAAGCTATCTCTGAGTCTATTTGAACGGCACTTGATACTGCGGTATCGCCTGCCTGACGGTAACAGTGAGTACAGTTCGTGGCTGGGGTGGGCAATGTCTTTTATGATGCGTTTGGCCTTGGCCACGCACCGCTGATTGTATATATCCAGGAGGGAGGGGAGCTCACCTCCAACGATATACTGGGCCGTCCGCACCACCCTTTGAAGCGCTCTGCGCTCGAGTGCGGTGCAGTTCCCGTACCAAGCGGTGATACACCCTGTAAGAACACTCTCGATGGTGCCGTTATAGAATGTTCTCAGGATGCGGGGGCCCATGCTGAATTTTTTCAGACGCCTGAGGAAATACAGGCGTTGTTGGGCCCTTTTCACCACGTGTGTGGTGTGCGTGGACCATGTGAGGTCCTCGGAGATGTGCACGCCGAGGAACTTGCTGCTGACCCTCTCTACTGCAACGCCGTCGATGGAGATAGGGCTGTGCTCTCCCCTCTGCTTCCTGAAGTCCACGATCAGCTCCATGGTCTTCTTGACGTTGAGGGCGAGGCTGTTCTCGTGGCACCACTGCTCCAGCGATCCGACCTCCTCCCTGTAGGCTGTCTCGTCGTCGCCGGTAATCAGGCCCATCACTATCGTGTCGTCAGCAAACTTGACGATGATGTTGGAGCTGTGCATAGCCATTCAGTCGTGTGTGTAAAGGTAGTAGAGGAGTGACTGACCCCCGTGTTGAGGGTCAGTGGCTCTGATGTGGTGCTGCCCATCCTCACCACCTGGCGGCGGTCCGACAGGAGGTCCAGTATCCAGCTGCACATGGATGGGGGCACGCCTAGACCTCTAAGCTTGGTGTCGAGCTTGGCAGGAACTATTGTGTTGAACGCTGAGCTGTAGTCCACAAACAGCATTCGCACATAACAGTTCTTTCCCTCCAGGTGGGAAAGGGCAGTGTGGAGGGCCATGGCAATTGCGTCGTCCGTGGATCTATTGACGATATGCAAATAGCCATGGGTCCAGCGTGGCAGGTAACACGGAGCAAATAAAGTCCTTGACCAACCTCTCAAAGCATTTGCTAACGATCGAGGTGAGGGCTACAGGTCTATAGTCATTCAGGCATGTTACCTTGGGTTGTTTAGGGACAGGCACGATGGTGGACATCTTGAAGACCGCGGGGACAACAGCCTGGGACAGGGAGAGGTTGAAGATGTCTGCAAAGACTCCTGCCATCTGGTCTGCGCATGCTCTGAGGACGCGGCCCGGGATGACGTCGGGGCCTGCCGCCTTACGGATGTTCAGCCGCTTGAAGGTGCGGCGCACATCCGCCTCCGAGATGTTCAGCAGGCTGGTCTCCTCAGGCGGCGCTGGCTTCGGCGGGCTGCCGTTTACGTTGAACCGAGCAAAAAAAGTATTTAGCTCTCCTGTGAGGGAGGTAGAGGAGTTCTCTACACAGCTGCTTCTCCCTCTGAAGTTCGTTATCGTCTGCACCCTGCCACATACCTGCCACATACCCCTCGCATCGTGGCTCTTGAATTTATCTTCCACTCTGTCCTTATACTCCCGCTTGGCAGTGACGATGGTCTTACGGAGGACGTAACGGGCTCTCGTATATTCCTCCGTATTCCCGGAGCCAAAGGCGGCGTTACGCGCATGTAGGGCAGTGCGAACATCGCCGTTTATCCACGGTTTCTGGTTGGGATATATCCGAATCGACTTGGTCGGAACAACGTCATCTATGCACTTCTTGATGAACCCAGTGACCGAGGACGCGTACTCGTTGATGTTATTGTCCGAAGCAACGCAGAACATGTGCCAGTCAGCGCGATCAAAACAATCCTGCAGCATAGAGTCTGATTGGTCCGACCAGCATTGGACCTCCCTCA
>CM051007.1:2815505-2823005 GCA_027704905.1 Muraenolepis orangiensis
GTTTGATCAATCGCTCGATCATCGATCCATCCATCGTCTACCGCTTATCCGTGTTTTGGTCGCAGAGGTAGCAGCTTCAGCAGTAGGGACTCTAAACTTTCTAAACTCTAAACCCTTTCCCTGGCAACATCGACTAGCTCTGACTGGGGGATTCCGAGACGTTCCCAGGCCAGAGTGGAGATGTAATCACCCCACCTGTACCTCGGTCTGCCCCGTGGTCTCTTCCCAGCTGGATGTGCCTGGAAAACTCGGGAGGGAGGCGACCAGGAAGCATCCTCACTAGATGCCCGAACCACCTCAACTGGCTCCTTTCTACGCGAAGGAGCAGCGGCTCTACTCCGAGTATCTCACCAGTGACTGAGCTTCTCACCCTATCCCTCAGGGAGATACCAGCCACCCTCCTGAGGAAACTCATTTTTGCCGCTTGTATTCGCGATCTGGTCCTTACCTCTCGTCCCCTTGTCATTACCCATTGTTCATGACCATAGGTGAGGGTAAGAACGAAGACTGACCGGTAGATCGAGAGCTTTGCCTTCTGGCTCAGCTATTTTTTGGTTACAATGGTGCGGTAAAAAGCAACCAATACCGCTCCCGCTGCACCTACTCTCTGGTCAATCCTCCCCTCACTCAAGACCCCGAGAAACTTGAACTCAGTTAAGGACTCAGTCCCTACTTGGAGTAGACAATCCACCGGTTTCCTGCTGAGAACCATGGCCTCAGATTTGGAGGTGCTGGTCCTCATCCCAGCTGCTTCACACACTGCTTCATACTGATGCAGTGAGTGTTAATGGTCACACACTGATGACGCAAACAGGACCACATCATCTGCAAACAGCAGCGATTCAATCCTCAGCCCACCATACTGCAACCCCTCCCCTCCATGACTACGCCTTGAAATCCTGGCCATGAATATCACAAACAGGATGGGTGACAAAGCGCAGCCCTGGCGGAGGCCAACACCCACTGGGAACAGGCCTGACTTACTACCGAGAATCCGGACACAGCTCTTGCTTTGGGAGTAGAGAGACTGGATGGCCCTCAACAGTGACCCCCGCACCCCGTACTCCCACAGCTCCCCCGACAGTATTTCCCGAGGGACCCGATCATATGCCTTCTCCAAATCCACAAAGCACATGTAGACCGGATGGGCATACTCCCAAGTCCCCTCCAGGATCTTTGCCAGAGTGGTCCGTTGTTCCACAACCAGGGCAGAATCCGCATTGTTTCTCTTCAATCTGAGGTTCAACTATCGGCCTAACCCTCTTTTCCAGCACATGGAGTAGACTTTCCAAGGGATGCTAAGTAATGTGATACCCCTCTAATTGGCACACACCCTCTTTTTAAAAAGGGGTTACACCACCCCCGTTTGCCACTCCTCAGGCACTGTCCCAAACATCCACAGAATGTTGAAAAGACGTGTCATCCACGACAGCCCCTCAACACCCAAAGCGTTCAGCATTTCAGGATGGATCTCATCAACTCCTGGGGCTTTGCCACTGTGGAGATGTTTGACTACTTCCCGGGTCATTGATGTTTGCCATCCATCATCCTCCAGCTCTGTCTCTACCGCAGAGGCTGGGTTAGTTAGGTTAAGCAGTTCCTCAAAGTGCTCCTTCCGCCGCCTGATCACTTCCTCAGTTGAGGTCAGCAGTGTCCCACCCTTACTGTAAAGAGCTTGGATGGATCCACGCTCTCCCCTCCTAAGGCGCCGGACAGTTTGCTAGAACCGTTTTGGTGCCGACTGAAAGTCCTTCTCGATGGCTTCTCTGATTCCTCCCACACCCGCTGCTTTGCTTCCGCTACGGCTGAGGTTGCAGTCCTGTCGATACCGTGCAACTAAGTCCGGGGTCTCTTGGGCTAACATTAGGCTTCCCTGACCACATGTGTCCACCATGAAGTCTGAGGGTTGCCACCCCTTGCGGCACCAATGACCATGAGGCCAAAGCTCTCACCCGCAGCTTCAGCAATAGAAGCTTTGAACAATGACCACTCTGGTTAAATGTCCCCAGCCTCCACAGAGATGCCGGAGATATTCAGCTGGAGGTGGGAGTTGAAGGTCTCCCGGACAGGGGCATCCACCAGATGTTCCCAGTGTACCCGGGCTACACGTTTGGGCTTACCAGGTCTGTCCAGTGGCTTCCCCCGCCATCTTACCCAACTCACCACCAGATGGTGATCGGTTGACAGCTCTGCCCCTCTCTTCACCCGAGTGTCCAAAACAAAACAGCGGCATCAGGTCATAACAAAATCGATCATTGACCTTTGGCCTTATGTTTAAACATGGTGTTTGTTATGGCCAATCCATGACAAGCACAGAAATCCAATAACAAAACCCCACTCCAATTCAAATCAGGTAGGCCATTTATCCCCATCACGTCCCTCCAAGTTTCCCCATTGTTGCCCACGTGTGCGTTGAAGTCTCCCAGAAGGACAGTAGAGTCCTCTATGCAGGCCTCCATCTAGGATGTCCAAGATGGCTGGATGCTCTTTTTTCACTTTTGTTTGGGGCATATGCACAAACAAACTGTCTGAGTTTTCCCCCACTAAGGCGTAGGAAGGCGACCCTCTCGTCCACCGGGGTAAACTCCAACATAGTGGCACTCAGCCGGGGACTTGTGAGTATCCCCACACCCGCCCAGCGCCTCACACCCTGAGCAACTCCAGAGAAGTAAGGAGTCCAACCCCTATCCAGGAGTTAGTCCCAGAGCCAGTGCTGTGCGTAGAGGTAAGCCCCAGCAGATCTAACTGGTAGCGCTCCACCTCCCACACAAACTCAGGCTCCTTCCCTCAGAGAGGTGACATTCCACGTCCCGAAAGCCAGTCTCTGTCGGCTGGGTTTGGTCCGGCGAGGCCCCCTGCCTTCACTGCCACCTGACTGGCAGTGCACCTGACCCCAGCCGTTCTTCCCGTAGATGGTCGGTCCGCGGAACGGAGTAGTGTCCACGTTACTTGTTTGGGCTATACCCGACCACCAGGCTCGCTGACGGGTCCTCCTCCGGGCGGGGTAACCTCACTTCTTCTTAGTTGTTTGTCCATCAAAGTCTTTGAACCATTCTTAGTCTGGCCCCTCCCCTGAGACCAATCTGCCATGGGAGACCCTACCAGGAGCACTAGGCTCCAGACAACACAGCTCTCAGGTTCACAGGGACACACAAACCTCTCCACCGCGTTAAGGTGATGGTTCCCGGAGAGGCATTGTTATAGCTGTGTATATGTATCTATGCATACAGCAGTACATACAAACTGTCCATACACACACACACACACACACACACACACACACGCACACGCACACGCACACGCACACGCACACGCACACGCACACGCATTTAAGAGTCATCATTAAATGGATGGACAGTCATCTCCCGAGATGTCCCCTGAACTATTGACCTGTGGGTAGACGGTTGACTCTGTGATTAAGATGCTAAATCAGCACATCGGTATAAGGAGCACACATTTCGACCCGAATCAGCAGTAGCAACCAGTCCCTAAGGGAGGGTGTGAGCACCAGTGGAATCCCTATACAAACTAAGAGGGGAATCAATGGCGCGAGGTGAGCGGTTAAAGATGCAAAGCCCGGCCATAATTACCCCAAAATCCCACCGGCAGATGGGAGCGGTGGAAAATAAATGAAAAATAAACAAGGAGATAAACATACAACATAGACAAGCCAGAAAGGGGTTTAGCATGCAGAGCAACTCATGGCAGGTTACACGCATACAGAATAAGTTATATTAGATTAGATCAAATTTGATTCGATTTAAATGTATTGTCATTGCACAGCAGCACAAGTACATTACAGTGAAAATAAGTTGGCATCTAAACCAGAGTGCAAATGTTACAGTGAAGTGCCTGGTGATATATAATGTACAGAGGTTAAATAAAAATGGTAAAAGAAAATGGTATAATATAACTTATAGAATATGTATAAGATATGTGCAGAATTATAGGTATATATGTATATATATATATATATATATATACATATATACAGGTAAGTATACAAGCATTCAACCGGTAGTGAGCAGGGGATTACAGTTATATCAACATGATAAATACATATCAATGTAAATCCACCAGGTAGCAAGCAGGGATATGCAGTTGTATCAACAGTTGAAGATTTATATATCTATCTATATATAGATATATATATATATATATATCTATATATAGATATATATCTATATATATCTATATATAGATATATATATACGGTAGGTACAGTAAAAATGTAAAAATGTACATGGCTATCATACAGGTATGTAAACAATAAATATGTCAGCTATAGGTAGAGGTGGGATATGTAGGATACTATAGGGAGTTATGATATGCTGTTATGATATAGTGAGCAGAGTGCGGCTGTCATCGTGGTACATATATAAATGTATATCTAAATCTAAATCTAAATCTGGAGCGTTGATTCCTCTTTATTGGTCACTGTGGAGTGTGTGTGTGGTTGGTGGCTGGTTTAAACAGGGTCAAGGGTCACTGTTAATCAAGGCCCACAGGTTAAAACAGCCTCCATCACACACGCTCGAGGAAGAGCTCTCGCATGTTCCATCTGCTCTGTTCTCAAAGATTGAAATTCTGCTTTAAATCATTTCTTCATCACCCTGTGTCCTTCGGGAGGAGGACACAGCCCTTTTGAAGGCTATCCGTCTAGACAGATAGACGGTAGACGATGGACAGATGGATGGATAAAATATATAGAATGTCTTTATAAATAATAAATATAAATAAAATATATAAAGAATATTTATATATATATATATATATAAATATATATATATTGATGAACATACACACACACACATGTACATACATATATATATAAAGTTATATTTATATATATATGTATATATATATATATATATATATATTCATTTATATATATTCACACACACACACACACACACACACACACACACACACACACATGATTTGAAGGATCTCAGTCTTCCATGGTCACGGCCTTCCGAAGCTTCCGATTCCTCCTCCAAATGTCAACCCTCTCTTTCTTCTGTTCTCTCTTGTCTCTGCTGCGACATTGACAACCATCGCACCTCCACTTCACATTCCCCCCGGGGTTAAGGGTGTCAAAGACACACTCTTACCGGCTGTCCGTCGCCCGCCATCGTCGGGGGGGGGGGCAGAGAGAGCTGACAAACATGGCAGAGAGGGGGGAGGACAGAGGGGAGGGGGGGGGGTCAGGTTGGATGGGTAGTGGGAGAGAGATGGAGAATGGGATACAGCGAGTGAAACAGGGAGAGAACTAAGCCTCGTGAGGTGTCTTCATTTTTGGTCATTATTTGGTTCAGCCTTAGTTTATATTTTGTATTGTGTCTCTTCTGCCGATGACACACAGAATTAGGATTAGGAGTTGCCCTTATGAAAGTCTTAATTCATGTTGCCATCTTAAGCGGCTTACACAGGATGTATGAGGGGTGGCAGGATATCTCAATCTGTTCGGACGTGGCTTGGGTACACAGATGTTCGCCGGTTCAAGTCCCCGTAATGCCAGTTCACTGCCGAGGTGCCCTTGAGCAAGGCACCAGACCCCTACCCTGCTCCCCGGGCAGCTGTAGATACTGCCCACTGCTCCTAATACTAGGATGGGCTAAATGCAGAGAACACATTTCACTGTGTTTACATGAGACCAATAAAGAGGATTCAATCCTCATGATTAAGATTTAGATTATTGCTTTAACGTCTAAAAAGTAGATCATGTAGATAAATAGACAGTCGGATAACTTCAATTGCTGTTCTGAGGAAAGTCAAGTGAAGTCAAGTTTATTGTCACTTCACAGTTTACACAAGTATAAAGCAGTGAGTGAAAATCTTATGTGAATACCCGACGACAGACAGCAGTTATAAAATAAGATAAAATAAAATAAAAACAGAATAGAATAAAATAAGTTAAAAAAAGTAAACAAAACTGTATAAAGTTAAATATATAAAATAAAAATGCAATTTATAAAATGCAATATATCGGCACAGAAAAGAGCAATATATATATATATATAAATCAATGTAATAAAATATACATTGTTATATGCTATACGCCCTTGTTCAGCAGCCTGATGGCCTGACTGTGGAAGCTGTCTCTGAGTCTATTTGATACCACTTGATACTGAGGTATCGCCTGCCTGACGGTAACAGTGAGTACAGTTGGTGGCTGTAGGGCAATGTCTTTATGATGCGTTTGGCCTTGGCCACGCGCCACTGGTTGTATATATCCAGGAGGGAGGGGAGCTCACCTCCAACCATATACTGGGCCGTCCCACCACCCTTTGAAGCGCTCTGCGCTCGAGTGCGGTGCAGTTCCCGTACCGGGCGGTGATCCACCCTGTAAGAACACTCTCCATGGGGCCGCTATAGAATGTTCTCAGGAAGCGGGGCCCATGCTGTATTTCCTCAGACGCCTGAGGAAATACAGGCGTTGTTGGCCCTTTTCACGTGGTGAAAAGGGCCAACAACGAAAGAGGGTATATGAAATGTCTTCCGGTGTTCTTGTCAGTCTAACACGCTGACGTACCATCAAACAAACCCCACACACACCCACCCATGCATCAACATCAATGACCCCCGAGGATTATTGATCCTCTCTAGCTCTATTGATTTTGTTATTACTCAGTTTTCTCTCTCTCTCTCTCGTTGGTTTGAGCTCAGCTGGCCAGGCTTAATCAGGCATGTTTCATGCTTTGCTTTTTACCAGGACTAACTGATATGAATTGACATGGATATAAATATAACTTGTAAAGTGTGTATAGTGTAGTGCAGATAATCCAGTTGCTGTGGAAATGGGAATATGTGTGTGTGTGTGTGTGTGTGTGTGTGTATTTATACTGTATGTGTGTGTATGTGTGTGTTTGGGTCTATGTGTGTGCATGAAAAATATATATATTCTGTATGTGTGTGTGTGTGTGTGTGTGAGTGTGTGTGTGAGTCTTCAGTGTGTGTGTGTGTGTGTTTGTGTGTCTATGCATCGTGCCCCCACCCTCTAATCGATCCCAGCTGTTGCCCATCTTAATGGGGCCGGCTGAGGCTAATGAGCACCTGGGATCTACCCTTCTTAAGGCTGCCCAACACCGACGTGGGGGGCGAGATCCATGAGGACCTCCTGCCGAAGACCGACATGGGGGGCGAGATCCATGAGGACCTCCTGCCGAAGACCGACATGGGGGGCGAGATCCATGAGGACCTCCTGCCGAAGACCGACATGGGGGGCGAGATCCATGAGGACCTCCTGCCGAAGACCGACATGGGGGGCGAGATCCATGAGGACCTCCTGCCGAAGACCGACATGGGGGGCGAGATCCATGAGGACCTACTGCCGAAGACCGACATGGGGGGCGAGATCCATGAGGACCTCCTGCCGAAGACCGACATGGGGGGCGAGATCCATGAGGACCTCCTGTCGAAGACCGACCTCAGGGGAGAGTTCACTGAGAACCATATGGCTCCCTCCTGCTCGAGTACCGTTGTCTCCCCCCCACCCCC
>CM051007.1:2825505-2830505 GCA_027704905.1 Muraenolepis orangiensis
CAAGGAAGGCTCAATTAGATTACAAAAACAAATTGGAATTACAGTTCAGGGCTCTGACACCAGACGTATGTGGCAAGGTCTGAGGGTCCTCTCCAACCACAAGGGGAGCTCAGGGGCAGTCACCAACAACCACCCTAACCTACCAGACCAGCAAAACAAGTTTTTCGCTCGCTTTAAAAGGGACCATGAGCCGACCAACAACTTGAACATCCAGGACTACGTTCTACAACTGTCGAGTCCGAGGTCCGCAGAATCTTCAGGAGGGTGAAGGCAGGGAAGGCCGCCGGCCCAGACGGAGTTCCATCCCGTCGCATATAAACTTGTCCATCCATGAGTCCCTAGACCCACTCCAGTTTGCATACAGACCAAACAGGTCTGTAGACGACGCCATTTCCCTGGCACTACACACGGTCCTGCAGCACCTAGACAGGAGGGACACCTCCGTCAGACTGCTGTTCATTGACTACAGCTCGGCGATCAACACCATCGTTCCCTCCAAGCTGGTCCTGAAACTGAGGGACCTAGGTCTGGGTGCCCCCATCTGTAACTGGATTATGGACTTCCTGACAGGCGGGCCTCAAGTGGTGAAGATTGGGAACAACATCTCATCCACTCTGGTCCTCAACACCGGAGCACCCCAAGGCTGCTGCCTCAGTCCCCGGCTGTACTCGCTGTACACACATGACTGTACTGCCACACACAGCAATAATCTGATTATCAAGTTTGCAGACGACACCATAGTCATCGGCTTGATAAGCGAGGGCGATGAGACAAAGAGATGTACAGAGATGAGGTGGTCCGGCTGACGCGATGGTGTGAGGACAACAGCCTCGCACTGAATGTGAGGCTGGAGCTCATCGTGGACTTCAGGAGCCACCGGGGCACCCACTCCACCATCAGCCTGGACGGGACACCAGTGGAAGTCGTCAGCTGCTTCCGTCTCCTTGGACTACAGATTTCCGATGACCTGGCGTGGACACGCAACACGGAGGTCATGCTGAAGAAGGCACACCAGCGCCTTTATGCCCTGCGGTGCATCAGAAAAAGCGGTATAGGCCAGAGGTGGCTAGTGAACTTCTACCGTGGCACCGTAGAGAGCGTCCTGACGGGTGGCGTTAACCGTGTGGTACGGAGTCACCACTGAACAGGACAAGAAAGCCATCCAGAGGGTCGTGAGGATGGCAGAGAAGATCATCGGGTGTGCACTTCCATGCATTGAGGAGATCTGTAGGACCAGATGTCAGAAGAAGGCCATGTCCATCATAAAGGACTGCAACCACCCTGGGCAACATCTCTTCTCCCCCCTACCGTCTGGTCACCGGTTGCGCAGCATCCGTACAGCAAGGACTACCAGGTTCAAGGATAGTTTATATCTACAGGCAATGAGCCTACTGAACTGCTAGGAGTGCGGCCACTTTCACTATCATAACATTGTCATTAACATTACACTATCATACTTTGCTGGACTTCCTGGACTCATTACAGCTACTGCTCTGTACTGCACTGTATTCATGATGCTGCTGCACTACTGGCACTTTAAATGCTTTTAAATCTTTTTGCACATTCAACAGATGTTCATTCCATTTGTCACTTTGCTGTCCTTTTTTTGTTAAATTTTATTTTTATTGTATATTTTATTTTTATGGTATTGTTTTTTGAGATGTATACTGCAGGAGAGAATGGGGACCAAGCATTCCAATGTACTTGTTACAAATGGCAAATAAATATTGTGTATCGTGTGTATGTGTGTTTGTGTGTGTGTGTGTGTGTGTGTGTGTGTGTGTGTGTGTGTGTGTGTGTGTGTGTGTGTGTGTGTGTGTGTGTGTGTGTGTGTGTGTGTGTTGTGTGGAGGAGGGCTACCAGACTGGGCAGCAACGGTGGCAGAGAGGTGGGTGTGTTCAGGGGGGGGGGGGTGATGGGATGAGAGGTGTGTGTGTGTGTGTGTGTGTGTGTGTGTGTGTGTGTGTGTGTGTGTGTGTGTGTGTGTGTGTGTGTGTGTGTGTGTGTGTGTGTGTATCTGGGAGCCAGCACCGGGTGTGGGGGAAGCCATGGTGGGGGTCAGAGACCAAGGATCTCTTTCCCTCCCGACTATTGATCTCTTCCTCCCCGTGATGGGGTGAGGGAGATGATAGTGGTGGAGGTGGTGGTGGTGGTTGGTAGTTGGAGGAGGAGGAGGAGGAGGAGGAGGAGGAGGAGGAGGAGGAGGAGGAGGAGGAGGAGGAGGAGGAGGAGGAGGAGGAGGAGGAGGAGGAGGAGGCAGTGTGGATGTGAGTTTTATGTCTCCATAAAGCCGGGTATTATCACCCCCCACCACCTGTGCAAATCATTAAACGTAAATAAGCCAACGTGTGCGTGTGTGTGTGTGTGTGTGTGTGTGTGTGTGTGTGTGTGTGTGTGTGTGTGTGTGTGTGTGGGGGGGGGGGGATGGGGGCGGGAAGGGGAGGGAGGGGCGGCTCATGCTACAGCCGTACGGACGGATGCTGTGATTTAGGACAGGTTGTTTTGCCGTGTCTGTTTATTTTGCCTGATGGCCCCTCTTTACAATCAAGTACGCTGTGTGTGGGGGGGAGGGACGGGGGGAGGGAGGGGGGAGGGAGGGGGGGAGGGAGGGGTCCCAGGCTGGGCTCCCTTCCCTTTCCTCCCCCCTCCCATCAAAAACACAGAGGCCGTGACTCACAGCCGGACCCATTCCCATGTATTAGACGGCTCCGGGCTTTACGATCCTCTATCACACCACACCTAATATAATTACCCCTGCAAGGGCACTCCGTCTTTCAGCCCCTCACATGAGGGAGGGAGGGAGGGAGGGAGGGAGGGAGGGAGGGAGGGAGGGAGGGAGGGAGAGAGAGAGAGAGAGAGAGAGAGAGAGAGAGAGAGAGAGAGAGAGAGAGAGAGAGAGAGAGAGAGAGAGAGAGAGAGGAGAGAGAGAGAGAGAGAGAGAGAGAGAGAGAGAGAGAGGAGAGAGAGAGAGAGAGGATGGTGGGAGGGGGAGAGAGGAGGAGATGGTGGGAGGGAGGGAGAGGGAGAGTAAGAGAGGTAAAGAAAGAGGAAGGGGGAGAATGGAGGGGGTGAGAGAGATAGAAGGAGGGAGGGAGGGAGAGAGAGAGACAGAAGAGAGAGAGAGAGAGAGAGAGAGAGAGAGAGAGAGAGAGAGAGAGTGAGAGAGAGAGAGAGAGAGAGAGAGAGAGAGAGAGAGAGAGAGAGAGAGAGAGAGAGAGAGAGAGAGAGAGAGAGGGTGGGAGAGAGAGAGAGAGTAAGAGAGGGAGAGAAAGGTAGGGGGAGAAGGGTAAGGGAGAGGGAGATAGACCGAGGGAGAGAGAGTATTAAGAAGGAGAGAGAGGGAGGGAGAGAGACACTCACTCTCACCACTATCAACGGATACAGATACACTCACCTCAAGTCAGTGTTCTTTATGTTCACCCCCGGACCCCTGCCACCACCTTCACCTCTCCCCCCTCTCCCCCCTCCCCCCCGGGCTCCTTGGGGCGTGGTTAAGCGGTGGTCCCCGCATCATGCAGTCGCTGACCTTACCAGTGTTGTTATAAATTGCCTTATTATTTTAATTAAAGCGTAACACCCCGTGCAAAGTGGAAGAGTCCGAGTGGCGCCAGTCTATTAACCAGAGCCCCACTCTGAAGGTCAGTCCGCCTGCACGCATGTGTGTGTATCGGGGGGGGGTGTGCATGTGTGTATCTATGTATGTGTGTGTGTATGTGTGTGTATGTGTGTGTATGTATGTGTGTGGGTGTGTGTGTGTGTATATCTATGTATGTGTGTATATGTGTGTGTGTGTATCTATGTGTGTATCTATGTGTGTCTATGTGTGTATGTGATGTGTGTCTATGTGTGTATGTGTATATCTGTGTATGTGTATGTGTATGTGTGTGTATCTGTGTGTATGTATGTGTGTGGGTGTGTGGGTGTCTATGTGTGTATGTGTATATCTGTGTATGTGTATGGCACCGTATGAGATGGCTCCCGCACCACCTCAGAGCCACTGACCCTCAACTCGGGAGCCCCCCAGGTATGCGTGCTGAGCCCTCTCCTCTACTCCCTCTACACCCACGACTGCATGGCTATGCACAGCTCCAACGTCCATCATCATGTTTGCTGACGACACGACAGTGATGGGCCTGATCGACGGCGACGACGAGACAGCCTACAGGGAGGAGGTTGGATTGCTGGAGCAGTGGTGCCAGGAGAACAGCCTCGCCCTCAACGTCAAGAAGACCAAGGAGCTGATCGTAGCAGAGAGGGAGAGCACGGCCCTATCTCCATCGACGGTGTTGCAGTAGAGAGGGTCAGCAGCTTCAAGTTCCTCGGCGTGCACATCTCCGAGGACCTCACATGGTCCACGCACACCACACACGTGGTGAAAAGGGCCCAACAACGCCTGTATTTCCTCAGGCGTCTGAGGAAATTCAGCATGGGCCCCCGCATCCTGAGAACATTCTATAGCGGCACCATGGAGAGTGTTCTTACAGGGTGTATCACCGCCTGGTACGGGAACTGCACCGCACTCGAGCGCAGAGCGCTTCAAAGGGTGGTGGGACGGCCCAGTATATCGTTGGAGGTGAGCTCCCCTCCCTCCTGGATATATACAACCAGCGGTGCGTGGCCAAGGCCAAACACATCATAAAAAACATTGCCCACCCCAGCCACGAACTGTACTCACTTTTACCGTCAGGCAGGCGATACCGCAGTATCAAGTGCCGTACAAATAGACTCAGAGATAGCTTCCACAGTCAGGCCATCAGGCTGCTGAACAAGGGCGTATATAGCATATAACAATGTATATTTTATTACATTGATTTATATATACATATTGCTCTTTTTCTGTGCCGATATACTGCATTTTATAAATTGCATTTTTATTTATATTTTTTTACTTTATTCTATCATTTTTATTCTATTTTTTATTCTATTTTTATCTATTTTTATCTCATTTTTATAACTGCTGTCTGTCGTCGGGTATTGCACATAAGATTTTCACATCACTG
>CM051007.1:2843005-2855505 GCA_027704905.1 Muraenolepis orangiensis
CGCCGATGCATCATGCAGGTTTCCATGGCGATCTCCCGGGATGCTGCAGGAAAAAAAACAAAAAAAAGCACCTTGAGAAAATTTATTACTGAAACGAGTTGCCTGTCAAAGAACAGAGTTGATGAAAGGGGGGAGGGAGAGGGGGAGAGGGGGGAGGGAGGGAGGGAGGGAGGGGGGGGGGGGCTGTCAACCAGACGGGCCGCCTCAAGGAACGCTAATACCAACGCATTAAGCGCACACACGGAAACAAGAGCAAGCGCCTCTTCTTCAGCGCTGGCATCCAGCCCTGGTGGACTTCCCCCAGGTTTTCGACCTCTGCTCCATCGCCTTCCATCCCCCCACCAACCCCCCTGCCCCCCTCCCCTCTCCACCCATCCCCCATCATGAGCATTGACTCATAAAGGTGTGAACCAGTTATTTTCGCTGGCGCTTGCTGTGCTGTTGCCAGGCGCTACTATCGCCTCATGCTGTGGTCCTCCCCCCCCCCCTCGCCAAGCAGTTAGCACAAGCCAATGGAGTGTGGCTAGCCCCCCCCCCTCTCCCCACCTCACCCACACCCACCCCCCGGAGTGGCACTAATTGCCTAAGTCATAACACCCCACGACTGGTCCACATCCTTGGGGGGGGGGGGGGGGGGAACCCCGCCGTCGCCAGAGACCGTGCTCCCGGGTCACCATAAACAACGGCCAATTAACAGCAATTAACAGCATTACAGCAGGCGTATTTAGGGGTGGAGTTATGCCGTCCGACCTCACGGGGCGTGTCCACAGCAGCGGCTCTGGGTGTGTACTCCTCCGGTGGCCATATGCTCCGTCCACAGGGCTCTTGTCAAGTGCTTGACTAAAGTATTTATTCAAGATTCAAGATGTATGTATGTATGTATTTGCCAAGTACAATGCTACAATGCTAACTCCCCATTCCCTCCCGCAGGAGGGAACAGATTTAGTAAAAGAGAGGTCATCTCTACCACTTTTTGACAAATAAAACATGGTAGTCAAAAATCGAAAAAACTAAGCCCATAAACTGCGTATCACTGAGAAATGCCGCTGAAAATGAGCGGCGGTGGGCTTTGCGAGTGATATGAGCCTTGGCGTGTGTGAGAGATGCTGGGAGGAGGAGGAGGAGGAGGAGGAGGAGGAGGAGGAGGAGGGAGGAGGAGGAGGAGGAGGAGGAGGAGGAGGAGGAGGAGGAGGAGGAGGAGGAGGAGGGCGAGGAGGAGGGAGGAGGAGCTGGCGACCATCGGCGGCTAATTCCAGATCAGCGGACTCTGGGGCCACTTAGTGTCATCATCCCTCCTAGTCTGTCAGAACAGCAACGCACACCGCCCATGACGGCTCAACTCACTCACCCCGTGGGAGGGAGTTGAGCGTCCGAATGTTCGAGTTCATTTATCCAATGATCTCCCTCCCCCTCTCTCTCTCTCTCTCACTCTCTCTCTCTCTCTCTCTCTCTCTCTCTCTCGTCTGTGTGTGGGTGTGTGGTGCTGTGTGTGTGTGTGTGTGTGGTGGTGTGTGTGTGTGTGTGTGTGTGTGTGGGTGTGTGGTGTGTGTGTGTGTGGTGTGGTGTAAGTAAGTAAGTAAGTAAGTCAAATGTATTTATAAAGTGCTTTTCAGAGACGAGAGTCACAAACTCAACTGTACAGAAGCACGATAAAAGTAAAAAAGACAGAACAAAACACATGGACACAATGGACACAATACACGCGATACGACGGTAAATAACGTGCTACAACAATAGACACACAAAAAAAGCACTAAAGAAGACCCTGTCTGAACAGGTCACACAGGCCACGTGTGGGTCTCTCTCTTTATGTGTGTATGTGTGTCTGTCTTTGTGTGGTGTGTGTTTGTGTGTGTTTCTCTCTCAATCTCTCTCTCTCTCTCTCTCTCTCTCTCTCTCTCTCTCTCTCTCTCTCTCTCTCTCTCTCTCTCCTCTCTCTCTCTCTCTCTCTCTCTCTCTCTCTCTCTCTCTCTCTCTCTCTCTTTCTCTTTACATTGATTTGTTTGTCTTTCTCGGTCCATGCACGACGCATTTGAGTGGTTTTGTGTTGGAAAAACAATGCAACCAATCAGATATTTTTCTGGGTTGCTGGGAAGAATATCCTTCAACCAAAGTATTCCCGATGACTTTGGCCCTTAGACTGAATGAGAGCGTACGTTTGGATTGACAATTTGATCAACCAATCATATAGTGATTTGTAGCCAATGGGCGTATTCTTTCAGATTTCCCCACAGCTCAATAGGGAGCTAGAAGGTCTACTGGCTGGAGCGAGAGGGGATCTAGCGTAGTGCTACGTTGTTTCTACGTAGGATTTTACGTCAAAATGGCGAAGGCGAAGATGATGGGCTGTTACTTCACTACATGGACACTGCTTTACCAACTATGGTACACTTGGAAATTGGCTGCGACAATCTTATCTGCCTAAATGAGATAAGGCATAAAGTGACTCCTCCGTGACGTCCGTCTGACTAGAAAAACTGAATTTGCGATGGGGGGGGGGGGGTTCCCAAAGTGGGGGTCGCGGGACCCCGAGGGAGAGGTCGCGAGATGATTTCAGAATCCTCTTGAAGAGGTTTTTTTATTTTTTATTTTATTATTATTCTTTTTTATTTCTTTTTTATCATTTGTATTATTATTATTATTATTGTTGTTAATAATAACGTGAGTGACAAATAAAGGAATTCTGATTCCCACAGATTCACGAGTATCATCATTGAAAAAAAGCCACACACAATTTTGGAGACATACCTCCCCCCCCCCCCCGTCGGACGGTGATAGTGTGTGTGTGTGTGTGGGGGGGGGGGGGGGGGGGTCGCCAGTCTCCAGTCTGTTATGTTGGGGGTCGCGGGCTGAAAAGTTCGGGAACCCCTGGTCTACAGAAGGTCCAGTTGTGATCGACACGCTTCGCCACTGATATATGCATGTGTGTGTGTCTCTCTCTCTCTCTCTCTCTCTCTCTCTCTCTCTCTCTCTCTCTCTCTCTCTCTCTCTCTCTCTCTCTCTCTCTCTCGCACCCTAATGTGCTCTCTATCTCCTGTCGCCCTACTTAAAGCCAAGCAGTGTAAGCGCCCACCATGGCTCTCCATCACCCGCCACCCCCCAAGCTCCACCCTCCACCCTCCACCCTCCACCGTCCACCGTCCACCCTCCACCCTCCACCGTCCACCCTCCACCCTCCACCCTCCACCGTCCACCCTCCACCCTCCACCCTCCACCGTCCACCCTCCACCCTCCACCCTCCACCCTCCACCCTCCCTCCCTCCGTCACATCACCACACTCATTATCGTGTTGTGTGGCATCCACGGTCCTCTCTTTGGGATCTGATGGAACTGGATCCTCTTGTCGATGGGCATGAATGTCATACCCGAGGAGGAGAAGAAGAAGAACAAGAACAAGAGGAAACTTCAGAGGTGACATACCGTTACATAACAGACGCCGTTTAGCCGAGTCGCAGCGGGTTCTCCGCCCGTTCTTCCCTTCTTCTTCCTCTACAAAAATATTCAGGTTACAGGGAATCAACTTTTACCTTTTTGACGCTTTATTCGTCCAGAAGTCTTCTCGTCTCGTGCGTAATTTGCGGTGGGCGGGAAGGAGGGCGGGGGTCTACGTTGTCTCAATGATATACCCAGATTCCATTTCAGTTTTGTCTCGAGTAATTCCCCCTTTGTTTCACTTTCAAAACCACCAGTCATTATTTTTCATTTTATTCCGACAAGACATTTTGAACCTTATTCCCTAATTGCCCCTAATCACAGCTAATCACAGCTAATCACAGCCTTTGAATTTGACGGTCTGACTGCTTAAGTTTCTGCCTCTGCAGGTGGAACTTAACACTAGCCTATAACACTTTGAAATCAGAGTATCATCGGCCGTATCTGGGCTCCCCGCTGCAAGAGCGGACCAAATCATCCGGGTGTGTTTCCTCTTCCTCAGCAGCTGTACAGCGTACAGCGTACAGCTGTACAGCGTACAGCGTACAGCGTACAGCGTACAGCGTACAGCTGTACAGCTGTACAGCGTACAGCGTACAGCGTACAGCGTACAGCGTACAGCGTACAGCGTACAGCGTACAACCCCAAGCCCACCAAGCCTAACTGCTTTTTCTATTTGTGAAGCTGCTGGCCCTTACTCTGATGACTGATTTCTGGCCATAGGAATATTGCACAGATGTAATATGCAGAGATTCTGAAACAGAACCCTTGAGTTCTGTTTCAGAAACTCTTCTGAATAATCTCTCACTGGTTCTGATTTTGAACTTGAGTCTGATACCTATGGTGGGGATGCTTCAGACACATTTTGAAAACGTACTCTTCTTTTAAACCGTATTGCAAGTACCATTGCAACCATTTAAAATATTCACACCCGGGGTGTGTTGTACATCACAAATAGACTGTATTATTCCTTCAAGGAAATGATACATATTGATCATGAAATGCAGGCATAACAACCTCTCCTACATAAGAAAAGAGGTATCATACAACAGTATCTGATGGGTGCTACTTCTGTGCTGTGTTCCATCTCAAGGTCTCTTTCCTTAAAGGGAGTAGGGTTAGTGTGATGTTGTATATGGTGGAGCCGTAGGGTTAGTGTGATATTGTATATGGTGGAGCCGTAGGGTTAGTGTGATGTTGTATACGGTGGAGCCGTAGGGTTAGTGTGATATTGTATATGGTGGAGCCGGTGAAACGCTTTGAGACTGTAACTGTGAGTCAGGGTTATACAAAAACTATTTCAAGATTCAAGAATTGTATTTGCCATTTACAACAAGTACAATATAATGCTTACTCCCCATTGCCACATTCTAGAACACAATACTATACAAATACTATTAACAATCAAATAAAAAATCTACCTAAAAAGAACAATAATGTGATTGATGTATGATACGTACATGTATTGAATTATATTATATATATTATATACAAAAATAATTTAAAGCATTTTAAGTGCATTTTATTTGTATGTGCCAGTAGTGCTGCAGCATTATGAACAGTGCAGTAACTGTGGTGAGTAATGAATATGAGCCCAGAAAGTCCAGCAAAGTATGACAATTTTATAATGCAATCAAATGCAATTTTGGAAGAAAGTCTGTGACCTGTTAAAAAAGTGGCAGATGATTTCATTTCATTGTTCATCATTGGAAAGGAAAGTGCATGAAAATGTTCAAAATATTTGTATATTTGAATAAAAAACTAAAACCTGTTGTCTGAGCTTGTGAGTCATGTGCCGGCTGGCTATATGAGAGCATATGCCCCCAGCGATATTCAACAAAACTGATTATTACTAAGGCTTATTACAACTTGTGTAACACATCTTGACAACTTCGTCGGTCTTGCCGTTCCTTAAAGTGGTAAAATGATACTGTCAGTTCAATCAAAATCAAAATCTGCAGAATTGAATCCTCTTTATTGGTCAGATACATGAACACACAATGTGATATTATTTTCTCTGCATTTAACCCGTCCTAGTATTAGGAGCAGTGGGCAGCTATTGTATACACAGCTGCCAGTGGAGCAGTGTAGGGGTCTGGTTGCACCTTGGGCATCTCCTGCACCTTTTAGTGCCAGTTCTCACTCCATCCTTGGTCCGTTTTGGGGACTTGAACCAGCGGCGACCCTCCGGTTCCCCAGCAAAACGCCTGCTGCCCCTTGTTAACTGTTATCACTCCTAGCTATGTCGTTTTTGTTTTTATTAATTTTTTGGGATGTCCACTTGGCAGGTACATAATGACGAATTAAGCTGAAACCCACCACATACCATATATACAGTCATCAAGATGATCCTGAGTGCTGAAACATGAACATTCGCTCCGGCTGATAACCCCCGTTCCACCGCAGGTCGGCGAGGGCAGATCCTGCTGAGCCACAGCCTGGCACTATAATGGTTGTTGTGTCATCCCCCTCCACTACCACTACCACCCCCCCCTCCACTACCACCCCCCCTCCACTACCACCCCCCCACCCCCCTCTGTGCTTCCCTGCACTTTGCTGCCGCTGTCTGCGGAGGAGGAAGGACGGGGGCCCTAATGCAGCTGCCCTACATTGCCTAGAAGCCTTCATCAGTAATTCAGATTGACCCCCCCTCCCCCCCCCCCCACACACACACTCACCCACCAACCCACCCACCACCCAGCACCACCCGTCTTCCATCCGAGGCTCGAAGGGGCTACTCCACCTGCCAAGGTATTAGGTCAAATGCAGTGTGTAAAAATAGCACCACATGGTTTCACCTGGCCTCACTGGAATGTACGATCGGGGTCTGTTCCTGTCATGTGATCATTCTGCTTATGACTTCATTACTCACTTGTTCTGTGGATAGTCTTAGTGTCTTCTTCTTGATTGCTTGATTGGCTTCACCACAGCTAGTATTCATACACATGTAACCATTAGAGTGTGTGTGTGCGTGTGTGTGAGAGAGAGAGAGAGAGAGAGAGAGAGAGAGAGAGAGAGAGAGAGAGAGAGAGAGAGAGAGAGAGAGAGAGAGAGAGAGAGAGAGAGAGAGAGAGAGAGAGAGAGAGAGAGCCAAGCCTTCCCCGTGTTGAAGGAAGGGCTGTAAACATTACTTGGTTGGCTCGTATACGTGCTTCATCTCCACTTATATTTACATCCTGGAACAAGGGTGCCAGGGCATTTCTTGGCAGATTGATATATATATATATATATATATATATATATATATACATATATAAATATAGAAATAAAGGGGAAAATCTCAACAGGACTAGTTGGCTTGTGTAGTCCTGTCAAAAACATACACATCTGGCCGATCTTCAAAAGGTTCCTACTCATTTCCCAGTTGAACGGCCCATACATTTTAACGCACACAAAGACCACTGAAAAGCCACATGGGCTCTTCCACTTGGAAACATGGGAGGCAATGCGTCTCCAATACCATCCATGTAGCTTCATGCAAATGAGTAAAGATCACAGGAATGGTGGGTGTTTTTTTTGTTTTTTTAATGAGGAAAGAATGTCCCATTTTGTGGTCAGACCCCCAGCCTTTTCCTTTAGCTGTTGCAGAGGGGAGGCAGGGCAGCTCAGTCTGTTGGGACTTGGCTTGGGAACCAGAAGTCCCCCGAAACACCTGGGTACTACTGCCGAGGTGCCCTTGAGCAAGGCACCACACCCCCTACACACTTCCCCCCTGGGCGGCTGTATATACAATAGCTTCCCCACTAGGATGGGTGAAATGCAGAGAAACTAATTTCACTGTGTGTGTGTGTGTGTGTGACCAATAAAGAGGATTTCAAACCTCCAGATTTAGATTTAGATTTAGAGCGAGGTACCCTATTTATGGTGGGCCTATTGACCCCAGATTGACTTTGACAGCCATTAGCCAAATCGGGGTGCCGCTAATGGTTAGCAGCGGGTGTGTTTACGCAATCCGCTGCCCTGTGTTTATATCAATTAAGTTAGCACAGCAATGCGTTCCTGCAAGGTCAGAAAAGCCTTGTTTCGGTCATTGTTGTTGATGTTGTTGTTGTCCTGATGAAACCGCAGCACATCACGCCAAACCGGAAGTGTAAGGCCACACAAACCGAGCAGGAGTTCAAGTCAAACTGTGGAATGAGACGTAAGGTTATCATTGTTTTCATGCGGTGCTTAAGAAACATTCCCTGGTAAACAAACCACGGCCCTCCCATCTCTCTTTCTGTTGCTTTCCTTTTGTTCACTTTGTTAAACTTTCAGTTTTTCCCCCGGTCGCAAATACAGTAAATACTATGTTTTTGTTGCGCTGTGATTATCAGAACATGAAGTCCTTGACTTGATAAACCAATTGATGTTGTGTAAAAACCCTGTGGTGAAGGTAAGGAAGGAGGAGATGTGTTGAGGGCTGGTTGAAGCACATTGTTCAAAGCGAGGTCACGCGAGCACTTCAGGTTGAAGTCCCACAACTACAACTAGACACACATTGAAGGCAAATCAATTGCTAAAGTGCGCAGATGAACCAAAGCCAAAAGAAAATCAATGTTTTAATGAAAATGTAATGAATCGACTACTTAGTCAACAAAGATTGTAGCAGAGCATAGCAAGCCACACTCACACACCTTGTGCTTTCTACAAAAATTGACAGGAATAAGAAAAGAGAAAAGAAGAAACCAAAGAAATGAATGCTTGGCCCCGCGTACAAGATGACAAAATGGCCACGGTGACCTATGACCCGAGAGACGTATAAATGTACCCTGCGGTCCAGTTGTACACGGAGGTCCAGGCAGAAAGTGTGAACTGGGACGCCCCCCCTCAGGTTGGGGGTCAGAGCAGGTTTGGGTGGCAGGATAGCTCCGTCTGTTGGGAACCGGAAGGTTGGTTCAACCTTCCTGAAAGGACACAGTTCCCGGATCCTTCCTCGTAGCACTAAGTCAATTATCTAAGTAGATTACATATTATAGATAGGTAGATATTGTTCTAGATATTGTTATATATTGTTTGCCAACTTATTGTACTTTTACCTTACTGTACTTTTACCTTACTGTACTTTTACCTGAACTGATTGTACTTCTAGCTGAGCACTGGCTCAGTTCTTGGAGACGTGTTTTAGGAATTAAATACACTTTTGACTTCTGGTAACGAGTTGTTGTCTCACCTTTGTTGAAACACACTATTGTAAGTCGCTTTGGATAAAAGTGTCTGCTAAATGACTAAATGTAGTGTAATGTAATGTAATGAAACCCCTGGGCACTGCCGAGGTGCCCCTTGAGCAAGGCACCGGACCCCTACACACTGCTCCCGGGCAGCTGGATATACAAGAGCTGCCCCACGGCTCCTAATACTAGGATGGTTAAAGGCAGAGGAACTGATGTCACTGTGTGTTTACATGTGTGTGACCAATAAAGAGGATTCAATCCTCCTGATTTAAATGAGGCCCCCAATTAAAGATGGCTAACCTATTAAGTTATCGTTAACATCTGAATGTAGAACTTCTTATTTGTCGTACACACAAAGTGTCCAACTGCTGTCTGTTGACATGTTGCTTATCAACTGGTATTGCTAACAATGGCTATCCTGGTTAGCAAATGGGCGCTAGCTAATAGTAGGACTCCAATGGAATTCTCAGAGATGTTTTCCTGTGGTGGTTCCTGGAACGCATTCAGCTCGGTGTGACGTCATTCAGGGTGACCGGTTCCCAGTTCCGTGTCAACTCGAACTTCAGCTTTAGGTTTAAACTTGAACAAGGCCAATGAAAAAGAAACAAAGAAAGACGAAGCAACAGTAGATTAAACATGGACAGTTCTGTACTGAATCAAATGAATGAATGAAGACGATGTGACAGACACGTTTTAAATTATGAATAAATTATATTATACCATCCGCTTGGTAAACGTGTCCAGACATGTCATTGCTGTTTTTCAGTCATTCCGACATCGTGGACTGGGTTGAATAACTAACCAGAGCGTTTAACCATTGTAAATCTGATCCTTTCCTCAGATTCCCACTGTTTGCAATGTCTAATAATAATAATATTCAAATTTAATGTCAGTGTACAGCACAAGTACAGTACAGTACAGTGCTCAAGGGCCGTAACCTCACATCTCACACGCACACACATAAGCACACACATACACACACACACACACACACACACACACACACACACACACACAAACACACACACAAACACACACACACACACACACACACACACACACACACACACACACACACACACACACACACACACAAACACACACACAAACACACACACACACACACATACCGTACATACCGACTATTCCCCTGATCAACAGCAGGTCATTAACATCTGTTGGTACATTTCCTCACTATACCAATATCGATTTTGTGGTGGTAAAATGCCCTCAGGTCAATGCACAGACTGCAGACTGAGAGTGTTTCTCTGTTCTTCAGGATACCATACCTTGAGAGTCCCCGGAAAGCAGTGGAGAATCAACTCAAGCCGTTAAAGGCGTAGCGTGTAGAGGGTTGAGTGACATCTAGAGGTGAGGTTGATTGCAGATTGCAACCAACTGAATTCCCCCACACCCCCTCACCCATAGAAATATATGGGGGTAATATGTATGTGTCTATATGTGTGTACTATGCATGTTCACAAGTGTGTGCGTGCGTGTATGTGTGTGTGCATCCATGACTGTGTATTTGTGTGTCTGTAAATGTGGTGTGTGTGTGTGTGTGTGTGTGTGTGTGTGTATACGGTCAGCAAGAAAAATGCCGGGAACTAAATCAACCGTTATACATGGCCTTCATAGACCTCACCAAAGCCTTTGACTCAGTGAACCGTCAGGCCCTCTGGCTGGTACTGGCAAAGATTGGCTGCCCAGAAGAATACGTCCGGGTACTGAGACTGCTGCATGACAATATGTCAGCCACGGTACTCAGTGGCAGTGGAGACAAAACTGAACCCTTCCGGGTCAACACAGGAGTCAAACAGGGATGTGTCATCGCTCCGACGCTATTCTCCATCTTTGTTGCTGCTATCCTACATCTCACAAGCAAGCATCCGCCCCAGGGAGTCAACATCATGTACAGAACTGACGGCCAACTCCTCAACATCAACCGTTTCAGGGCTAAAGGTCAAACCACCACCATATGGATCATGGAGCTGCAGTATGCGGACGACAACGCCCTTGTAGCCCTCTGGGAAGAGGACCTACAGGGTATCCTATCAGCCTTTGAGGAAGCATCCAAACAGCTTGGTCTAGCCATCAACATAAAAAAGACCCAAATCCTCCACCAACCACCACCAAACAGCAGTACGCCTGTCCTACCCCCAAACATCTCCATTGACAACATCAGACTGGAAAATGTGGACTACTTCCCATACCTTGGCAGCCTCCTATCATCAAAAGCTGTCATTGATGATGAAATACACCATCGCCTCAGCTGAACCAGTGGGGCTTTCTCAAGGCTAAGGAAGAGAGTCTTTGAGAACCGTGACCTCCAAGCAAAGACCAAAATCTTGGTCTATAAAGCTGTGGTACTCCCCACTCTTCTGTATGGATCAGAAGCCTGGACCACATACAGCAGGCACTTAAAGGCACTTGAGGCATACCATCAAAGATCCCTCCGAAAAATCCTCAGGATTAGCTGGAAGGATCGGCGCACTAACACCAGCGTCCTGGAGGAGGCTGACATTCCCACCATCACTGCCACCGTTGCCCAAAACCAGCTCAGATGGACTGGCCATGTTATCCGCATGCCTGACTCTCGCCTCCCAAAACAAGTCCTTTATTCCCAGCTTGTTAAAGGGAAACGGGCCCCTGGAGGCCAAAAGAAGAGGTACAAAGATAACATAAAAACAAACCTAAAGAAGTGGGGAGGGGAGGGGAGGGGACGGGAGGGGAGGTGAGTGGAGGGGAGGGGGGAGGAGGGGAGGGGAGGGAGGAGGGGGAGGGGAGGGGGAGGAGGGGAGGGGAGGGGAGGGGAGGGGAGGGGGAGGGGGAGGGGAGGAGGGGGAGGGGAGGGGAGGGGAGGAGGGGAGGAGGGGAGGGGAGGGGGAGGAGGGGAGGAGGGGGGGAGGGGAGGGGGAGGGGAGGGGGAGGGGAGGGGAGGGGAGGGGAGGGGGAGTCTCCTCTGCTAAGAGATTAGGGGGAGGGCGTGGGAGGTGACATTTCAAAATGTCTCCCAGGGAACAAACCACTTGCTCTCCAGGCGGGGGGGGGGCTTTCTGGATGTCCTTGTCGGCCATGATGAGCGTTATCCATCTTTTACCTAATGATGAAGCTCACACGCGTGCCCGCACACACACACACACACACACAGGCATGCGCGCGCGCACACACACACACACACACACACACACACACACACTCACAAACGGATAGGAATGCACACATATACACACACATACACACACACACATTTCCACTGATTCTCTCTCACACACACACACACACACATTTAAAGGAATGCACACACACACACAGACAAACACACATACATACACACATTTAAACTGACACACACACACACACACACAAATGTGTTCACACTTAACCTTATCTTTATACAGTGTTCATGTTCCTCATAATCCATATTCATTTTCTTTACCCCTTCTGTACCATTATAGTATAATAGTACCATTATAGTAATAGTACAATTATAGTATATCATATATATCCTATTTACTCGTCATGGTCACCTCCTACAGCTTCTGCGTCTGTAACTCTGATTAAGCCCCACCCCCTTATTTGCGGCCAACGCCAAGCTACGCCCCCTCCACGCCACCCTTTATATATTTATATATATATATATAGGCACTATATATATGTATATATATACATATATATATAGTGCCTTTCTAGCTTGCACATTAGTTTCGCTCCCCGTGCTTTCAGGATGTCAAACGCCGTGGAAACAAGCCAACGCTTTTCTTCTTCATCTTCTTCTTCTTCTTGGTTCCTTGGGTGTGTTTTACCTGATTGGCCTTCCATCACCCAGCAGGGGGTCCCCCGACAACAACAAGGCTGGTTGCCGGGGAGGAGAGGGGCTGGGCAGGGCGGGAGATGCGGGAGATGCGGTGGTGG
>CM051007.1:2860505-2868005 GCA_027704905.1 Muraenolepis orangiensis
AACTTAAGCTGGCTTATATGGAAAAATATTGTATCTTGTAAATAAACAAACACTTTGCTCTGCTACTTCGGGGCGTCTGCTTGCTCCATCGCTTAGGGGCCCGTGTGGTCGATCTACGCGGTCACGGCCCTTCTCTGTCCTGTGGCCCCCAAGTGGTGGAATAAACTTCCCACGGATGTCAGGACTGCAGAGTCACTGCCCATCCTCCGACGCAAGCTGAAAACTCATCTCTTCAGGAAACACTACCCGGATCTAGTGTACTAGCGTCTTAAGAAGATTGTCTAAGTAGATTGTTAGTTAGATATTGTTCTATATTTTGCCAACTTATTGTACTTCTACCTGAGCACTGGTTCAGTTCTTGGAGATGTGTTAGGAATGAAATGCACTTTTGACTTCTGGTGATGAATGGTTCTCTTATCTTCCTTTGTTGAAACACACTATTGTAAGTCGCTTTGGACATACACACAATGTATACATAAAGCTTTAGTCACGCTCACTGACATGTAAATGCACACACATATGCACACGTACACACACACACACACACACACACACACACACACACACACACATACAATCAACTATACATACGAGTGGATGCGACTCACTCACTCAACAACTCTGACAGCTCTGACCAGACCCAAGCTGATCCACTAGAGAAACCATGCAACTAATACAACCCCTGCAGCGCAAGCCATGACAAAGCAATCACATGTTTGTATACAGTTGGAGCTGAATGGTCAACATGGTCCGTCAACATGTGGAGTATGGCGCCGTACGAGATGGCTGCCGTGTCGCGAGCTCCCGCACGACGACGCAGTTTTTTGTTATTTATTCCTTTTATCGCAACTATTTTAGTTCAGGAAGTTAGCAGCACGTTCACTTATAACTTTTGCACACTTCGGGAGATCAGATCGACAGTCGCTCGCCGCTTTCCGGAGTTTTTTCATTCTTTCGACGTCCCGCCCGAAGTCACAGCTGGATTATCTCCGACCATCTTGGGCACGATTACACGCAAGTGTCGCCGGTGGAAGCGAGGGAAGCGAGCCGGCGTGCTAGTCAGGCTGAGACGTCGATTCGATCGCCCCCCACTACCCACCATTCTACTGGCTAATGTACAGTCTCTGGACAATAAGTTAAGCGAGCTACAGGCTCGTATTCAATTCCACCGGGAAACTAAGGACAATTGTATCATCTATAGATCTTGGTGCAACCAAAGCCATGTACATCCCCTCAAGTCTTTCTGTTCCCCGGACCTGGAGTACCTGATGCTTATGTGCCGTCCACACTGGCTACCTCGGGAGTTTACAGCGGTAACCGTGACCGCTGTTTACATTCCCCCACAAGCCAACACGGACACAGCGCTGAAGGAACTGTACGGGGCTATCAGCGAACAGGAGTCGGCACACCCCGAGGCTGCTCTCATCATGGCGGGGGACTTCAACAAGGCGAACCTCAGATTCAGATTCAGATTCAGATTACTTTATTAATCCCGAGGGAAATTAAGATTGACAGTTGACACAGGGGGAATAAATGCACACACAAAAATACTAATACCTAAGCTAAAAAACAAAAACAACAACTAACTAAATAAAACTAGTATAACAAAAATATAGTTCAAATAACTCTAAATGAAATCTAAATGTATTGATAGATGAAGATGAATTGCACAATTTACAGTATTATTACAGTAATACGTAGGTATATACAATACACAACAATACGTATAGTGAAAATTGGCAGTAATAATATATTAATAAATAACTCAGATGAATACTGAAAAAGTGACATGTGAAAAGTGAAAAGTGAATTAGAATTTGAAATAGAATTTGAAATACAATTTACAGTGCAAAGTTACAGTGAGATGATTTACAGTGCGTTGACCAAAAAATAATAATAATAAGTACGTTGGCCTCAGGTCACTGAGTCTCCACTGTCCCTCTCACGACCCGAGGTAGATGAATTAAAGAGTCTGATGGCCACAGGAAGAAAGGACTTCCTATGGCGTTCTGTGGTGCACCTGGGTGGAATGAGTCTGTTGCTAAAGGTGCTTCTATATGAGGTCAGCACCTGATGGAGCGGGTGAGAGTTGTTGTCAAGGATACTACGCAGCTTGCGCAGCATCCTTCTCTCAGACACCACCAACAAGGAGTCCAGCTGGACCCCCAGGACAGCGCCAGCCTTCCTGACAATCCTGCTGATCTTGTTGGCGTCTGCTGATCTCAACCTGCTTCCCCAGCACACGACACCGGAGAAGATGGCACTGGCTACCACCGACTGGTAGAACACATTCAGCATCTTGTTGCAAACGTTGAAGGACCGGAGCCTCCGCAGGAAGTAGAGACGGCTCTGGCCCTTCTTGTAAACAGCCTCAGAGTTCTTGGCCCAGACCAGTTTGTTGTACAGATGAACTCCCAGGTATTTATATTCCTGAACAACTTCAGCGGACACACCCTTGATGGAAATGGGTGTGGGTGTGGATTTCCTCCTGCGGAAGTCCACCACCATCTCCTTCGTCTTGTCAGTGTTGAGCTGCATGTGGTTCAGCTCACACCACTCAACGAAGGAGTCCACGACACCCCTGTAGTCCTCATCGTTTCCCTCGCTGACACAACCAACAACTGCAGAGTCGTCCGAGAACTTCTGCAGATGGCAGGACACAGAGTTGTACTGGAAGTCTGAGGTGTAAAGGGTGAACAGGAATGGGGAAAGTACAGTTCCCTGTGGAGCACCAGTGCTGCTGACCACAGTGTCAGACACACAGTCCTGCAGTCTGACAAACTGTGGACGACCAGTCAAATAGTCAGTAATCCAGGACACCAGGGAACCTGAAGAACCTGATGAAGGTTCTCCCGAAGTTCTACCAACACATAACGAGCAACACACGGGGCGAGCGGATCCTCGACCACTGCTACACTCCCTTCCGTGATGGCTACAAGGCCCTCCTCCGCCCACCGTTCGGCAAATCAGACCACCGCTCTATCCAGCTACTCCCCGCCTATAGGCAGAGACTGAAGCAGCAATCGGTCGCTGTGAGGGAGGTCCAATGCTGGTCGGACCAATCAGACTCTATGCTGCAGGATTGTTTAGATCACGCTGACTGGCACATGTTCGCGTTGCCTCGGACAATAACATCAACGAGTACACGTCGTCGGTCACCGGGTTCATCAAGAAGTGCATAGATGACGTTGTTCCGACCAAGTCGGTTCGGATATATCCCAACCAGAAACCGTGGATTAACGGCGATGTTCGCGCTGCCCTACATGCGCCGCCTTTGGCTCCGGGAATACGGAGGAATATACGAGAGCCCGTTACGACCTCCGAAAGACCATCGTCACTGCCAAGCGGGAGTATAAGGACAGAGTGGAAGATAAATTCAAGAACCACGATGCGAGGGGTATGTGGCAGGGGCTGCAGACGATAACGAACTTCAGAGGGAGAACCAGTTGTGTAGAGAACTCCTCTACCTCCCTCCCAGGAGAGCTAAATACTTTTTTTGCTCGGTTCGACGTAAACGGCAGCCCGCCGAAGCCAGCACCGACTGAGGAGACCAGCCAGCTGCGCATCTCGGAGGCGGATGTGCGCCGCACCTTCAAGCGGCTGAACATCCGTAAGGCGGCAGGCCCCAACGACATCCCGGGCCGCGTCCTCAGAGCATGCGCAGACCAGTTGGCAGGAGTCTTTGCAGACATCTTCAACCTCTCCCTGTCTCAGGCTGTTGTCCCCGCGGTCTTCAAGATGTCCACCATCGTGCCTGTCCCTAAACAACCCAAGGTAACATGCCTGAATGACTATAGACCTGTAGCCCTCACCTAGATCGTTAGCAAATGCTTCGAGAGGTTGGTCAACGACTTTATTTGCTCCGTGTTACCTGCCACGCTGGACCCATGGCAATTTGCATATCGTCAAAATAGATCCACGGACGACGCAATTGCCATGGCCCTCCACACTGCCCTTTCCCACCTGGAGGGAAAGAACTATTATGTGCGAATGCTGTTTGTGGACTACAGCTCAGCGTTCAACACAATAGTTCCTGCCAAGCTCGACACCAAGCTTAGAGGTCTAGGCGTACCCCCATCCACGTGCAGCTGGATACTGGACCTCCTGTCGGACCGCCGGCAGGTGGTGAGGATGGGCAGCACCACATCAGAGCCACTGACCCTCAACACGGGAGCCCCCCAGGGATGCGTGCTGAGCCCTCTCCTCTACTTCCTCTACACCCACGACTGCATGGCTATGCACAGCTCCAACGTCATCGTCAAGCTTGCTGACGACACGACAGTGATGGGCCTGATCGCCGGCGACGACGAGACAGCCTACAGGGAGGAGGTCGGATCGCTGGAGCAGTGGTGCCAGGAGAACAGCCTCGCCCTCAACGTCAAGAAGACCAAGGAGCTGATCGTGGACTTCAGGAGGCAGAGGGGAGAGCACAGCCCTATCTCCATCGACGGCGTTGCAGTAGAGAGGGTCAGCAGCTTCAAGTTCCTCGGCGTGCACATCTCCGAGGACCTCACATGGTCCACGCACACCACACACGTGGTGAAAAGGGCCCAATAACGCCTGTATTTCCTCAGGCGTCTGAAGAAATTCAGCATGGGCCCCCGCATCCTGAGAACATTCTATAACGGCACCATCGAGAGTGTTCTTACAGGGTGTATCACCGCCTGGTACGGGAACTGCACTGCACTCGAGCGCAGAGCGCTTCAAAGGGTGGTGCGGACGGCCCAGTATATCGTTGGAGGTGAGCTCCCCTCCCTCCTGGATATTTACAATCAGCGGTGCGTGGCCAAGGCCAAACGAATCATAAAAGACATTGCCCACCCCAGCCACGAACTGTACTCACTGTTACCGTCAGGCAGGCGATACCGCAGTATCAAGTGCCGTACAAATAGGCTTAGAGATGGCTTCCACAGTCAGGCCATCAGGCTGCTGAACAAGGGCGTATAGCATATAACAATGTATATTTTATTACATTGATTTCTATATACATATTGCTCTTTTCTGTGCTGATATTTTGCATTTTATAAATTGCATTTTTTATTATTTTTTTTATTTTATTCAAATTTTTAACTTTATTCTATTTTCATTCTATTTTTATCTATTTTTATCTTATTTTATAACTGCTGTCTGTCGTCGGGTATTGCACACAAGATTTTCACATCACTGCTTTATACTTGTGTAAACTGTGAAGTGACGATAAACTTGACTTGACTTGACTTGAATGACACTTGATTGACCTCAGCGGTAATTGGAGTGCTGCTTACGTAGCGCTCCGCTAGTCTCCGCGGGCCATGCATAGTAACTCTCATGAAACGCCTTTCCTTTAGCAGCGGCGATTAGCTTCACGCTACTTTACACGACAAGGGCGACGATGGTCCGCTCGTCTGTGAGCGGTTGAGGGGTTGAGGTGCCTTGCTCAGGGGCAGCGTAGCACTTTTTAATAGCGCGGACGATCGAAACCTGCAACGTCTTAACTGCCGCCGTCCTCCGCCTCCTGTGCTGGTGTCTACTGGTGTATCCGTACATGTTTGATAGGATTTTAATATATATGGTTTTAAATAATTGATTGCATACTGACTGACAGTTCACCTTTGAAGATATACTGCTACGTTACAGCAGAACTTCTAGGGGGGAAGACAGCAAAGACCCTGGATTTTGGACGCCTAAAACTGAGTCACGCCATTTTTCTGGTCTTGTTTGGGAAAGTTGCGTGAGAGGATAAAGCTTTTTCAGAAAGGGAATGTTAAAACATGTATTTCAACAGTTGGTTTGAAATTTTTACGGACAGTCAACTTTTTTACAGTTAACTCGTGCTGGCCGAGTTTGTGTTACTCAGAGCTGTTAGTTAGTTACACGCTTTCGGATCCCTCCAGCATCCAGTATTATGATGGGTCGAAACAAATATGAAGGAAACAAAAGCCAGAAATCCAGACCCCCTTTTGACCCAGATTTGAACTGGATAAATCGAATAATGATGTCATCTTTTTGAGACTAGTAACAGCTGCTGCTCCAGTTTCAGTTTCAAATTCAGTTTTGTACTTCCCAATAGCCAGCCCAAAGCAAGGCCCTTGAAAAATGGCCTGAGTGAACAAAATGCTTTCCCCCACCCCCACCACCCCACCCCCCAAACCCCAACACAAATATATAAAAACCCCAGTGGGACATGGAAGAAACCTCCGGAAGGGGTTTCTAAATGAGGGTTCCTCTTCTGGGAGCAGTTGGAGTTCAGGAGGAGCTCGCTGGGGGAGATAAAAACACAGTCAAAGTGGAAGTGGGAGGGAGAATAAAGACGTGGTAAGGTGAATTTAGAATAATTATTCCCTTAAACCCGGAGACCTCGCTGAGCATCACAGAGCAGCCAGGGTTGACGGGGAGGTCGGGAGTTTGATGGATTGGGGTGGGAGAAAAAACATCTACATGAAATTGAGAAGGTTAGGAAGGAGGGAGGGAGGCATAGGCGGAGTTTGGGAGTGGGCAGGGGGGGGGGGGCATTGCCCCCACCCCCCCTAGTGGCTGAAATATGTTACTGCATCAAGTCTAAAATAGTTCCAATACAAATCATTTGTAATACAATAAAATTATTGTTACAAAAAAAATCGTAATTCTATTATGTTATGTTTTAAAATCAATTCATAGTTTTCCCAAGCTATTAGATAGCTTTTTTATTTAGCTACCTGTATATCATTCAGGTTTAGCCAAAATACGGGACAGGTGTTGTGCGTTTGGATTCCCTAACCGACGAGGAGACAAGTGGTGTGTTTATTTAGAATCCCATCGGAGAAAGAAAACCCAGAGAGGAGAAGACTGTGGATTGGTATATATATATATATATATATGTATATATATATCTGTAACAGTGCTCCATTCCCGGGGAGCCATCAAAGTACACATGTCTTGGCAGTGAACATTTCAAAGGTTATTTTAAGTTGTATTTTGAGTCATTATATCTTTATGTAATCATACTGACATGGTTTGTTTTCGTGGACTGAAGCAATCTTCTTCAGTGGCCTTGACAAGTTGTTAACAGCAGTTGTCTGAAACTATTATATATAACTACCAATATAACTAATATAACTACTTTTATATTAACCTAACAACCAGGAGCACTGAAAGTGTTCTATTCTAAATATACTAGGGCCACTGCCCTAGTACCTAGTTCAATTCTTTGTAAGTGTCGTGAGGATTGCTACATGATTGCGTTGTACTTGTACGATGACAATTAATTCAAGATGTTTTTATTTGCCATGTGCAACGAGTACAATGGAAAGGCATTCTGATACTGTATCAGCGATATATATATTGTTATATTGGTAACTTCTTTCGAAAAATGTACAGATTATTTGAGGGGAGGGATTCTTCACAAGATATATGTACATATATATATGTACATATCGCCAATGTGGAGCTATTTTTACTGATTGAAATAGTGCGGCGGGCTGCGCTGAATAGGGATCGCAAGTGCCTAAAACGTACAGTTTTTTCACATTATTTAGTTTTCTT
>CM051007.1:2875505-2880505 GCA_027704905.1 Muraenolepis orangiensis
GAACAGAGGAACAGACCCAATAAGTGAAGGGATGGCGTAGGCTTTCCTTCCCTGCTAATAGAACCCAGAAACTTGTGAAAAAAACTGAAAGAAGAAGAAGAAGAAGAAGAAGCAGATGAAAGAGAGAGTGGGTACTGTCAGCCATGAAAAGTAGTGTAGGCCTGTTTGTTTGTGTGTGTGTGTGTGTGTGTGGGGGGGGTGCTTTTCTTTCTGTATATGTGTGTATGTGTTATTATTTGTGTAAATGAGTGTTCATTTGTGTGTGTATTTGTATGTGTGTGTTTTTCACTCTGTATATGTGTGTGCATTTATGTGTGTGTGTGTGTGTGTATGTTTTTCTTCCATTGTGAAATAGTGTGTGTGTGTGTATTTCTCTATATGTGTTTGTATGTTTGTGTATAAGTGTATGCATTTATATGTGTGTGTGTGTGTGTGTGTGTGTGTGTGTGTGTGTTTTTCTTCCTGTGTATATTTGTGTGCATGGGTGTGGGTTTTTCATTATATATGTGTGTGTATGTGTGTATGTGTGTGTGTGTTTCTTTTCCTGTGTGTATTTGTGTGTGTGTGTGCGCATGTGTGAGTGGGCGCTGGTGATGAAAAGAGACAACAGAGAGAGCGAGAGAGCGAGAGAGAGAGAGAGAGAGAGAGAGAGAGAGAGAGAGAGAGAGAGAGAGAGAGAGAGAGAGCGAGAGAGAGAGAGAGAGAGAGAGAGAGAGAGAGAGAGAGAGAGAGAGAGAGAGAGAGGGAGGGAGGGAGAGAAGCAGAGAGAGAGAGAGAGAGAGAGAGAGAGAGAGAGAGAGAGAGGTGTTCGTTGACATCATTAGCCCTCATCATTAACACCTTCTCGGGGGAGGGGGGGTGGCAGGGGGGGGTTGTCGACAGTACGACGGATGGAGAGTAGTCAGGAAAGCGTGGGGAGGGGGTGTTGGAGGGGGGGGGGGGTGAGAGGTCATCGAGGATGCGCATCCTGAGCGTGTGTTCATCCTTCTGTGGGTCTGTTTTCTCAAGTGTCTCAGGCCCATGCAGCATCCCTACACACATGAACCGTACAGCAAGGGACCTCGTCTTGCTTCTTTTCATACCATATAGGGAATAGAACATATATGTGTGTATATGTATCTATATCTACATATATGTGTGTATATATTTCTATATATATATACATCATATATATATCAGTTGCGGCCGGTGGTTTTAAAAGTAGGGGAGGTTTCCTCCCTATCAATGTTGACAGTGTATCAGTGGGTGGTTTTAGCGTACAAGCCAAACAGAATTGAATTGAACAGAAACCGATTGTGATTTAAGGGGGGGGGGGAGAAGCAAGCTATCTGTTTACGTTATTAGTGTCATGCACCTGGAGCGCTTTAAGTGCGTAACTCGAAAGTTTCAAGTCTGAAATATATTATATAAGTATAGTTGTCTGAAACACGGAATTCATGAATGACACAAGATAGATCCTTGCACGATGATAAACCCACCCCCCCCAAAACTATTTTCTTGCAAGTTAATTCTGAAAATTTAGGGAGGATGGTCCTCCCTTTCCCCAATGGCCGAGCCTCTCCACTGATAGATGGATGGATGGATGGACAGACGGATGGATGGACCGACCGACCGACAGAGGGACGGACTGACAGACAGAGATAGAGAGATATAGTGAGCAAGTGGAGAAGAAGACGACAGCCTCCACGTGGCCTCCTCCGCAAGTAACAAGGAATGGTGCAAGACCAACTTGTGAAACTAATGTCGCCAACCAAACGTCGAGCTGCCAGGCTTAGGATCGGCGGACGGGCAGTCATCCCGACCGTCCAAAACCGAGGCCTGTCAGTGTTTCAACTCAATGTCGAGGGCCTAACAACCGCCAAACTCCAAGTCCTGCGTCACCTGGCTGATTCTAACGGGGCAGCGGTTCTGCTCCTGCAGGAGACACACTGCACATCAGACAACATCCTCAAGATCCCTGGGTTCCATCTCGCTGGGTCCATCTACAGCAAGCAACACGGTGTGGCAACGTTCGTCCGGACTGAAATAAACTGGTCAGCCAGTAGCCAATCCCCACCAGGCTCTAGCATCGAGTGGCTGGTTACTAAAATCCAGGAAACATCAGTCGTCAACGTATACAAGCCCCCACCATCAGAGCTGTCCGCGACGTCACTCCCATCAATAACTGCACCCGCCATCTATGCAGGTGACTTCAACTGTCAGCACACAGACTGGGGTTACAACCACACAACACCTAATGGAGTGGCGCTGAGTGAATGGGCCTCCAACACTGATGCTCTGCTGCTGTATGACCCCAAGGAGCCTCCAACCTTCTTCTCTGCACGCTGGAATACCTCCACCAACCCGGACCTGGCCTTCGCCATCTGCCACAGTAACGACCCGAAACCGGAGAGACGCGTCCTGGACAGGTTTCCCCGCTCACACCACCGACCATCCATCATTAAAGTCCCATCACTGGTGGAACCGGTACCAGGGAAACCCGCCAAGCGATGGAACTTCCGAAAGGCCAACTGGGAGTCGTATGCTGAGGAGACTGAAAGAAGGTCAGCTGGCCTGCCAGACCCAGACACAGCCGACCTGGATGCGGCCTATGCAGCCTACTGCCAGGTCCTCCTGGGTGCGGCAAAGAAGACCATCCCACGTGGCTATAACAGGAATTACATCCCAGGTTGGGACGAGGAATGCAGCCGCCTTCTGTGTGACCACCAGAGGGCTAGCTCCAGAGAAGAGGTGGATGTGACTGCAGCAGCACTGCTACAGAAGCTGGATATCACCCGCAGGGCCAGATGGACAGAAGTCGTTGAATCAATCGACTTCACCCATTCTAGTCGCAAGGCGTGGCAGACCATCAACCAGCTCACAGGCAGAAATACAACTCCCCACAGCTGCCCAGTCACAGCAAATGCCATCGCATCCCAGCTCCTGAAGAATGGCCGCTTCCCGGATGCTGACAAAGACTTTGCCCGACTGACATCGCGTGAGGTGTCTTGCATCTCAGGAGCGGCCAGTGTCGATTCCAACCTCTCGGGAGAATTCACAGCAGAGGAACTCAGTGAGGCCATGAGCAAGCTCAAGCCAGGCAAATCCCCTGGCCGTGACAACATCCACCCGGAGTTCGTCATCCACCAGAGCACAACAACATCTGGCTGGCTCTGTGCTTTCTATACATCATGCTACCAGAGATTAAAGCTCCCAAAGACTTGGCGCCGTGCCTCTGTCATAGCTCTGCCGAAGCCAAATAAACCTGCAGAAGACCCCAAGTCATACAGACCAATCTCGTTGCTCTGTGTCCCATTTAAGATCTTGGAGAGGATGATCCATAGCCGCATCGAGCCAGTGGTGGACTCACAGCTCCCACGGGAACAAGCTGGTTTCCGTCGTGGAAGATCAACAGCAGACCAGGTAACACTACTCTGTCAGGACATCGAGGACAGCTTCCAGAACAATGAGAAAGCTGGGGTAGTGTACCTGGATCTGACTGCTGCATATGACACCGTGTGGCACCGGGGACTCCACCTGAAGCTGCTGAGGACAATACCGGACCGCCACATGGTGAAGTTCATCATGGAGACACTTTCCAACCGCAGCTTCATCCTCCAGACCAGCAGTGGCCAGTGCAGTAGGCTCAGAAGACTGAAGAACGGGGTACCGCAGGGGTCTGTTCTCTCGCCGATGCTGTTCAATGTTTACATCCACGACCTACCTGATACAGTATCCAGAAAGTATGGCTACGCAGACGATCTTGCCATCATGCTGAGCCGACCAACGTGGAAGGCGATGGAAGAGGGGCTTAACGAAGACATGGGCACACTGGTAGCATACCTTCGAAGGTGGCGTCTACAGCTCAGCGTCGGAAAAACAGTCGCAGCGGCATACCACCTTAGCACCAGAGAAGCCAGGAGGGAACTTCAGGTGCACGTCGACAACAAATGTCTGGAGGTCCAGCAAGCCCCGAAGTATCTTGGAGTGCGTCTGGATCGGACATTATCATTCAAACAACACCTGGAAGAAGTCAAGGCCAAGGTGACATCCAGGGTCGCGCTGATCCGCCGCCTCGCTGGAACAACCTGGGGAGCCTCCGCTAAGACGCTGCGAATATCCACCCAAGCCCTGGTCTTCTCTGCAGCGGAATACTGCGCCCCAGTCTGGAGCAGAAGCCCTCATGCGATAAAGGTCAACGTGGCTATCAATACCTCCCTCCGAATAATAACTGGATGCTTAAAGCCTACCCCTGTGTCCCTCTTGCCAGTCCTCGCGGGAATAGCACCGGCCGGCCTCCGACGGGAGGCTGCCACCCTCGCCCTGGCCAGGAAGGCACAAAAGTATGACTGGCACATCTTGCACAACACCACAATAACACCAGCACCTCCAAGCAGACTCAAGTCCCGCCACCCCTACAACAAGGCAGCACAAGAGATGCTCAACTCCACCTCTGAGGACATCTCCAGAGATGCATGGTTGGCAGCAGCTTGGAAGCAGGAGTGGGAGTCAGCCGGGCCCTCCCGAATCCACTGTTACATCTGGGACCCAGGAGATTGCGCCATTGGAGGAGACGACCTACCACGTCGGCAATGGACCACACTGAACCGTCTACGAACTGGGGTCGGTCGCTTTAAAGCATCAATGAAGACGTGGGGCTTGGCGGACAGTGCGGCATGCGAGTGCGGTGACCCTGACCAGACCGCCGACCATATAATCACCATCTGCCCCTTATATAGACCACCCTCGGAAGCCAGCCTCTTCGACCTAGGACCAGAGATGCGGGCATGGCTACACGACACCGAGTTGGACATCTGACGTTACACGAAAGAAGAAGAAGTGAGCAAGTAGGTATGTGTATGTGTATGTGTTTGTGTGTGTGTGTGTGTGTGTATGTGTGTGTGTGTGTGTGTATGTGTGGGTATTAGCTGGTTTCTGTTTGTTTGTCGGAGAGAAGGTGAAGCTGATTGCTGATCAGACACACCTGGGCCCCAGGTGTGTCTGATCACACTCGAGTGTCA
>CM051007.1:2892026-2937026 GCA_027704905.1 Muraenolepis orangiensis
TGTGTGTTGGAGACGATGGTGTCCAGGACTGGCCGATGTATGGCCGGGGGGGGGGGGGGGGGTGTATGTGTATGTGTGTGTGTGTGTGTGTGTGTGTGTGTGTGTGTGTGTGTGTGTGTGTGTGTGTGTGTGTGTGTGTGTGTTTGGAGACGATGGTGTCCAGGACTGGCCGATGTATGGCCGGGGGGGGGGGGGGGGGGTGTATGTGTATGTGTGTGTGTGTGTGTGTGTGTGTGTGTGTGTGTGTGTGTGTGTGTGTGTGTGCGTAATGTGATTACCCCCCCTGGGTTTGTCGTGGGATATATGCGGCACTGTGGGATCAATAGGAAGCGCCGAGGTGTTTATATTGACACAGCACTCTCTCTCTAGTCTACACATTGAATACCGCCCCCCCCGTGGCCCTCCCCTGTTATTGCAATCGAGCTTCTAATTATGCACCAGTGTGGATCGCACGTGCCGGTGAACATCCGTGGTCTGTGGGGTCCACGAGGCTCCTATGTGTTTACAAGATACAAGATACAAGATATTCATTTGCCATTTGTAACAAGTACATTGGAATGCTTGCTCCCCATTCCCTCCCCCGCAGTAAACATCTCAAAAAACAATACCATAATAATAATAATAATATATACAATAAAAATATAAATATAAATAAAAAAATAAACAAAAAAAGGACAGCAAAGTGACTGATACATCTGTTGAATTGTGCAAAAATATTTAAAAGCATTTAAAGTGCCAGTAGTGCAGCAGCATCATGAATACAGTGCAGTACAGTGCAGTCACTGTGATGAGTCCAGCAAAGTATGATAGTGTAATGTTAATGTGTTAATGTTATGAAAGTGAAAGTGAAAGTGACAGCAGTTCTGCCACTTTCACTTTCAAGTGAAACTTTCAAGTTTACAACACGGGGTTTTTTGTCATGTCAGCATATGCTTTTGGGGAGGGGGGGGGGGGGGGGGGCGGGAACCCGGTACCCTTAGATGCAGCCCATTGGCTAGTTATTTACACTAAGTGAATATGTATATATGTATATACAGCATATACTTCTGTATATATGCATATACAGTCCAACGGAACCTCCCCTTTGCAGGGATTGTAGCCCGCGATTGGTCTGCAGTTTGTGACTGCAGTCCTGCGATTGGTTGGTTTTTAAAGGGTAACATTTCCTTTTTCTGGCCCTCATAATAAACCTTTATAGGAAAAGCAAACTCCCAGAGCGAATTAAATCACTAAATCTGTAAAACAACACTTTACGGCACGCCGGTCACCTGTGATCAATGTATGAATTCATACATTGAAAGCTTCAATTAGAGTTTCTCCCGTGAAAGGTGTGTGCAAAGCGCTCTTTAAACTGACACTCGGCAGCGAACGTGATGGATTGCCGCATGGATAGTGCGGTGACAGCATCGCCACAGTTTGAACTCTGTGCCGTGATCAGTAAGTCAAGTCCGGTCAAAGATCTCAAAAGCCCTCAGTTCTGAAGACGCTCGGTAGACAGTACAGTCGGGTTTCCATCACCTGATTTCAATTTGCATTTTTGAAGTATCGCATTAAGAAAATGTTGATAGAAACGGCTAAATTCAAATCAACTTCCTCTGATTCGCATAAAAGTTGATACGCTCACTTGAGGTGTTTTTTTACTGATTTGAATCGAGTTAATTCGCAAAAATGGAGAGATGAGAACAATTTATCTGAAATAAATTCTGACGTAGCGAACTTTGAACTCACGTGACTTACGCTGTGGGCTTCTTCTCAAGTGTTCCTCCGCCCGATATCCGTCATCGCTGACGTCGTTTGTTTGCTCCACTAGTTGATGGAAACACAACTGATTGGCATTTCATTTTTGTTTTTGTTTTGAGCGATCTTCCAAAAGTTTGCTGAAAATTAGCTTCGACTGTTGGAAGCTGGAAACCCAGCTAATGTCCTTCTCCTGGTGCCATCAAATCATTGTCAACCGATGCCGTGTCCACTAGCCGTGCAGCTGTGTAGTCTATTACATATTCCTATTGTTCTGTAATTAGCCTCTCAGCGGGGGGAAAGTTGACTCGGTGGGAGCTTGAACTCCATGCCATGTTTTATGATGAATTGAATTAAAGTTCATGTTCTAACAACAAGTCAATGCAGGCCTTCCTCTCTTCTCTGTTCCTCCTAATCCTGCAGCCAAATATTACGCATAACGGAATGCAAATATTCCAGGAAAGGAGAAAGCACATTTTGTCCTGTATGTTTTTCCTGTATTATGGTCGTGTGTGTGTGTGTGTGTGTGTGTGTGTGTGTGTGTGTGTGTGTGTGTGTGTGTGTGTGTGTGTGTGTGTGTGTGTACGTGTGCCTGCATGTGTGTGTGTGGGTGGGTGCCTGCATGTGTGTGTGTGTGTGTGTGTATGTGTTGGTTTACACTATACAAAAGCCAGGTCATACTCATCAATAGTGAGCACAAATCTTAATCTTAAATCTTAAAATTGTTATAAGTGAGTGTGTATTTTTGGTGATTCTGACACGCTTACTCTAAATCTATCACTGTTGATGAGACACATACATGAGCTATCACAAACATGCAATATTCAAACATCGGATGTCTTAATGAGGAATATCTTGTATTGAACCGTTTCATATGTTATAAACAGGAGATAGTATGACATTTTGGATTTCACGTAAGTGAAAGTCAGTTTCTTCATCTCGAGAACGACACTCGTTCTCCGTTGCTTCCCCTTAACTTTCCCGGGAAAAAGCGGCAGTATGGCGGGAACTGCATGTGAGTCACTTCCTGTGTGACTGTACAAGAAGACGTTCATTTTCATGACCAAAGCTATTTCACCATACCTTAACTTTTCAAAATCACATTCATCTTTTGGCAACAACCACAACAACAATCTAAGTTGACCTGCACTGGTGGGAGTTTTGGGCACTTTTAATAAGAAATAAATATAATTACAGCAAATACATATTGTAACGCTGTGGCCTGGCCGACCATGGGTCTCCCTCCAGGACAAAGGGGGTTGGGGAGTTCATTGGGTGTTGTATGTGTGTGTTTGTTTACCTGCATGTGTTTGAGGGGAAGTGTCCACTATAGAGGGTCATTGGCTGCGAGCGCTAGGGGGAACAGGTTGCGTGGGAACGGGAGTGAGAGAGTCACGCGAGAGTTGGAACGGGAACGGGAACGGGAACGGGATTGGGAGGAGAGGAAAGGGGGGTGTGGTGAGACGGCGTGGAGTAGGTGGGGAGAAAGAGACACAGACTATTTGCGTTGGAGGAATATCGTTTTGGGCTTGCCACCCTGGTTTATTGTTTTGAAGAGTGGACATTTCAACCCCCGGGTTAGTTGTGAGCTGCGGCAGGGAATAAATCTGGGCCAGTTTGGCTATCAAATAAGAACATTGTCTCAGTCTTCTGTATCAAGCTGGCTACCACCGCTAAAGCGTCACATTGGTGTCAGAAGTGGGATTTGCTTACGTCGCCGGTAGCTAGCTGGACAGAGACTATGGACGGGAGAGGAATGTTAACTCCTCCAGCATCGGAGAGAAGAGTGAAAGTGATGGGACACGTTGGACTCGCGGAACGGCCGGAGCAAGCAGGGATGTCGGGAGATGAGTCCGACACGGATGAACAGCGGAGGAAGGTAGGGGAGGCTTCGGATGGGCATAAAAGACTTTCACTAAGAGCCCAATCTACCGCACAAAGTCTTGAGAGAGAAATGTTTAGAGGATGGCTGAAGACGATGTACAGTGAAATGTGTGTAGAGGAACAAGCTAACACTAACCCACCTGACTCTCTTAGCTCGGGACAAGCTAACCTTAACTCTTCAGCCCAGCTTGTAGATGGTCACTCCACAGCTACTGTTACCCAACTTAGCTTAGCAACCCCAACCAACTCCTCTGATGCTAGCCAGCATTTAGCTCCAGACAAACATGCGGTGGCTGGTGTGTCTGGGTCCCACGTCAACCACGTTAGCGGGCAAGTCACACAAGGGGGGACCCAACTCAGAGTTATACCTGCTCTCCCTGCGCTAGGGCTGAGCCAAACAAACTCTTCTCCCCCTCAAGCCACTCATGCCCCTGTAGATCCTACGCAGTTATTAACTGCTCTTTCAAATGCTCTAACTACTGCCATGGCAGGAGTTATTCCGTCACCCACAAGCGGTAATCAGAGAAGAGACCTGGTCAGGGTGGGTCGCTATGATGGCAATACGGGGTGGGAAACGTACTGGACACAATTCCAACTCATAGCCAGAGCTAACCAGTGGGACAGAACCGAGAGTGCAGTTCAACTGGCCGCGGCTCTGGATGGAGAGGCTAGGAGGGTACTGCTTGACCTCTCGGATGTGGAGATGAGCAACCCCCAATCCATAGCTCGGGCTATAGAGAGACAGTTTGGGGAACCAACATCACAAGCAGCTGCTAGGCGACAGTTCAACGAGCGAGTGCGCCGGAGGGGAGAGAAGCTAGGGGTCTATGCAGCAGAGCTACGACATCTGGCCCGTAGAGCGTTTCCTGAGTTCAACGAGGAGCAGCGGTTTATCCTCGCTAAAGAGGCCTTCATCAGTGGGCTGACCCCACACACCCTGCGACTGCAGGTCCGCCTCAGTAACCCGCTCTCCTGGGAGGAGGCCCTGGAGAGAGCACAGGAGGTTGAACAGATTTTTGAGGAAGGCTTGGAACCAAAGCCCCAACAGGCCTTACCTGGCAACCCCAAGCCACCTGCTCCCCTCCGACAGACCCCTAGACTCCCAGTGACACAGGGGAGCCGCATCTCACCAGACCCACAGTCCCAGACCTGTTGGAGTTGTGGCCAGAGAGGTCACATACAGTATCATTGCCCTCTCTCCCTAGACCAGCATCAACCGTCGCTGGGAAACGAGGCAGGGACAGAATAGAGGGGAATACTTCTGTCCCAGTCACTGAACCTGTTCCCCCCTCCCCTGCTCGGAATAATTGTTTAAAAGGACCAGACCCTGGGACACAACCACAGCTACCTCCTGGTTGTCGTCTTCTGGTGGAGGTAGAGGGGAACTTAGTCCATGCTCTCGTGGATACGGGATCCTCAGCGACGCTCATAAGGCCAGACCTGTTGAAGGTAAGGCAGCAACTGTCCCAAACCAACCTCCCCCTCATCACCGTGACCGGCGACCGAGCAGCCATGCTGGGCTGCTGCCCCGTCACTATCCACGTGGGTGATCAGACGTTTAAGCAATCTGTGTGGGTGGCCGAGATCATTGAACCATGTCTGCTTGGCTTGGACTTTCTTAGGGCCACTGGGTGCGTGTTAGATCTCACACAGAACACAGTGTCTTTAATGGGTGGGTCTCCACACAGGTTAGGTAGTTATGGACAAACCCCGGAGTCTTTAGCTTCCTCTCAACCTCTTCATAGAGAGACAACCGGTGCCTCTCCACTACACCCAGGACTCTCCTACAGTGATGTCGTGAGGAGAACAGCCCCTAATTCTGCCCTGCCTCCCCCACCAGTGACCTCAGTGTCGGTGGAGCAACCGGCACCAACAAGGAACTGCCCTGCTCGACAACCCTGTCTGCCAAGACCCCCGACGACTAATACAGCCACGGTGTGTACCCCCAGACTCTCTGCGGAGGTAACTGTTAGGGCCGTACTGGAGCAGAATACCGAAGGACTGTCGGTGGAACAGCAGCAACGACTATGGGAAGTGCTGTTTGAGCACCGGGAAGCCTTTGCAACCTCTCCCACTGATGTTGGCCGCACTCCTATGGTCGAGCATGAGATTGACACCGGCACAGCTCACCCCATCCGGCAACGTCCTCGCCGTCTACCCGTACAGAGGCAAGCAGCAGCAGAACAATGTCTGGAGGAGATGCGAGCAGCGGGAGTCATAGAACCTTCAGACAGCCCATGGATGTCGCCAGTGGTGATGGTTCCGAAGAAGGGCGGCTCTTGGCGCTTTTGTGTGGACCTTCGCAGACTTAATGAGGTCACAGTCAAGGATTCATACCCTTTGCCTCGAATCGACGAGTCCCTGGACGGGATTAAGGGCTCCGCCTGGTTCTCGTCCCTTGACCTAAGGAGTGGCTATTGGCAGGTGCCACTTTCTGCTGAGGCACGACCGAAAACAGCCTTTACAACGGGCTCTGGGCTATGGCAGTTCACCACCATGCCTTTTGGTCTATGTAATGCTCCGGCCACGTTTGAAAGGCTCATGGAGAAAGTGTTGGTCGGAGTCCCAGCAAAGAACTTACAGGTCTACCTGGATGATGTCCTTGTCCATGGATCGGACTTCGACACTGCTTTGGCATCACTTCGCCTGGTCATCTCCAAAATACAGCAAGCTGGGCTCAAGCTGCACCCGGAGAAGTGCAACCTGATGCGGAAGGAGCTCACCTTCCTGGGCCATCGAGTTAGTGGCGAAGGGGTTGCCACTGAAGATGGGAAAGTCGCCGCAGTCCGAGACTGGCCGATCCCCAAGAACCTGTCTGAGCTTCGGTCCTTCCTGGGGCTGGCCTCATATTATCGCCGTTTTGTCGCAGGGTTCTCCACAGTGGCCGCACCTCTGAACCGCCTGACGAACAAAAATGTTCGCTTTGAGTGGGGCCCAGACCAACAGCAGGCATTTGAGACACTCAAGGCCGCCCTATGTCAGTCACCAATCCTGACAACTCCCGACCCAGATGGAGAGTTTGTTCTCGACACGGATGCAAGCAATGATGGCCTGGGGGCAGTCCTGGCCCAGGTGACCCCGGACGGTGAACGGGTGATTGCTTACTATAGCAGGACATTCTCTAAACCCGAACGCAATTATTGCGTGACTCGGAGGGAGCTGCTTGCGGTCGTGGAGGCAGTGAACCACTTCAAACACTACCTCTGTGGTCTCAAATTCCTCATCCGGACAGACCATGCGTCTCTTAAGTGGTTGCTGTCCTTCAAAGAACCAGAAGGACAAGTTGCGAGATGGATTGAGCAACTCCAGGAGTACAATTTCACCATCGTTCACAGGAAGGGGGACAGTCACACTAATGCGGATGGACTCTCCAGGCGTCCTTGTGGGCCAGACTGTGCTCACTGCAGCCGCACTGAGATGAGAGACTCAGAGGCTGTGAAGGAGCAGGGGGCAAGATGTATGGCACTGCGTTTGGATGACCCAGCTGATTGGGCCAAGGAACAGAGAGAGGACCCAGATATGAGCACAGTGTTGGGATGGTTAGAGGGAGGCCAACGGCCCGAATGGCCCGAAGTGGCTTCTGCCAATCCTTCGATCAGGGGGTTGTGGTCCCAGTGGGAGAGCTTGGCCCTCCGAGATGGAATTCTCTGGAGACGGTGGAAGGAACCAGCCACGAGTAGAGAGAGGTGGCAAGTGGTGGTGCCGAAAAGTCGGCAGGGGGAGGTGCTGGAGTTCAATCATGGGCTGCATGGGGTCGGCCACTTTGGGGTTAACAAAACACTAAAGAGGGTTCGCCAGGCATTCTACTGGGGCACATGTAGGCGAGACGTGGAGACCTTCTGTCGGAGATGTGACCCCTGCGTGGCCCGCAAGGGTCCAGCAGGCCAGAGTAGAGCGCCTCTTCAGCAGTATAGGGTAGGGGCACCCATGGACCGAGTCGCTGTCGACGTGCTGGGTCCCCTTCCTCGCACACCACGTGGTAATCGCTATGTGGTGGTTGCCATGGATTATTTCACCAAGTGGCCCGAGGCCTATGCTGTGCCTGACCAGGAGGCTCGCACCGTATGTGAGGTGCTGATTAAAGGGATGTTCAGCCGGTTCGGGGTCCCAACTGAGTTGCACTCCGATCAAGGGAGGAACTTTGAAGCCCACCTCTTCGCTGAAATGTGTAGACAGCTGTCTATACACAAGACGCGCACCACACCTCTCCACCCCCAGAGTGATGGGCTGGTGGAGAGGTTTAATCGCACCCTGGGAGCTCAGCTTGCCCTGGTGGTGGCCAAGGACCAGAAGGACTGGGATCTACAGCTGCCACTGGTACTGATGGCCTGCCGGTCAGCTACACAGGAGACAACGGGGTGTACACCTGCCCTGCTGATGTTCGGTAGGGAACTTAGAACGCCGCCTGCTCTTGTGTACGGACAGCCTCCGGATGCCCCTCAAGCACCGGCTGGCCTGGAGTACGCTGCCCAGTTAGCGGAAAGGTTGGAGGTGGCACATGAGTTTGCCAGGAAACAATCTGAGGCGGCAGGGACCCGGCAGAAGAGAGCCTATGACCAGCACACGAAGGGAACACACTTTCAGGCTGGAGACCTAGTGTGGGTTTATGGACCAAAAAGATCCAAAGGGAGGTCACCAAAACTGCAGAGTAACTGGGTGGGACCTTGCCGGGTCATGGAGCGGGTTGGTGAGGTCGTGTACAGGTTGAAGTTGGCGCCACGGGGGCGGGTCGTGGTGCTGCACCGGGATCGGTTAGCCCCATACCTGGGTACGGCTTTGCCATTTTATGGTCAGGTTCCCCAGACCCCATCGCCAAGCCGGCTGCCTGCACGCAGGGGGGTGGAACCCCCCACAACGTTCTTCGATCAGCTCACGGCGTTCCTCGGTTCAGCCTGATGGGGTGCAAGTTACACCCTTTGGGGCGGTTGTTCCTCCCCGGGGACATCAGGAAGTGTCGGCAGGGGTGCCAGGCCGGCCTGTGAGGAAGCGTAATGTTCCACAGCGTTATCAGGACTTTGAGCTTGAGCTCCTCGGGGACGAGGAGATTTAGAAGGGGGGGCAGTGTAACGCTGTGGCCTGGCCGACCATGGGTCTCCCTCCAGGACAAAGGGGGTTTGGGAGTTCATTGGGTGTTGTATGTGTGTGTTTGTTTACCTGCATGTGTTTGAGGGGAAGTGTCCACTATAGAGGGTCATTGGCTGCGAGCGCTAGGGGGAACAGGTTGCGTGGGAACGGGAGTGAGAGAGTCACGCGAGAGTTGGAACGGGAACGGGAACGGGAACGGGATTGGGAGGAGAGGAAAGGGGGGTGTGGTGAGACGGCGTGGAGTAGGTGGGGAGAAAGAGACACAGACTATTTGCGTTGGAGGAATATCGTTTTGGGCTTGCCACCCTGGTTTATTGTTTTGAAGAGTGGACATTTCAACCATCAAATAAGAACATTGTCTCAGTCTTCTGTATCAAGCTGGCTACCACCGCTAAAGCGTCACAATATATATATATATATATATATATATATATATATATATATATATATATATATATATATATACAAACAATCGTATGAACAGACAGACCCGACAGGAAAACCAAAAAATCCCCACTTTCTACGAACATATTTAACAAAGGAATACTCTCAAATCTTGGCAGTTTTTGAGATACTCTCTTGGTGTTTATTCTCACTTTGTGCTCGTATTATACACGCCGCTAACGATCTCGGCAATTTATTACAAAGAGAATCCATCGCAAACACAACATGATTTCCTCTCCTACGACTGTCGCATTAAGAAGGTTGGAAATTGATTGGCAAGCAAAAAAAACAAAAAAAAAGACAGTTTTTTTTAGCACAATCTTCTCATTATGTTTTTAATCTATAGCAGACCCCTAATCCATCATTCCCATGGATTTGTGTGCCGACACACACACACACAGGGGCCTTCATTCAGATTATGACAGTGCAGATCTCCCCCCCCCCCCACACCTCCGGCTGGTGATGAAATGCAAATATGGGCTGGTCCCCCCAACACACACACACACACACACACACACACACACACACACACACACACACACACACACACACACACACACACACACACACACACACACACACACACACAAAACATTGTCAACTTTTAAAGTTTGTGCTTTTCTCCACCACGGTGATGCGGTATGAAAATGTATGAGCGTTATGGATATAAGGGTGGAGGGGAAAAACGGCGCGTGTTCCGGATGGCAGCCGACTCCGCCCCCCCCCCACCCAAACCCCCCTGACCCCCACCCCCCACCACCACCACGACCCCTTCACCTATTGATTCCGGAACGTTTGAAGCATGGATCGCATGCACGCACGGTGGATCATGGATCGCACGCCATCGCATCGCATGGCGTGACAGCTTCCATCTCCTCCGCGCACACTGTTGACGCGCCGTGCCCGCGCTTGACAGGCGGGAGGTTCTGCACGATATGCAAAAATAATTGGGAGGATTTCAGCTGCATCGCTGTGTTTATCAGATGCTTCTTCTTCCACACACACACACACACACACACACACATGCAAACACACATGCAAACACACACACACACACACATGCAAACACACATGCAAACACACACACATGCAAACACACACACATGCAAACACACAAGAATGCACCCACACACACACACACACACACACACACACACACACACAAACACACACACATGCAAACATACAAGAATGCACACACACACACACACACACACACACACTGATACACACTGATACACACACACACACACACTAATGCATGCAGCCTTGTTATGGAGGGATTGTTCCCTCCTCTCATTCAGATCTTGTCAAAACAAAGAAAATATTTTTGAGTCTGTAAATTGAAGTGGTTTGAAACGTGACATTTGGAAATCCGACACAATCCAAAATGTGCACGTGTATATAATAATAATAACAACAATGATAATATGAATATGCTCTATGCAGACAGGACGCAAGAAGGAGAGGAACACATACCAATACTCCTCAACAGACTGCAAATAATTCAGAACTCTGCTGCCCGGATCATCACCCGCACCAACTCATCTGACCACATCACCCCCGTTCTCATTCAACTACACTGGCTTCCTGTGCGCGACCGGATTGACTATAAAAACCTTTTACTCACCTACAAAGCTTTCCACAATCTAACCCCCATCTACATCACTGACCTCCTTCAGGAGAACACCCCCTCCCTCCCGCACCCTCCTCTTCCTCCGTTGGCCTCCTCCCCGTCCCCAGCTCCCTCCTCAGCACCCTGGGGGCTCCAGCTCTCAGCTGCTCCCAGACTCTGGAGCTCCTTGCCACTACACAGCCCACAGTCTGACTCTAGAACAACTTACAAAACACAACTAAAAACCCATCTGTTCTAACTGGCATATCCCTTATAAACTCTACCATCTTTATGTTATTTCCTGTTGTTTGTCTTGTTTTAAACCCTGCGGACACTTCGTGAAGTCCACTGTTTTTGATTTTAATGTTACCGTAGCATATATGCTCTGTAAGGTGTCCTTGGGTGTCTTGAATGGTGCCCCGCAAATAAAATGTATTATTATTATTATTATTATTATTATTATTATTACCAATGGTACCTGAGATAAACCAAAGTGGAGAGGATTTGAAAGCAGGGTGACGAGGATGTGATTGGGCCACAGTCCGCCCAAAAGAGGAACAACAGGTGAGGCTGATTGCTGATTGGTGGGCGTGGGCGTGGGCGTGGCTTGTGTGACGGTACGCTTGGATTCTAGCCCTAGGCCTCGTCCACACGTACCTTTAAAGACGTGTGATGTGATACACCCAAAACCACGTTTCAGATCACTGACACGATGAAGCTTTTTTACGCATTGGCAATTGTTGTGTCACACACCATCGGGCATGCAACCAGAACCCGACGAGGAGGAGGAGGAGGAGGAGGAGGAGGAGGAGGAGGAGGAGAAGAAGAAGAAGAAGAAGAAGAAGAAGAAGAAGAAGAAGAAGAAGAAGAAGAAGAAGAAGAAGAAGAAGAAGAAGAAGAAGAAGAAGACTTTTGACTTTTGAAAAAACACTTTATTTACACTAGCTAAAATTTGGATCAAATAACTGAACAAAAAGGACAACAGAAACAACAAAGACAAAAAAAAAAAAACACTCAAAATGGTACATTAACAACTAGGGCCTAAAAATGTGTGCAAAGTGCAAGTTCTCCTCCACAACGGAACACACAATGTCCTCGTGACACCACCGCTGTTTGAAAGCATCTAAGTCTCCAACATGTTTATAAAAGCGATGCTCTAAACAAAGTCTGGCCCTTATGTTGCACAGCCAGATTGCCTTAGCCTCTTCCCCTTTCCTGTTTTCTATTCTGTTTCTCCTGCTCAGATAGATGGCCATCTTCGCTTCGCCCGAGAGGTAGTTTAGGAGCTGCCACTTTTCTTTCTTTGCTTTTTTTTCTGGAGCTCCCATGATAAAAACACTCTCCGTGAAAACTATACCAAAAAGATTAAAAACCCATGTTAAAAGAGTGAAGAAGCCCGTGAGTCTCTTGCACTCTGTAAAAACATGGAAAACTGTCTCTCTAAAACCGCAAAATGGACACTTGTTAAAAACAGCAGGATTAAAGGTGGAGATGAAAGAATTACAGGCAATGGCACCGTGTAAAATTCTCCACTGGAGGTCGGCAGTACGTTTTTTTATGGGAGGTTTGTATAAAATCCTCCACTGTGGGCCTGGTCCGCTTCCTGCGCCCAGTCTGGTGCTCCACACAGTGGAGGCCCTGTCCTTCAGCACATTTCTGTTGGTCGCTTTCACAATGTTCATGTAAATTGTTCTCCTATCAGCTTTGTGTAGTGTCATTTTTTCGGAGTTTGCGACCTGGAGCAGGGGGCCGGTCAGTTCTCCGAGCCCTGGGCTCAGGTAGATCTCTGGGAACGGGTCTGCTGGGTCCGGCCTGGCTCCTCCCTGTCCGTAGCTCCTCAGCAGTCTCTTCTCCTCAGGGCAGAGGATCTGGCTCCAGAGCTGAAGGATCCTCTGGGCCACCCGGACAGAGTGCAGACCCAGCAGAGAGCCCAGGGCCTGGGCATCGCTCAGCTCCGGCCCCACTGCATCCACCAGCTGCTGAAGGCACAGGGTCTTGGAACGGCACAGCGCCACCGTCAGGCCGGGTGTTTCGCTGTTGCTGACGTCCAACCTGGCATTGTGGATCAGGGGCTCTCTCAACAACCAGTACAGAGAGTCAGTCTTTGGACACCTTTTATGGTCAAAAAGGGCCCAAGACTTAAAAACGCTCTGATAAAAAGGAGGTAGCCCACTTAACTTTAAGATGTTTAAATCTGTTAAAAACAGAGCAGCATCCAGCCCCAGGTTACTCACGCGTCTGAGAATGCAGCTGCTCACCTCTCTCCACACCAAATCAGCCGGGCCGGTCAGATATTTCTGTAAAAACTGCATCCTAAAAGTGGCCATTCGGCTGGCCAGGTGGATAAGGCCCTGTCCCCCCTCCTCTCTAGATAAAAACAGCACCCCCTGCGGCACCCAGTGTAGACCCTCCCAAAAAAAATCCACCAATTTTTTTTGGATTTGGGCAAGTAGCCCCGAGGGAGGGTCCACACAGGTAAGACGGTGCCACAGTTGGGATGCCACAAGGTTATTTAAAACCAACACTCTACCTTTAAAAGACATCTGAGGGAGCAGCCATTTCCACTTGGAAAGCTTCCCTTCTATCTTTTCTGTGACGTCCTCCCAGTTCTTCAGGACTACAATTTCCTTCCCCAAGAACACACCCAGGTACTTGAAGCCATCCTTTCTCCAGACCATGTTCTGGGGAAGAACCGGGAGACCGCCACTCCACTCACCGACAGCGAGGGCCTCACTTTTCTTCCAATTCACCCTCGCTGCCGATGCTGAACTAAACTCCCTCACGATGTCAACTAAAACGTCTATGTCAGTCTGGTCCCTAACAAAAACAACAACATCATCTGCATACGCTGATAAAACCAAGTTTCCATTAAAACCAGGTAAAAACAGCCCTTGCAGTTTCGAGCGTATTCTGCTGAGGAGGGGTTCTAGGGAGAGTGCATAGAGCATGCCAGACAGAGCACAGCCCTGCCGGACCCCTCTACACACTCTAAAAGGAGCACACAAACCACCGTTGAACTTCAGCACACTCTCAATGTTATTATACAACACCATGATCTTGGCTATGAAACCAGCGCTGAACCCAAACTTCTCCATTACTTTCCAGAGGAAGCTGTGCTCAACGCGGTCGAAAGCCTTTTCCTGGTCTAGAGAAATCAGACCAGTATTAATGTCCAATGAGCTGCAGACCTCCAAAACATCACGAATTAGGTGGACATTGTCCACCATGGACCTGCCGGGCACACAGTAGGTCTGGTCCCGGTGGATGACCTGCTCCACAGCCCTCCCCAGCCTGGTGGCCAAAGCCTTGGACAGAAGCTTGTAATCCACACACAGCAGAGACACAGGGCGCCAGTTCTTGATGTCCTGCAGGTTTCCTTTTTTTCGGAGCAGTGTGATCACCGCTCTCCTGCAGGACACTGGCATTGTCAAGTCAAACCAGAAACGAAATACTGTGGAAAAACATGGCTGCAGCCAATTTCAAATCAACCCCATCGACGCGCATTGAAGAGCAGGCGGCGTCACAAATAGAGGAGGTCCCGGAAATAAACAGGTGAACAGACACCGCGGAACACAAACTCCGCGGAGAAAGGAGCCTGTTAAACAGACAAACTGCGGATGTGGAACCATCTCTAACACCCGGAAGGCAGCCGGTAAGATGCTGTACCTTGGTAGACTTTCGGGAGGACTTGCCACCGCTGCTGCCTAGCCGCTCTCGCGCTGGCTTTGTGGCGCGGGGAAAGAGCCTGTGTGTGCGTGTGTGTGTGTGGGCGTTTGTTTGGCTCTTTGCATGTGCGCGGGGAATGGTGATGAGCTGTTGTGTATAGTATTTTGTTAGTTACTGATTATTAATTGTTGGATTGTATTATATTGTTCACTATTAATTATTATACAGTACTATTATTTATTAATACCGTGATTTCATTTCCTTCCCCAAAAGGTTTTTCACCTGCACTCAAATTGGCCCAAATGAATGAAAGTACTCTGGTGAAAATAAAAGAATAGAAAAAGAAATTCAGTTTGGTCATTTGTTGAGTGAAATCCAGTTGGACTCTTCGGGTAGATGGCGTCCCTATCAAGTGGGGAATCTGCAGTAAACAGATAACTTGACAGTGAAAAACCGCAAGACCTGAAAACTGGAGACAGGAAACGGTCAATCTAGGAATTGTGTGCTGGAACAGCAGGAGCAATAACCTGGAAACAAACAATCAAGTTCAAATAAGACAACACAAAATCGTCATTGAACAGGTGTACTTACCTTCTCATCTCTGAGCAACCTGGGGAATTAAATATGGCTGAAAAAGCTATTGGAAAGCCAGTTGAGCAACTCAAGGTGGAGAGAGCGACGGCAAAACGATTGTTCTCTCGTCTGGTCAACAGTATTACCAGGACCTATGGAGACATGTCTGAAGAACAGCTCAGAGACAGCTTTGAGAAGCTCACAACAGGTGCTGAAAAAGTCATGGAGGCTAATGACGATGTGGAAGCTGCATTCATTGCAGATCTGGAGGCGGAGCTGGACGCAGATGAGGAAGCTGTGTTAGTAGAACAGCAAAAGGCCGACCTAACAAAGACTGCAAATGAGTGTGAGGGGAAACTAAAGGAGGTCAAAGGTCTAATTCAGGAGGCTCTGTGGACCAACTTTGGAGTTGGTGAAATGTCCACAGCACTACAGGCAGCAGAGGCTGTGTGTGGACGCGCCACTGCTGCAGAACCCAGCGGTAGCCAGGAGGGGTATAACTTCATGCTCAACCACCTGCAAGAGCTAGTAAGGACCGCAAAGGAGGTGCACGGTCGGTGGGAACGATGGGTCCCCCCAGACGAGAGAAGGGGCATTCAGAATGCCCTAAGGGGCCTCGATCTCGAAGTCCCCCAGCTGGTTTCCAGAAAAGCCGACTTCATGCAGTGGAGGATAAAGGAGGATGCTGAAAGAGGACCGATTGCCCCCAATTATCCTGTGGCGGCCATCAGGTTGAAACCGACATCCCTTCCCAAGTTCACCGGCAACAAACGTGATTTCCACAGGTGGAAGAAGGACTGGGAAGCACTCCAGAGACAGGGTGAGCCGACCGGTTCAAGGGAGGTGAAAAAGGTTCATCTACTAGACAGTCTTGATGACAGAATCATAAGGGACCTTCGCCTCACTACTTACAACACTGCAGATGACATCTTCCGTGTCCTACAAAACCGCTATGGCAACCAAACATCCATTGCTATTGAAATAGTGGAGGAGTTACAGAGGATGCCAGCTGTCAGGAGCAATCAGCCACGGAAAATAGTGGAATTAATTCAAGCTGTGGAGAAGGCGCTTCAAGACTTGAGTGACCTCGGAGACACAGGTGCTATTAAAAATCCGCTGGTAACGAGATCAATAGAAAGTAAACTTCCTGAATCTCTCAAAAAGGAATGGCTTGTCTATGTCGCTGACAGGAGAAATGCTGTGGCACCAGACAATCGGTTTGACAGTCTCTTGACATTTCTCAAGGAGCAAGAGAGCATATATGAGCAGCTCGAGCAACTGAGGGATGAAGAGCCAAGTAAAAAAGAAACCAGGACTGAGCCAAGATATGCCAGAACAAAATCTACCAAGTCAGGCGATGACCACACAGGGTGTGTAGTCTGTGGTGATGAAAAGCACAGGAAGAAGCTCTACTTTTGCAAGGAGTTTCGAGTGCTAAAGCTAGCAGAGAAAAAGGCTGCAGTCGGAAAGTTGGGAGCATGCAAGAGGTGTCTTGAGGTTCATGAAAGCAGTTCTTATTGCAAACCCGGCTTTCTGTGCACAAACTACGTCTGCAAGGAGGAGCGTACTCCTGAGCACCATTTCTATCTGTGCCCCAATGCTGAGTTGAAGAAAAGCGGCGCAGGTCAGAAAAAGAGCAGTTTTGGTCCAGAGGAAGAGAAAAGCAGGAGGAAATATACAGAGGAGCAGGAGAGGTTCTTCAACAGGCTTCAACCAGAGTTGGCAAAGCAGTGTCGGGATGTATTCTCAAACACTGCATCGAAGGCTTTCAGCACTGTAAGAGAGCAGCCGGGCCTTCTAGTGGAGAGCGGGTTGAAAGAGCTGCCAGTGATCATGATGCTTCTCGAAGTCACAGCCAATGCTGGGCAGAAAATTGGGACGTTAATTGATTTGGCTTCAGACACCAATTACATAACCCACAAGGCTGCAAACAGGCTCAACCTCAGAAGTGAAGGAATCACCCTCGTCGTCCATGGGGTTGGGGGGATGAAAGTCCACGTGGAGACGAAGCGGTACCTTCTAAAGATCCGAGTAACCACTCCCAAAGGCACTCTCAAGTCGCACCAATTGGTTTGTTATGGGTTAGACAGTATTGCAGATGTACACAAAAGTGTGACACCGAAGCGACTGCAGAAAGTCTTCCCAGACATACCACTTGAAGAGCTTAAGAGACCCAGAGAAATAAACCTGCTCATAAGCCATAGAGAAGGTCAGCTAGCACCTCAGAGAATCAAAGTCGTTGGAGACCTCGTGCTGTGGGACGGACCACTGGGAAAGACGGTCGGGGGAACGCACCCCGAGCTCTTTGAGGAGCTCACTGTGTCAGCCCACATGTCCAAAACACATTTTGCAAGGTCAATGAGAGCAGCTGCTGTGAAGTATGAGGAGCTCACCTGCAGGGTCCCAGAGCAACCTCCACCGAACAATCGGGTTGACCTCAAGTTCCAGGAGTCAAGGACTTCAACCACAAACCGGGACTTCCTGGAGTGGTGGAGATGGGATAGTATCGGTGCAGCATGCGAACCAAAATGCGGGGGGTGTCGCTGTGGAAATTGCCAGCCGGGGGGCAAAGAAATGACTCTTGCTGAGGAGAGCTACGTTGATGACATCCTCACATCCCACAACAACCTTGACCAGCTGAAAACCATCACAGCAAATGTGGAGCGGATCCTGAAGGCTGGAGGTTTTGAGCTTAAGCCTTGGGTCTTTTCTGGGCAGAGTGGGAGGAAGGAGTGCAACGACGAGCTGGAGAAGACCAAGGCAAAGACCATGGTCTTACCAAATCAGATGCGCGATGAGGACAACAAGGCGCTTGGCCTGGGCTACATAGTGGAGGAGGACAAGCTCCATGTCATGTTTGCAATCGATTTCTCGAAGAGAAAGCAAAAGATGCGACTTGGCCAAGAGCAAATCAGAGCCCAGACTCCAAACCCCCTGACACGAAGAGAACTGCTCAGCCAAGTGTCAGGGCTCTACGACCCAGTTGGCCTGGTAACTCCTGCGAAGCAGAAGGGAGCTATCCTGGTACGTAGGGAATTCCAAGAAGCAAGGAGCGAGTGCTGTCCGGTCAAAGACACATGGGACAGGGCACTCTCAGATGGGCTCAGGGAGGATGCGATTAAACTCTTCGAGGAGTATGACCAACTGGGAAAAATTAAGTTCACCAGGGCATTAACTCCCCTATGCTTCACTGATGAACCCTGGGCAATCACATTCTCGGATGGAAGCGAGCATGCCTATGGAGCAGTGATGTACCTAAGGTGGAGCAACTCGGACCAGGGCTCCATTGTCAGGCTGGTAGAATCCAAAGCCAAATTAACTCCCTTGGACCACAGAGGTGATGCTGTCAAAGCAGAGATGTGCGGAGCGGTGTTTGCCTCACGCCTGAAAACGTTCTTTGAACTGCACAGCCGAATCCAAGTTGGGAGGTGGTACCATTTTGTGGATAGCCAAACAGTCCTTGGGGCAGTGCAGCGAGAAAGCTATGGCTATCAGACGTTCTTTGCGAATAGGATCGGAGAGATTCAAAACAGCACAAGGATCCAAGACTGGTGGTGGATCCCTGGGCCGCAAAACATTGCGGACGTAATCACCAGAGGAGCCAGCCCTCAAGGCCTGGATGAATACTCAGAGTGGCAAAATGGGCCAAAGTTCTTGAGTTTGCCAGAGAGTGAGTGGCCGATCAGATCAGCCAAGGAGCTAGCAGCCACTGCCCGAGAAAGCATCAACAAGTTGCAAAGGAAAGCATTTGTTGCTGTGCTGACAAGGTCCGAGGCAAAGAAACAAGAACCAAAACAAAATCAGGTCCAAATAGAACAAAGGAGGCCACCAAGAGGGTCATCCATCGGAAGCCTTGTGGATGTCAAGCGGTTCAGTGTTCTAACCCGACTGGTCAAAACAGTTGCATGGATCTGGAGGGCAGCAAAAAAGTTCAGTGGCCGAGATCAAGCCGTGGACAGTCCAAAGTGGGAGGCAGTCTCCTTATCAGGGGTCATCTCAGTAAGGGAACGGGAAGATGCCTTAAGAGACATTTTTCTTGCAGCACAAGAAGGCGCAACCTTCCCAAGCACCACTACAGACAGGCTGGTAGTCTACAAAGACCAAGACTCTGGGCTATTGCTTTGCGGTGGCCGAGTGCAAAGCTTCAAAGAAGACCAACGTGGTGTCCCCATCTTGCCCTACGATGCCTGGGTGTCCACACTCATAGCTCGGAAGGCCCACATTGAGAGTCATGACGGGGTGGCCGGAACCTTGCTTAAGATGAGAAGGAAGGCGTGGGTCATAAGGGGAAGGAGAATTGCCCTCGTGGATGTCGTGGATGACTGCATGGTTTGCAGGAAGGCAAGAGCAAGGAGATGTCGACAAGTGATGGGCGACTTGCCACCAGAAAGAACTGAAGCTGCGGCCCCTTTTGAGTTTACAACAGTAGACCTCTTCGGACCCTACAATGTAAGAGATGACGTCAAGAAGAGAGTGATGGGAAAGGTCTGGGGAGTTGTCTTTTGCTGTATGGCCAGCAGAGCCATCCATACAGACTTAGTGAACACCCTATCAACGGAAGGGTTCCTAATGGCCTATCAAAGGTTTACAGCAATAAGGGGGCATCCAAGAAAGATCTGGTCAGATCCAGGCACCAATTTCATTGGAGCAAAACCAGTCTTAGAGGAGCTGTACAGATTCTTGGACGGCCTGGATAAAGCAGCCCTGGAGGAGACCGCGGCCAAAAATGGAACGGTGTGGATGTGGAAAATCCATCCTGCCGATTCCCCGCACAGAAATGGTGCAGCTGAAGCCGCTGTGCGTATTATGAAGAGGGCACTCCAGAGTCTTGGACAGGTGTCTGGGCTCAGCTATTCCGAGTTCCAGACGACTCTTCATGTAGCTGCCAACCTTGCAAATGAACGCCCGATCGATGCCAGGGTACAGAGCCGGGAGGACTGTATTCAATATGTCACACCCAATTCTCTCCTACTCGGTCGAGCATCTCAAAGCGGGGATTTTAAAACCTTTGACTTTTCCAGCTACCCCTACAAAAGACTTGGAGCAATGCAGTCAGAGGTGGGCAAGTTTTGGAGATGCTGGAGCCAACTCGCTGGCCCCAACCTAGTTGTAAGGAGCAAGTGGCACACTGCAGAGAGGAATGTCACTGTGGGGGACATTGTCTGGTTAAGCGACCAGAATGCATTAAGGGGACAATTCAAGCTTGGTAGAGTCGTCAGTACCAAACCGGACAGCAAAGGCATCGTGAGGGACGTCCATGTCAGGATCTTCCCAAGCTACAGTGTTCCTGTAACAAAGGCTCCAAAAACAAAAGCAAGCCAACCCACCCCTACCGGGAGAAAAGAGAGCCAGCAAGCCACTATCCTACACAGGGACGTCAGGCGGCTGGTTGTCCTGCTACCTGCTGAGGAACAAAGGCTGAGTCAAGTCAGCTATACCTCTTAGTTTGGTCATGAGCACCAAACTGGGCCCACCGATTTGAAGTTTGCCTTAAAGCGGGCGATCTCCCCAGTGTTTCCATGGGAAGATCGAGTGGGAGGTGTCAAGTCAAACCAGAAACGAAATACTGTGGAAAAACATGGCTGCAGCCAATTTCAAATCAACCCCATCGACGCGCATTGAAGAGCAGGCGGCGTCACAAATAGAGGAGGTCCCGGAAATAAACAGGTGAACAGACACCGCGGAACACAAACTCCGCGGAGAAAGGAGCCTGTTAAACAGACAAACTGCGGATGTGGAACCATCTCTAACACCCGGAAGGCAGCCGGTAAGATGCTGTACCTTGGTAGACTTTCGGGAGGACTTGCCACCGCTGCTGCCTAGCCGCTCTCGCGCTGGCTTTGTGGCGCGGGGAAAGAGCCTGTGTGTGCGTGTGTGTGTGTGGGCGTTTGTTTGGCTCTTTGCATGTGCGCGGGGAATGGTGATGAGCTGTTGTGTATAGTATTTTGTTAGTTACTGATTATTAATTGTTGGATTGTATTATATTGTTCACTATTAATTATTATACAGTACTATTATTTATTAATACCGTGATTTCATTTCCTTCCCCAAAAGGTTTTTCACCTGCACTCAAATTGGCCCAAATGAATGAAAGTACTCTGGTGAAAATAAAAGAAGAGAAAAAGAAATTCAGTTTGGTCATTTGTTGAGTGAAATCCAGTTGGACTCTTCGGGTAGATGGCGTCCCTATCAAGTGGGGAATCTGCAGTAAACAGATAACTTGACAGGCATAGAGCCAGAGGCCAGACTCTCATTAAAAACGTCAAGAAGGTCATTTGACAAGACGTCCCAGTAGGCTTTATAAAACTCCACGGAGAGGCCATCGATACCAGGAGCCCGCCGTCCCTGCATGCCTTGCAGGGCAGTCTGCAACTCCTGGATCGTTAACGGCCCTTCGAGCTGTGAGTTGGCCTCCTCGGAGACCTGAGGTAGTCCATTCCAGAACCCCTCAGACAGAGTTTCCCCCTCCTCATACTCACTTGCGTATAGGGTGGAATAAAAACTCACAGCTCGCCTCCTGATCTGGCTTGGCTCTGTTATTTCCTGCCCTGTGCCTGACAGCAGCGAGTGGATCACTCGCCTCTGCCCATTCTTCTTTTCCAGGCCGAAGAAGAAGCTAGTGGGAGCATCCATCTCATTTATGTTTAGAGGATTTCAATATATCCTCGATCTCCTGTGGTCTCATGTATTGTTTGTTTCGAGTTCCACTATATCACTCTCCAGGTCTTTCATATACCTAATGATGTCTTGTGTGACATTGAGGGTGTGCTGTTGGCAGAGTAACCTTAACTCGGTCTTACCATGGTCCCACCACTGCCTAAGACAGCTAAACTCTCCCTTCCTCTGCCTAAAAACACTCCAAAAATAAATAAGGGCCTCTCTAAAATGTTTATCAAATGTTAAAACCGAGTTAAAATGCCAATATGCACTTCTGGGTAAAACATTTCTGATAAAAACATCACATAAAAGCAAAGAATGATCCGTAAAACCAGCAGGTGATATACTGCACAATTTAAAGTGTTAAAATGATGCTTAAAACAATAAAAACGATCTAACCTAGCTGAAGAAATTATATTTTCCCTGATGTGGGACCAGGTGTACTGCCTGTTGTCTGCATGCATCCTTCTCCATACATCCACCAGGCCGTGGGAGTGGACCAGCTGCCTCAGAGCATGCTGGGATGCTGGATGCGGCTCTGCATGGTTGCGATCTAAAAAAGCATTTTCTGTACAATTAAAATCCCCACCCAAGAATAGAAAATCCTCCGTGGCACAACCGTTTAAAACATCATTAACTTTGAGTAAAAACACCTTCCTCTCTGTACCGTTTGTTGGAGCATAGACATTTACAAAAACCACTGTAAAAAGGTCAAACCGTGCTTTTATTAAAAGCAACCTCCCATTGATAAAATGCTCGACCTCCAGTGAGACAGGCTTAAAAGACTTGGAGAGGAGGAAGCCCACCCCCCCACTGCGAGAGGTGTTGTGGCTTAAAATGACTTCCCCCTCCCACTCCTTCTTCCAGTCCGTCTCATTAAAACCATCGCTGTGAGTCTCTTGTAAAAAGAGGACATCGACATGTTTTATTTTTGCGGTTTGGAAAATGAGAGCCCTCTTCCTTTCCTCTCTGGCTCCGTTTACGTTTAAGCTTCCTACTCTAAAAGTGTCCATTAAGAGTGAGATATTAAAGATAAAATAAAATAGAATAAAAACAAATAAATTAAACACACGCATTGAGTTTTCTGAACTCACTACCCATTTGCCTCCTTATTTTGGTCACCATTCTTTTGAGCCTATATATCTCCAGCTCGTCCAATACAGACAGCTCCTTTCGGCTCATATGGAACCTTGCTGATGCACAGAACACGGCCAAGTCTGGGAAATATTCCTCTAACACCACATTGTGTTGGTTCTTTGTCTGCACCAGGTAGTTTTTTATCATTTCAGCCGTGTACATTTTTTTTTGTTGGCTACTGCTCAACGCACCTGGCACATCGCTGCTGTCAGACGCACAATCGTCCCAGCTCTCCTCCGCCTGTCCTTGCTCTCTTCCTTCCTTTTCCTCACTCTCCACTTTACTGCTCTTTGCAACGGTTGATGCATTTATTTTATTACTCCTGCGTTTAGTAGTCTTTTTTTTATCTATCATTTCTGTTGCCGCCTCCTCTTCCTCCATCTCAGCAACCTCCACCTGCTCCCCCCATGTTTGCTGCTCCTCTCCTGATTTCCCCATATATGTTTCACTCTCCATATCTCCCTCTTGTGTTTTACTGACTTCACCTGTCCCTACACTTTCTTTTGCCAAATCACCTTGTGGTTCATTGCTTATCTCAGGGGTTTCACCCTTTTTTTTTTTTCCCCCATCCCCCTTTTCTTCTGCTTCACACAAAACCACCACCCCATCCTCCTGAACGTAACCACCTACACCCTCACCCTGTGCAACACCACGGTCCCCCAAGCCGGACACATCACCAGAAACGCGCTGTATACCCCGCCCTCGCCCGCGCCCGCTCCGCGTCCGAGACGTCACACCGCGCGCTATCGCCGACTGCTCAGGAGCAGCGCTGCCGTCAGCAGCAGCGGCCGCCTCCGGAGGGGGCCCCCCCCCCCCGCTGCGGCCGCGTTAGCGGCCGCCACAGTGGGAGGCACCCCTCCCTCAGCAGCAGCCACCTGCTGTTCCAATGCAACCGGCGCATCAGCCGCTGGCGCGGCAGTCCGCCCCGGCGCAGCCACGGGCGGTTTCGGCGCAACAGCCGCGGGTGGGCCTGGCGCAGCGGCGGACGACCCCGCCGCTGGCGCGTTAGACGGCCCAGCCGGCGCGTTGGACGGCCCGGCCGCCGGCGCGTTGGACGACCCAGCCGGCGGCGCGTTAGACGGCCCCGCCGGCGCGTCATCCGGACCAGGCGGAGCCGGGTCCCCGCGCTTCGGACAGGCACTCACGGTGTGCCCCTCTTCCCCACAACCAAAACACTTCATAACCGATGAAGTTGCAAAAATCACGTAGTCATAATCATCTACTTTAACGTGAAAGCGGAGGTTAAGCTCCGCATTCCGATTGTTCAGTATCATAAACACCTGTCTACGGTGAGACACTACGTGTTTCAGTAACTGAGACTTACATCCAGACAGCATCTTTTTCATAGGAGAAACAAGTTTACCATGCCTGGACAGTTCTCTACTGAGGAACTCATCGGTTATGAAGGGGGGAACATTAGACAGTATAATTTTGGTTGCGGGCAGCATCAGCGGCTGCACCTGTACAAACAACTCTCTCACCGTGATGCCTGTCTCGATGACGCAGTTCACCTTCTCCACCTGATCCAGAAAGATCACCACCGCGCTGTTCATCCGCGCCAAGGACTTGATGCTTCCGTGTCCGACCTTCTCCCCCACGGCCAGCCCGATCTCCTCCACAGTGCACGCGAAGCTGGCGGAGATCCTAATGCCATGCTTCCGCGTGAGCTTGGCAAAGTCTCCATTTACCATGGCGCCGTCAGACGCCGGCCGGCGAGACGCCGGCAGGAGAAGCCCACACAAACACCCCACACACACCACCCAAAAGCACGAAAAGTAAACCAAAACAACTACCACCTATAAACGATGTTAAATTAAACCCATTATACAAGAAATAAACGGTAAATATGACGACAAACGTCTCGCTCCTCTCTCTCTTTTACCCTCCGAAAAATCCCAGCATGCACCAGGAAAGAAGAAGAAGAAGAAGAAGAAGAAGAAGAAGAAGAAGAAGAAGAAGAAGAAGAAGAAGAAGAAGAAGAAGAAGAAGAAGATCAATTTGCATCCTAATGTTCTTCTATAGTTGTTGAAACCAGTTGTGTTGCCCCCTACTGGCCGAGCATGTTTTATGTGAGTCTTCCGAATCTTTTTTTGTTTGCGTTCCCTTGAGTTTGGTGGAGATATGTTCTAATAAACACCGTTGACGTGGACAGGAAGGAGGGGGAGGGGGAGGGGGGAGGGTAAAATGTGGACGAGCTCTTTAGTTTAGTAGTGTGCTAATTTATATTTATCGACTGACAAGTAATTAAATGTAACTGGTACTTTGCGGTAAATAGTCCAAGTAATAAGTCCCCGAATGTCCCCAATGAACGACTCCAAATAGTCTAATCTTTGTGGTGTTAAACGGAGCACAACGTCTCATCTTCTAAATAAATGTAGCTAACGCCATCAACGTCGGAGCGCGTCCTCGTCAAGGTTCCCCCACTGCTCCAACAAGCGTCAAAGACAAGGTTCCATGAACACCGGTGACATCATCAGCTTCCTAATTTATTCACCACAGCATGAAATGCATATAGAGAGAGAGAGAGAGAGAGAGAGAGAGAGAGAGAGAGAGAGAGAGAGAGAGAGAGAGAGAGAGAGAGAGAGAGAGAGAGAGAGAGAGAGAGAGAGAGAGAGAGAGAGAGATTGGGGTGTGAAAACATGTGAAAGGCAGGCATACTTAATTTAAATGAACATGTAAATCGTATACGTGGAAGCATGTTCTCTTCTACGACTCATGAGCCAACTGTCTCTCTCTGTCTCCACACGTCCCGTCGTCTCTAGCTGCTAAAGCATGCAGATGGCGGGAGTCAATCGAAGCAGAGAGGCATAAGGATGTACGTACGTATATATATTTATATATATATATACACAGATGGTTATTTACATGCCGTTCCCCCATGGACAATCGATTGATGTTGTTACCTGCACTCGACTCAAGGGGTGTTTTTCAAATTGGTTCAAACAGACACACACATCACTGACACAAACACACGCATTCAATTTAGATTCAATATGTTATTTTCCTTCCTTTTGACAGCTGGCCTATGTTGAAGCCATATGGTAACACACACACACAAAAGGGAAGATAGGTAGATAGTGATTCAAAGACCTTGCAGATGTTCTGTATGTATGGTATGCACACTTCCTGCATGTAGGTGGATTCATATAACCCCAAAAATAAATACACATTTCTGTTAGTTTGATTAAAACAAATGTATCGATTGACCCAAAAAAGGGAACGTGCCAATCATTTCAAATGTCTATACATTTATACATGTATCAATGTATACATGTATACATTGATACACACATCAATCTGTGTATCAATGTGTGTGTGAACGGGTGAACGTGAGGCTCCCCTTGATATGCACACAAAGCCATCGATCAGCGAGCCGTCCAAAACGAGATGAACCTCTTCCTCTCCTTCTTCGGTACGCCTCACACACATGCAAGCCTTACATTCACACCGTTTTCACACTGGGCTAAAATACGGTATTCGCCGCGCTGCGAAACTAGTTTTGCTTCGCTTTTGCTTTCACACTGGCAAGTAATGTGCATTCGCTACCCAACTAGTGCGCATTAACTAATCCACCTTGGGGGGGTGGTTTAGATCCCGAAGTAACTAGTTTGGGTGCAAAACAATCAAACTACTACGGGTTTCACTTCCCGTGTGTGTGAACAGAATCTTTAATGCGCATTACTTTCACTTCACACAAAACTTACCAGTCTCCTAATTTAATGCGCATTCGCTTCTCTATCGTGTGTGTGAACGAAAACCTGGTATCGAGAGAGCAGAGAATCGTGACTTAGAAGAGAGTGTGAACATAAAGTGTATTCGATGCGTACTAACTAATACGGTATCCACACCCGTATGAACTGATACGGGAGTCGATACCGTATGCGGTGTGAAAACGGTATAAGAAGATATCCCCCCCCCCTCAACGAGTCCCCCACGTATCAATCTGCGTGAAGACGCAGAATTCTTAACACGTGTGGCGAGACGGACAGACAGATATCTGAGAGTGAGGTCGGTTTTGGCACCGTTTTGAAAAACACCACCAAACACTAAGGTAATACTTTTTGCTGCTTGTCACTTAAATCTTGAACAGGGTGTGCAGTGGAGCCCACAAGTGGGACGGGGGCTTCCAATATGTACCAGGGGTCCCAGCTGTCCCCACAGCCTACCTGCCTTTAATTGGATGGCAACAGACATGAATGGAAAATCATTGGGCTTGTCACAGCACACACTCTCTTACTCTCTCTTACTCTCTCTCTCTCTCTCTCTCTCTCCTCTCTCTCTCTCTCTCTCTCTCTCTCTCCTCTCTCTCTCTCTCTCTCTCTCTCTCCTCTCTCTCTCTCTCTCTCTCTCTCTCTCTCTCTCTCTCTCTCTCTCCTCTCTCTCTCTCTCTCTCTCTCTCTCTCTCTCTCTCTCTCTCTCTCTCTCCCGCAGATGGAGGGAGAGAAGAGGGAGGGAGTCACAGTGTGTGTGTGTGTGTGTGTGTGTGTGTGTGTGTGTGTGTGTGTGTGTGTGTGTGTGTGTGTGTGTGTGTGGCAAAGCGTAAGTGAGAGAGGGAAAGAGCAAGCGAGGGGGGATGAGAGAGAGGCAGAGAGAGAGAGAGAGAGAGAGAGAGAGAGAGAGAGAGAGAGAGAGAGAGAGAGAGAGAGAGAGAGAGAGAGAGAGAGAGAGAGAGAGAGAGAGAGAGAGCGCACATCCAAAATACAGACAGACAGGCCCAGGATAAGTGCAAATAATTTCGCAGCGGGAGCTCAGGAGACAAACGGAAATAGGGGGAAAAGGCCCTTAATACGTGTCCTATTCCTTCATTACTTTGTTTATTTGTGTCATTTCATTTGTATTCCAACACGTCTTCCCACGTATCTGGGAACCGCTGCGTGACAGAGTAAATAGGTCTGTTATAACACTGAGTGAGCGACTGAGTATAGACACACTGGGTATGTGTATAACTACTATTTTGCATGTTCTCGTGTGCAGAAAGTGAAGTGTGTGTGAAGTGAAGTGAAGTGTGTGTGAAGTGAAGTGAAGTGTGTGTGAAGTGAAGTGTGTGTGTTGTGAAAAATAAAAGATTTTTCAACCCCCAAGGAGGAAAAACAAGTGATCGAGAAGCAGAGAAGAACCTACAAAAATATAAATAAAGAATATAGAATTTGTGGATACCAAACAAAAAAAGTTAAATGAAACCAAAAACAGGAACAATTGATAGTAATCCACTCCTAGTATATGGTCATATTCAGAGGGGAAGCGAGCTGGTCTGGTCTGTCTAACACACGGAACAGAACCAAGATGTGGTGGTCAGACATAAAGACTTAATGAAGGTCGCTGTGAGCTGGTTCCCTGCATGCAGGGGCAACCTGCATGCAGGGAGGCACTGCAATGGAAGAGAAGAGAGGAGACTGAGGAGGATACACTGTATAGGCCCGCGCCTGAGTGGATAATGTGTGTGTGTGTGTGTGTGTGTGTATAGGTGTGTGTGTGTGTGTGTGTGTGTGTATAGGTGTGTGTGTGTGTGTGTGTGTGTGTGTGTGTGTGTGTGTGTGTGTGTGTGTGTGTGTGTGTGTGTGTGTGTGTGTGTGTGTGTGTGTGTGTGTGTGTGTGTATAGGTGTGTGTGTGTGTGTGTGTGAATATACTTATATGGCCGCAAAGAAATACCGTCCCTCCCCCCCTCCCCCAACCAACCTCCCCCCTCCCCCCAACCAACCTCCCCCCTCCCCCACCTCACCCAACCAACCTCCCCCCTTCCCCCCTCACCCAACCAACCTCCCCCCTCCCCCCCCCTCCCCCAACCAACCTCCCCCCTCCCCCCTCCCCCACCTCACCCAACCAACCTCCCCCCCCTCACCCAACCAACCTCCCCCCTCCCCCAACCAACCTCCCCCCTCCCCCACCTCACCCAACCAACCTCCCCCCCTCCCCCCCCTCACCCAACCAACCTCCCAGGGAGACACGTGGAAAACTGAAACTAAAATACATTTAATAGAATAAGAGAGAGAGAGAGAGAGAGAGAGAGGAGAGAGAGAGAGAGAGAGAGAGAGAGAGAGAGAGAGAGAGAGAGAGAGAGAGAGAGAGAGAGAGACGACAGGGGGGGGAGAGAGAGAAAAGAGAGCTAGAGTGAGAGCAAAGCCAGCCGCTGTCACTCTATGACACCCTTTTACACCAAAGTGATTTGCATGGCAGTCAGACGCAGTGCCTCAATCATAACTGCAGTATAGTCACAGAGTGTTAGTGGAAACACACACACACACACACACACACACACACACACACACACACACCAAATGTGAGCACATCAAATCTGCAAAAACTGTTGAAAGGCACTTCAAAATATAGCCCTAAAAACTACCAAATGTCCAATTGAAAACCTACATGAGGATACGCATGTCAAACTGAGTGCATGTGGGATGCATGACACACACACACACATACATGCATGGGAGGGTTTTGGCTGCGGTTTTGGCTGGGTTCCTGCATGTGTATGTGTGTGTGTGTGTGTGTGTGTGTGTGTGTGTGTGTGTGTGTGTGTGTGTGTGTGTGTGTGTGTGTGTGTGTGTGTGTGTGTGTGTGTGTGTGTGTGTGCAGTGGAATGCAGCGTTGCGGCGGATGGGGACATTGGCAGCTGTCAGCATGTCTCCTCCGGTGTGATCCATGTGCTCATCTGTCGCCGTGGCGCCCGTCACACCAGAGTGTAGAATCATCATCTGACATACAGCATCCCAATGGCTTCCCCTCGGCCACATCTCTCTCTCTCTCTCTCTCTCTCTCTCTCTCTCTCTCTCTCTCTCTCTCTCTCTCTCTCTCTCTCTCTCTCTCTCTCACACACACTCTCTCTCTCCATTTCAGTTTGTTTCCTTCTCTCTCTTGTGCTTTCTGTCTCTCGATGTGGCCCTATATTTATCCATCTCTTTGCTCTCTCTCTATGATTCATTCTCTCTCTCTCTCTCTCTCTCTGCTTCATTCTCTCTCTCTCTGCTATTCTCTCTCTCTCTCTCTCTCTCTCTCTCTCTTTCTCTCTCTCTGCTATTCTCTCTCTCTCTCTCTCTCTCTCTCTCTCTCTCTCTCTCTCTCTCTCTCTCTCTCTCTCTCTCTCTCTCTCTCTCTCTCTCTCTCTCTCTCTCTCTCTCTCTCTCTCTCTCTCTCTCTCTCTCTCTCTCTCTCTCTCTCTCTCTCTCTCTCTCTCTCTCTCTCTCTCTCTCTCTCTCTCTCTCTCTCCCTCCCTCCCTCCCCCCAGGTATGTTTTGTTCTTGTTCGGTCCTATTTTCCCTTATTCCCATCCACGGTCTTTCAGTGCTTTGAATCCTCCACTGACTCAACAGGTAGAACCAGGGGGACATCTGCAAATGGCTGTTCTTGCTCTTTCCAAGCCTGAAAACATGTGTCTGCGCCAGCCTTGCGCAAGCATAAAAACAAACAAGTAATCACATCACAGAACAGAATACATCTAGTGTGTGTGTGTGTATGTGTGTGTGTGTATCTTCGTGTGCGGGCCTGTGTGTGTGTGTGTGTCGAAGAAGCATAAATATACATTGTCACCCACATACACAAACACAGATCCACTTTTGGAAACACTATTATACACTATAGATAGTATGTACTTCTGCCTCACCTGAGCACACACACACACACACACACACACACACACACACACACACACACACACACACACACACACACACACACACACACACACACACACACACACACACACACACACACACACACACACACACACACACACACACACACACACACACACACACACACACACACACACACACACACACACAATGCTGTGGAACTCGGGGACAAAGGAGGAACGTAGAATACTCAGAATAGTCAGATCAAGTAGCAGATGTGACTTTATCTATGAACACATCTACAGGTGTGTGTGTGTGTGTGTGTGTGTGTGTGTGTGTGTGTGTGTGTGTGTGTGTGTGTGTGTGTGTGTGTGTGTGTGTGTGTGTGTGTGTGTGTGTGTGTGTGTGTGTGTGTGTGTGTGTGTGTGTGTGTGTGTGTGTGTGTGTGTGTGTGACTCTGATACGGCCCCTACAGTCCCGGTGGATACAACAAACAACAACAAAAAAATAGCAGATCGCTGACAAAGCCAACCTGAGAGGCCCGAGATGACACCTGGAAACTGAACTAAAATAAATGTTTTCCTTCCATGGTCTCAAGGTGAAGGAACTATATCTGAACACACACACACACACACACACACACACAAACACACAAAGACTCACACACATACACATTTTGCACACACACACAGCTACCTCGAGGCTGTGGCAAAGGTATTAGAAGACCATTGTAACGATTGTACGTTTTCCCCCTCGTATTACGTATACCTCCTGAGGTGCTGTGAACATGAATAAATCTACACTAACACTCTCCTCCCTCCCCCTCCCTCCCTCCCTCCCTCCCTCCCCCCCTTCAGTGGTTTGCATTGCTGCCTCACAGCAAGAAGGTCCCAGGTTCGAGTCCCTGGGCTGGGTGGGTGGGGGGGGGGGACCTTTCTGTGTGTGGGGTTTGCATTCTCTCATCTGTGTTTCCTCCGGGTGTGTCTGCTTCCTCCCACACAAACACAAAACACAAATCATGCAAGTGATGACTTCTGCTCTGCCCATAAGCAATGCAGGGGCACTACTACTACTACTACTACTACTACTCCTGGAGTTGGTTCCCAGGTGCTCTAGTGCTTAGTGTGCCACGCCTCCTCCATAGCATCGGATGGGTAAAACGCAGAGATTGCAATTTCTCCGCACAGGGATTTATAAAGTATGTCATTATCATTATAATAATAATTATTATTGTTATTATTACTTATGTACTTCAAGATTCAAGATTCAAGATTTGTATTTGCCATTTGCAACAAGTGCAATGGAACCCTCACTCCTCATCCACTCCCACAGTGTGGATTTCAACAGGAATACTAATAAAAAAATACTATACTCAATAAAAATGAACACAAGTGGCAGCGCTCCTAGCAGTTCAGTGCCCAGAGCAGGGCAGTGTCACTGCCTGTGGACAAACACCATCCTGTACACTAGGAGATGGATATTTAATGCACCCACAACACATGATGAAAGCCAATTCTAAAGCCATGCCAAAGTAAACCCATACCCAAGCCCTTTTGGAGACATACAGGTTTGTGAAGGTGTGCTGCGTGGCACAGAACCAGAACATCGGGCTGGGACAGTGACTCATAACAGGTCATTAACATTCCATAACATCATACTTTGATGGACTTCCTGGACTCATTATAGTTACTGTTCTGTACTGCACTGTATTCATCATGATGCTGCTGCACTACTGGCACTTGTGATGAAAAATGCGTTTAAATGCTTTTTGCACAATTCAACACATGTACATATCATCCATCAGTCACTTTATAGTTATTTTTCATGTTTCATTTTTATTGTGTGTAGTATTTTTATAATATTGTGTTTTAGAAATGCATACTGCGGGAGAGGATGGGGAGGAAGCGTTCCATTGTAATTGAAAAATCTTGAATCTTGAATCCGTGCTTCACAGCACACACACACACACACACACACACACACACACACACACACACACACACACACACACACACACACACACACACACACACACACACACACACACACACACACACACACACACACACACACACACACACACACACACACACACACACACCACACACACACACACACACACACACACACACACACACACACACACACACACACACACACACACACACTATTCCACCCAACCACCATCTCCGCAGACACCCGGATTTTCTCTCACTCTCTGTTTCCCTCGCTCTCTTTCTTGCACACACACACACACACACACACACACACACACACACACACACACACACACACACACACACACACACACACACACACACACACACACACACACACACACACACACACACACACACACACACACACACACACACACACACACACACACACACACACACACACACACACACACACACACACACACACACACACACACAGAGAGGGGAGAGTAGACCTACTGCAGCTCGGTGGAGAGGTTAAGCGCTCGCAGCCCAGACACGGCCATTATCCACAGTGTGATGGACATTGTGTATCACGCCCCCTTTTAATGTGGCCAATCATATTTGCTATTCTCCAACCGCTGCACATATAGCTCCGTATCGACCGGTGGAGTAATCACTCAGTTTAAACCTTTGTCCGCAGGTATCCCCTTCTCGGGGAGGAGAAAATAGGTATACAAAAATACCAGCCATCTGCCAAATGTGTGCTCCCCCCCCCCCCCCCCCCCCCCCCCCACACCCGAGTGGGTCTTAATCTTAACCCAGACGGTGTGGGACCTCCTTTTCCCTTAGTTAGGTTAGCTGGCCGGCCCTAAAGGGCCCGGAGTGAGAAACCGCTACGGTGGGTAACAACGCATGTGGCAAGCACCACATATAAAAAGGGCATCTTGTTGAGGCCTTATTGGCCACCGCAACGTGAGTACAATGGAATCCCCATTTACTCCCGCAGTATGAATTTCGAAAACAATACTATAAAAATACGGATAGATATTATAAAAGTAGTGACTGATGGATGGTATGTACATGTTTTGAATTGAGCAAAACACATTTAAAAGCATTTTAAAGTGCCAGTAGTGCAGCAGCATCATAAATACAGTGCAGAACAGTGCAGTAACTGTAATGAGACCAGAAAGTCCAGCAAAGTTTGATAGTGTAATGTTAATGACAGTTCAGTATGGCGCACTGCCTGTGGATAACAACTATCCTTCAACCTGGCAGTCCTGGTGTGTGTGTGTGTGTGTGTGTGTGTGTGTGTGTGTGTGTGTGTGTGTGTGTGTGTGTGTGTGTGTGTGTGTGTGTGTGTGTGTGTGTGTGTGTGTGTGTGTGTGTGTGAGGCAGCAGAGAGAGCATCCAAGGTCTGCTGGGATCTTTGCCATAACCTCGGCTGGACAAGCTGCTTGTGTCTGTGGAAGTGCTTCTCTTCCCCATCCACCCCACCCATTGCTATGGCCCTAATGGGCCCAGGATCCGTCTCTCAGTAAGTTGCTGCTGGGTAATAGGGCGTTACCATTAGCTGTGTTTGTTTCACGATCGGTGGAGAGAGAGAGAGAGAGAGAGAGAGAGAGAGAGAGAGAGAGAGGAGAGAGAGAGAGAGAGAGAGAGAGAGAGAGAGAGAGAGAGAGAGAGAGAGAGAGAGAGAGAGAGTGTGGATGTGTGGATACAGAAAAAAAAGAAAATAACTATTGAAAGCTCCGTCCCCGTCTGCGTAAATTCAAGATTCAAGATGTTTTAATTTGCCATGTGAGACGGAATGTGTAATGGAATACTAACTCTCCATTCACTTCCTCATCACAGGCTGATGAGGAATCCGGTTAATTGCAATAGTTTACATGCTAGATAATTTCCTCCAGTGTGTGTTGGTGGCTGTTTTAACCTGTGGGCCTTGATTAACAAGGACCCACAGCCATTGAGTAATCAGTCTGACTGGGGCCAGGTGAGGCTGCTTCAACCAGACTCTAATCAGTCTGACTGGGGCCAGGTGAGGCTGCTTCAACCAGACTCTAATCAGTCTGACTGGGGCCAGATGAGGCTGCTTCAACCAGACTCTAATCAGTCTGACTGGGGCCAGGTGAGGCTGCTTCAACCAGACTCTAATCAGTCTGACTGGGGCCAGGTGAGGCTGCTTCAACCAGACTCTAATCAGTCTGACTGGGGCCAGATGAGGCTGCTTCAACCAGACTCTAATCAGTCTGACTGGGGGCCAGGTGAGGCTGCTTCAACCAGACTCTAATCAGTCTGACTGGGGCCAGGTGAGGCTGCTTCAACCAGACTCTAATCAGTCTGACTGGGGCCAGATGAGGCTGCTTCAACCAGACTCTAATCAGTCTGACTGGGGCCAGGTGAGGCTGCTTCAACCAGACTCTAATCAGTCTGACTGGGGCCAGGTGAGGCTGCTTCAACCAGACTCTAATCAGTCTGACTGGGGCCAGATGAGGCTGCTTCAACCAGACTCTAATCAGTCTGACTGGGGCCAGGTGAGGCTGCTTCAACCAGACTCTAATCAGTCTGACTGGGGCCAGGTGAGGCTGCTTCAACCAGACTCTAATCAGTCTGACTGGGGGCCAGGTGAGGCTGCTTCAACCAGACTCTAATCAGTCTGACTGGGGGCCAGGTGAGGCTGCTTCAACCAGATTCTAATCAGTCTGACTGGGGCCAGATGAGGCTGCTTCAACCAGACTCTAATCAGTCTGACTGGGGCCAGGTGAGGCTGCTTCAACCAGACTCTAATCAGTCTCACTGGGGCCAGGTGAGGCTGCTTCAACCAGACTCTAATCAGTCTGACTGGGGCCAGGTGAGGCTGCTTCAACCAGACTCTAATCAGTCTCACTGGGGCCAGGTGAGGCTGCTTCAACCAGACTCTAATCAGTCTGACTGGGGCCAGGTGAGGCTGCTTCAACCAGACTCTAATCAGTCTGACTGGGGCCAGGTGAGGCTGCTTCAACCAGACTCTAATCAGTCTGACTGAGGCCAGGTGAGGCTGCTTCAACCAGCCACCAACAACACACACTCCACACTATAGTATACTACAATACAATATACTATTCTATATACTATACTATATACAACACCATACTATAACAATACTATACACAATAAAGAACAGTAAAGTGACGGATGGATGATACAGTAAACATGTATCATTATGTATTCAATGGCTTATGACGAAGTCATCTGCTGAACGAGGAGATCGTAGCAAACGAGGAGACAGCCAAGCAGCATCCAGGATAACAAGAGCTCAGTGAGGACAGCTTCGTGCTGTAATGTATGGGGAGGCCTGTGTACAGTGTGTACAGTACATGCATACACACATACACACACATACACACATACACACATACACACATATACACATACACACATATACACATACACACATATACACATACACACATACACACATATATACACATACACACATATACACATATACACATATACACATACACACATATACACACATATACACACATACACATACACACATACACACAAGCCCCTCAGGTCAACAACGCTTCAGTACCTCTTTGATTACATTCATCTTCCCCGTTGTATGGATGGCTCTCTCTCTCTCTCTCTCTCTCTCTCTCTCTCTCTCTCTCTCTCTCTCTCTCTCTCTCTCTCTCTCTCTCTCTCTCTCTCTCTCTCTCTCTCTCTCTCTCTCTCTCTCTCTCTCTCTCTCTCTCTCTCTCTCTCTCTCTCTCTCTCTCTCTCTCTCTCTCTCTCTCTCTCTCTCTCTCTCTCTCTCTCTCTCTCTCTCTCTCCAGGTGCGGTCGCCTCACAACGGAAGGTTGCTGGTTCGATCCCCCGTCTCCTCCTCCTAGCAAAAACTGTCGGGGTGTCATTGAGCAAGACCCCCTAACCCTAACTGCTCCTGACCTGCTGGCTGTGGTCTCCTTCCATGGCTGATGACTCCGCCTTCAGTGGATGAATGAATGTGTGTGTGAATGGGTGAATGTGAGCATGACTTGTAAAGTGCTTTGGATAAGAAGCGCTGTATAAAGGCAGTCCATTTACCATGAGAGAGTAGAACCACCACAGAGGACGCTAACACACGTGGAGCCAGTGAACACAGCTGTGCATGTTCACTCCAACGTTTACCTTTTCCTTCCCCGTAGTAAGAGTGTGTTTTATGGAAATAACGGTGGAAGAATGGTCTGGGAAAGTGGCACTTTCCTTTAGTGGGAAAAGTTGATTGTATATCATTTTCTCAAGGGGGAGGTCTGTATAAAATATAATACAACAACAGTGAAAACGTTTAGAATAATGCCATGTTAATATTAGTTCTGAAGTGAAGGGCAATAAAATGAGAAAGACCTATAGAACGTTGTTTTTCCCCCTCTCTCTCTCTCTCCATGTTGTTCTATTCCCTGTAGTGCTGCTGGTGCCATCGGTACACAGTCAGTTAGATGCAGCAGCGGAGCATGGAGACCAGGGCCAGAGCGAGCGAGAGCCAGACAGACAGACAGACAGACAGACAGACAGACAGACAGACAGACAGACAGACACCATGGATGAGAGATCGTCTCTTGGCGGCGCCCTGCCCGCTGTCTGGGAGGCTGCTGACCCACTCACTGTGAAGCTCCTCCCCCCCACCTTCCCTCCCTAGTAGCAGACCCATCGTTCATGTGTTATGAACCCTGCCTGCTTTTTATTTTCTCCTGCGCTGAATGCTCCGTGATAAGGGTCTAAGGAGGGAGGCTGGTTGTTCTGGAACACTCATCGGGTACAGGAATGATGCACATGCCATTACACACTGGGGAAAGTTCCACACTTCCCCAATTTCTAACTCTTTGCATTTAAACTGAAGTTTACGCAATCCTAGCTCATGGTTCAAAACATAAGGGTCGTGGGGACGAAACAAACATATATATATATAGAGGTCAGTCTCTGGTTAGTAGAGCCTGGGGAAACACACAGCAAGCCAGGGTGAGACAGGTACGAGCGGATCAGAACGCTAACACACAGCAAGCGAGGGTGAGACAGGTAGAGTACGAGCGGATCAGAACGCTAGCACACAGCAAGCGAGGGTGAGACAGGTACGAGCGGATCAGAACGCTAGCACACAGCAAGCGAGGGTGAGACAGGTAGAGTACGAGCGGATCAGAACGCTAGCACACAGCAAGCGAGGGTGAGACAGGTACGAGCGGATCAGAACGCTAACACACAGCAAGCGAGGGTGAGACAGGTAGAGTACGAGCGGATCAGAACGCTAGCACACAGCAAGCGAGGGTGAGACAGGTAGAGTACGAGCGGATCAGAACGCTAGCACACAGCAAGCGAGGGTGAGACAGGTAGAGTACGAGCGGATCAGAACGCTAACACACAGCAAGCGAGGGTGAGACAGGTAGAGTACGAGCGGATCAGAACGCTAACACACAGCAAGCGAGGGTGAGACAGGTAGAGTACGAGCGGATCAGAACGCTAGCACACAGCAAGCGAGGGTGAGACAGGTAGAGTACGAGCGGATCAGAACGCTAGCAGCTCCCTCGTCTGTCGCCAAAGCAGTTGCCTGTAAGTTAAATTAAACTAATAATCAGATAACGACCGCTTCCCCCCAGGTCCTCTCAGGTCTCTGGTCTGGTGACGTTGTGGTGCGTTGACCTCAGTCTCTCTCTGGCTGAGGACAGGCCGTCGGGGGTGGATGTGCGGGTGAACCTTAATCAGTGAGCAGCTGTGTTCAATTGTAGAGTTGATTATCGGTGACCTCGCCGGGTTTCCCCTCAGCTGGGGGGCAGCCGACCCGTCACACATTAAGGAGGCCTTGTTGTCGTCTTACAGGACAAACACAGGTGCCGCTCATTCCACTGACTGCCGGTGCTTGGCGTGAATTGATCAGAGCAAACGGTACACACAGACATGGATGAGATCACACACACACACACACACACATGCATGAGATTACACACACACACACACATGGATGAGATTACACACACACACACACACACACACACACACACACATGGATGAGATCACACACACACACATGGATGAGATTACACACATACACACACACATGGATGAGATCACACACAAACATGGATGAGATTACACACACACACACACACACACACGGATGAGATCACACACATTACATCACATTACATAACATTCCAGTCATTTAGCAGACGCTTTTATCCAAAGCGACTTACAATAGTGTGTTACAACAAAGGAAGTTAAGAGAACAACTCGTCACCAGAAATCAAAAGTACATTTCATGCACACATGGATGAAATCACACACACACACACACACACACACACACACACACAGATAGATGAGATCTCACACACACACACACGCATGATGAATCACACACAGATGGATGAGATTACACACATGGATGAGATCACACAGTTAACATCTTCATATATAACGATACACACATGTATACACATACACGCAGTGCATGCATTGAACACAACCACTCGTAAGATGAATTTAACATTAATTGTTGGCTTGTTTTCACAAGATCATGCGGCGCACACACAGACACACACACAAACACACACACACACACACAGATACACATACAAACACACACGCACACACACACACACACACACACACACACACTGTGTGTGTGTGTTGACTAGTTTCTTAGCAACTGTGCAATCTCAAACACTCCACTTTGTGCTTTGTTTGGGCCATATTCTGCATGTATACTAATGGATGGATACTCGTTGGTGGAACAGGGAATATATTCTCTTACACAACTAAAATAATATATAACGACCCCCTGGTAGGTAATCCTAAACCATCCATCCATCCATCCATCGTCTCCCTCTTATCCGGGTCGGGTCACGGAGGTAGCAGCTCCAGCAGGGGACTCCAAACTTCCCTCTCCCTCATATCAACATGGACCAGCTCTGACTTGGGGATCCCGAGGCATTCCCAGGCCAGTGTGGAGATGTAATCACCCCACCTGTACCTCGGTCTGCCCCGTGGTCTCTTCCCAGTTGGATGTGCCTGGAAAACCTCCCTCGGGAGGCGACCAGGAAGCATCCTTACTAGATGCCCAAATCATCTCAACTGGCTTCTTTCTAGGAGCAGCAGAATAACCCCAAACCATTATGGTACAGAAAATGTTGTTGTGAAAGATTTAGTTCACGTATGTTTGTTTGTTTCATGTGAATGTTGGCCCAAACGGAGACTAAGACGCACGTGACACAAAAATACCTCAAAGTGTTTGACGCATGTGCAGAGCATGTTAACTACAGAAGGACATTGGTCAATTCTTTTTTTCTATTTGCATTTTTCATCCCTTTTTTTTGGCCTGGGGACTGGAGGTGAGACCCCAGAACGTGTTGACTGAACAGCGTGTCAGCCACATGGGGAGAATGGCATTCCATATCAACATACACGTTGTGAATACATGTACATACTTAACTGATGAGATCAAAGAAAGTCTAAATGTTGCACAAATTAAAACAAGGTTTAAAAAAGGGAGGTATAGATTGGATAGAATATAGTGTCAAAATTGAAACTCTTGTTTTTATAATTTTTGTTTTATTCATTTAGTTTAAGTTTGTTTTAACTGGAAGGCTCTTCGGATCAATTGATTAGGAAATAACAGGTTAGGCTAGCTAGCTAGTTAGCTACAGTCTAAACCCTTTCGGTCAGCCGAGTCTCTGTTTCGACTAAATATATATTGTATATATTATTATATATTAGTATATATATTAGTATATATATATTATAAAAAATAAACTTATTCATACATTCATTCATTTAGAAAACAGACTTGTAAGAGAGGCCGGCTCCGTCTCTCCCAGAGTATCATTTAGCAGATGCCAACCAAACAGACTTCATGTTTAACTGAATGGCTATCGTTGCTATTGGACTTTTTGTCTCTTGTATCCTGACCTCTGAGCAACTTCATTCACACCCAAACTCCCCGCACACCAAGACATGCACACACACAGTCGCCAAAGCAGTTGCCCGTAAGTTAAATTAAACTTGCGCAAAGTTGTCCAATAATAATCAGATAACGACCGCTTACCCCCAGGTCCTCTCAGGTCTCTGGTCTGGTGACGTTGTGGTGCGTTGACCTCAGTCTCTCTCTGGCTGAGGACAGGCCGTCGGGGGTGGATGTGCGGGTGAACCTTAATCAGTGAGCAGCTGTGTTCAATTGTATAGTTGATTATCGGTGACCTCGCCGGGTTTCCCCTCAGCTGGGGGGCAGCCGACCCGTCACACATTAAGGAGGCCTTGTTGTCGTCTTACAGGACAAACACAGGTGCCGCTCATTCCACTGACTGCCGGTGCTTGGCGTGAATTGATCAGAGCAAACGGTACACACAGACATGGATGAGATCACACACACACACACACACACATGCATGAGATTACACACACACACACACATGGATGAGATTACACACACACACACACACACACACACACACACACACATGGATGAGATCACACACACACACATGGATGAGATTACACACATACACACACACACATGGATGAGATCACACACAAACATGGATGAGATTACACACACACACACACACACACGGATGAGATCACACACATTACATCACATTACATAACATTCCAGTCATTTAGCAGACGCTTTTATCCAAAGCGACTTACAATAGTGTGTTACAACAAAGGAAGTTAAGAGAACAACTCGTCACCAGAAATCAAAAGTACATTTCATGCACACATGGATGAAATCACACACACACACACACACACACACACACACAGATAGATGAGATCTCACACACACACACACGCATGGATGAAATCACACACAGATGGATGAGATTACACACATGGATGAGATCACACAGTTAACATCTTCATATATAACGATACACACATGTATACACATACACGCAGTGCATGCATTGAACACAACCACTCGTAAGATGAATTTAACATTAATTGTTGGCTTGTTTTCACAAGATCATGCGGCGCACACACAGACACACACACAAACACACACACACACACACAGATACACATACAAACACACACGCACACACACACACACACACACACACACTGTGTGTGTGTGTTGACTAGTTTCTTAGCAACTGTGCAATCTCAAACACTCCACTTTGTGCTTTGTTTGGGCCATATTCTGCATGTATACTAATGGATGGATACTCGTTGGTGGAACAGGGAATATATTCTCTTACACAACTAAAATAATATATAACGACCCCCTGGTAGGTAATCCTAAACCATCCATCCATCCATCCATCGTCTCCCTCTTATCCGGGTCGGGTCACGGAGGTAGCAGCTCCAGCAGGGGACTCCAAACTTCCCTCTCCCTCATATCAACATGGACCAGCTCTGACTTGGGGATCCCGAGGCATTCCCAGGCCAGTGTGGAGATGTAATCACCCCACCTGTACCTCGGTCTGCCCCGTGGTCTCTTCCCAGTTGGATGTGCCTGGAAAACCTCCCTCGGGAGGCGACCAGGAAGCATCCTTACTAGATGCCCAAATCATCTCAACTGGCTTCTTTCTAGGAGCAGCAGAATAACCCCAAACCATTATGGTACAGAAAATGTTGTTGTGAAAGATTTAGTTCACGTATGTTTGTTTGTTTCATGTGAATGTTGGCCCAAACGGAGACTAAGACGCACGTGACACAAAAATACCTCAAAGTGTTTGACGCATGTGCAGAGCATGTTAACTACAGAAGGACATTGGTCAATTCTTTTTTTCTATTTGCATTTTTCATCCCTTTTTTTGGCCTGGGGACTGGAGGTGAGACCCCAGAACGTGTTGACTGAACAGCGTGTCGGCCACATGGGGAGAATGGCATTCCATATCAACATACACGTTGTGAATACATGTACATACTTAACTGATGAGATCAAAGAAAGTCTAAATGTTGCACAAATTAAAACAAGGTTTAAAAAAGGGAGGTATAGATTGGATAGAATATAGTGTCAAAATTGAAACTCTTGTTTTTATAATTTTTGTTTTATTCATTTAGTTTAAGTTTGTTTTAACTGGAAGGCTCTTCGGATCAATTGATTAGGAAATAACAGGTTAGGCTAGCTAGCTAGTTAGCTACAGTCTAAACCCTTTCGGTCAGCCGAGTCTCTGTTTCGACTAAATATATATTGTATATATTATTATATATTAGTATATATATTAGTATATATATATTATAAAAAATAAACTTATTCATACATTCATTCATTTAGAAAACAGACTTGTAAGAGAGGCCGGCTCCGTCTCTCCCAGAGTATCATTTAGCAGATGCCAACCAAACAGACTTCATGTTTAACTGAATGGCTATCGTTGCTATTGGACTTTTTGTCTCTTGTATCCTGACCTCTGAGCAACTTCATTCACACCCAAACTCCCCGCACACCAAGACATGCACACACACAGTCGCCAAAGCAGTTGCCCGTAAGTTAAATTAAACTTGCGCAAAGTTGTCCAATAATAATCAGATAACGACCGCTTACCCCCAGGTCCTCTCAGGTCTCTGGTCTGGTGACGTTGTGGTGCGTTGACCTCAGTCTCTCTCTGGCTGAGGACAGGCCGTCGGGGGTGGATGTGCGGGTGAACCTTAATCAGTGAGCAGCTGTGTTCAATTGTATAGTTGATTATCGGTGACCTCGCCGGGTTTCCCCTCAGCTGGGGGGCAGCCGACCCGTCACACATTAAGGAGGCCTTGTTGTCGTCTTACAGGACAAACACAGGTGCTGCTCATTCCACTGACTGCCGGTGCTTGGCGTGAATCGATCAGAGCAAACCGTACACACACACATGGATGAGATCACACACACACACACACACACATGGATGAGATTACACACACACACACACAAATGGATGAGATCACACACAAACATGGATGAGATTACACACACGCACACACACACACACACACACACATGGATGAGATCACACACATGGATGAGATCACACACACACATTACATTACATGACAGTCATTTAGCAGACGCTTTTATCCAAAGCGACTTACAATCGTTTGTTTCAACAAAGGAAGGTAAGAGAACAACTTGTCACCAGAAGTTAAAAGTGCATTTCACACACACATGGATGAAATCACACACACACACACACACACACACACACACACACACAAATGGATGAGATTACACACACACACACACACACACACGCACACACACACACACACATGGATGAGATCGCACAGTTAACATCTTCATATATAACGATACACACATGTATACACATACACGCAGTGCATGCATTGAACACAACCACTCGTAAGATGAATTTAACATTAATTGTTTGTTAGCTTGTTTTCACAAGATCATGCGGCGCACACACAGACACACACACACACACAGACACACACAGACACACACACACACACACACACACACACACACACACACACACACACACACACACACAGACACACAGACACACAGACACAAACACACAGACACACACACACAGACATGCATACACAGACACACACACAGATACACATACAAACACACACGCACACACACATACACATACACTGACTGACTAGTTTCTTAGCAACTGTGCAATCTCAAACACTCCACTTTGTGCTTTGTTTGGGCCATATTCTGCATGTATACTAATGGATGGATACTCGTTGGTGGAACAGGGAATATATTCTCTTACACAACTAAAATAATATATAACGACCCCCTGGTAGGTAATCCTAAACCATCCATCCATCCATCCATCCATCATCTCCCTCTTATCCGGGTCGGGTCACGGAGGTAGCAGCTCCAGCAGGGGACTCCAAACTTCCCTCTCCCTCATATCAACATGGACCAGCTCTGACTGGGGGATCCCGAGGCATTCCCAGGCCAGTGTGGAGATGTAATCACCCCACCTGTACCTCGGTCTGCCCCGTGGTCTCTTCCCAGTTGGATGTGCCTGGAAAACCTCCCTCGGGAGGCGACCAGGAAGCATCCTTACTAGATGCCCAAATCATCTCAACTGGCTTCTTTCTAGGAGCAGCAGAATAACCCCAAACCATTATGGTACAGAAAATGTTGTTGTGAAAGATTTAGTTCACGTATGTTTGTTTGTTTCATGTGAATGTTGGCCCAAACGGAGACTAAGACGCACGTGACACAAAAATACCTCAAAGTGTTTGACGCATGGGCAGAGCATGTTAACTACAGAAGGACATTGGTAAATTGTGAATACATACTTATGTACATACTTAACTGATGAGATCAAAGAAAGTAAATCTGTTGCACAATGTAAAAAAAGGATTAAAGGTTTTGAGTTAATTTAGTTTTATTCATTTAGTTTCATTTCGTTTTATTTGTAAGGCTCTTCAATTAACAGATGCCAACGAGCACACTTCATGTTTAGTAGATCTCTACAGAGAGCCGGTGGAGGGCTGGGAGAGACCTTGTGAAGGATTGAGGAAGACGTCAACCATGGAACAACAATGGCTTCTATTGGACTTTTTGTCTCTTGTATCCTGACCTCTGAGCATCTTCATTCACCCAATCCCCCCGCACACCAAGGCATGCACACACACACACACACACACACACACACACACACACACACACACACACACACACACACACACACACACAAAGACAATCACACACAAACACACACAAACACACACACAAACACACAGGCGCACTCCCAG
>CM051007.1:2942026-2949526 GCA_027704905.1 Muraenolepis orangiensis
CGTCCTCACGTCACCTTTCTTAAGCGTCTCACTCAGTAGATTGTAGATATTGTTCTATTGTTTGCCAACTTACTTACTTACTAATGTAGTTTGAGTTTGAGACGTCAGTCCTTGGAGTCAGGAAGATTCCATCTGCAGTGAATAGGATGATTTCCTTTTGTTTAGCACAGATTCCTAAAAAAGAAAACATCAGTCGATTGCTGAGAAATTAAAATTGGGATCCACTTTGTCATCTTCGTCATCCTTACATCCTCTTCGTCATCACCTCCTACTCTTGCAAGACAGTTTTTCAATGTTTTCAGACATTTTTTCCCACCCTTTTTTTCAAAACAACACAGATAACCTTATTGAAAGACCCCCCCACAATTCTAGAAAATAAACTGGAAGACATCACCAGTGAGCAGAGCCGCGACATAGCGGATAAACACTTAGCGGGCGAGCTTAATGGGCGGCTGTAACAGCAGAGGCGCTCGGTAGTGCAGTACTTCCATCACTTCCATATGCACGAAACGCAACGCATCCTCGGGAAGAGCAATGACTCGCGCAATGACCCGACTCGTACGGCTTAAGTAGTCGTACGAGCGTGTTCGGATCAACAACTCCTACGCTTCAGTGGTTAAAACAAACAAACAAACAGAAGAAAGAAGTTTTACTAGGATCAGAAAAACAAGCACCTAAAAAAACCCTTCAGGTGATGGTCTTTGCAGATCGGTGATCGTACGCCGGTTACTAAGCACAGTAAAGCTCTTACACTTCCCTTTAGTCATTTAGCAGATACTTTAATCCAAAGTCTCTGACAAGTATAGGCTGAGCACACCTGATCAATACCTAAAGAGTACCTAGGAAAAGATTCAGGAAAGATTCTGGAAAGAGTGCGGGACACCGACTGACTGTAACACCGATGGGGGGGACATGCATGCAACGATCATCTGAGGGACCACGTGAAGGAATCCACTGTGCGGTGTCATGATCAGGGTTGTCCACGCCCCGTCGCCCCACCCCACCACCCCACCACAGTGACTCAGCCTGGCTGTCCCTGCAGACCAATGGTCCCAGGATGACTCTCACAGCCTGTCTCTGCTCTCTAAGTCTTACTCTAGCTGGGCTCTAAAGGACACTGCAACCCAACCCTGTCCAAATACTGTCCAGCAGCTAGCCAACCATACACGTATATATGTATATATATAAATATATGTATATATATATTAACAGTATATATCTATATATATCTATATATAGATATATATTGAGGTTTTTTTGTATCTATATAGATATACGTATTTCTCTCTCTCTCTCTCTCTCTCTCTCTCTCTCTCCCTCTCTCTCTCTCTCTCTCTCTCTCTCTCTCTCTCTCTCTCTCTCTCTCTCCCTCTCTCTCTCTCTCTCTCTCTCTCTCTCTCTCTCTCTCTCTCTCTCTCTCTCTCTCTCTCTCTCTCGCTATATATACATATATATATTTATTTCTTTAATATATTTATTTATTTATATATTTATATTGTGGGGGGGGGGGGTTCAAACCCTCCTACAATAACCTCCCCTGAGTTCTTAGAACAGGCGTAGGAAAACAAAATCAATATCCCGCAAACTACTTTTCTCTCTCTCTCTCTCTCTCTCTCTCTCTCTCTCTCTCTCTCTCTCTCTCTCTCTCTCTCTCTCTCTCTCTCTCTCTCTCTCTCTCTCTCTCATGAAAAGCCTCAAAAGTGAAGTCTTTGTCAGACCGCCATATTTATATGCAGCCATCCCAAAACTTCTGCCTGAGTCGGAACTCTCAGACTCAGCGGGGGTCCACCGGGGGGGGGGGGGGGAGGGAGGGGGAGGGGGGAGGGGGGGGGAGGGGGAGGGGGAGGGTGAAGAAGGGAAGAAGATGTATAAAAAAAGAAAAGGAAAGGCACACTGGTGGAATCTGATTGTTACGCAACAGACGAGACCAGAGACAACGCTCATTACTGTCTGTTTTCAGGGGTTTGGTTTGTTTGTTTGTTTGTGTTTGCGGGATGCTTCTCTCTGCCTTGTCTGATTAGCTCTCTCTCTCTCTCTCTCTCTCTCTCTCTCTCTCTCTCTCTCTCTCTCTCTCTCTCTCTCTCTCTCTCTCTCTCTCTCTCTCTCTCTCTCTCTCAATCACTATCTCTCTCTATCTCAACCTCTCTCTTTCTCTCTCCCTCTCTCTCGCTCACTATCTCTCTCTCTCAACCTCTCTCTCTTTCTGTCTCTCTCTCGCTCACTATCTCTCTGTCTCCCCCTCTCTCTCTCTTTCTCTCTCTCTCCCTCTCTCTCCCTCTGTCTCTCTCTCTCTCTTTCTCTCTCCCTCCCTCTCGCTCACTATCTCTCTGTCTCTCTGTCTCTCGCTCTTTCTGTCTCTCTCTCTCTCTCTCTCTCTCTCTCTCTCTCTCTCTCTCTCTCTCTCTCTCTCTCTCTCTCTCTCTCTCTCTCTCTCTCTCTCTCTCTCTCTCTCTCTCTCTCTCTCTCTCTCTCTCTCTCTCTCTCTCTGTGTAAGGCAGTGCCAGGCGGTTGTTTATCGCAAAGCGACAATGCTCATTGTAGACGTTAGTGTTAGCTATTGCCCCCCCGACCGGCCCTAGCTCTTAGGTAGCGTATAGCTTGGTTGGCTCCCAGTTCACTGGCGGGCAGCACTCCAATACTTCTGATGTAGGTACCTGCCCGATAGCGCTAGTGCTAACCAGGGCTTAGACATTGAATGTGCTTTTGACTTGAGTTTGCTGAGTTTGGGTTATTGTTAATGGGTTTTTTTACATCTTCATGATTTAATCTTGTTTTTTTTAGAGATGAGTAGTTAGTCTAAATAGATTTTGTATTTCTCTGTGAAGTGGTTGTATTCTCTGTGTTGTTGTTTTTGTCCCCTGCCAAAAACAAGAAGAGCTCTTCTCAAACCCCCATCTGACGCTCTCTCTCTCTCTCTCTCTCTCTCTCTCTCTCTCTCTCTCTCTCTCTCTCTCTCTCTCTCTCTCTCTCTCTCTCTCTCTCTCTCTCTCTCTCTCTCTCTCTCTCTCTCTCTCTCTCTCCTCATCTCTGTCGGACAGAGATTGATGAAGATTAAAGGCCAATCTAGCGTGTGTACATGGGTATTAAGTCCATTGTGCTCATGTACATGTCAATGTTGATTAGAGAGAGAAAGATGGACATAGTCTATATGCGGTTGTGTATGTAGGTCTCTGTGTGTGTGTGTGTGTGTGTGTGTGTGTGTGTGTGTGTGTGTGTGTGTGTGTGTGTGTGTGTGTCTCTGTGTGTGTGTGTGTGTGTGTGTGTGTGTGTGTGTGTGTGTGTGCGTGTGTGTGTGTGTGTGTGTGTGTGTGTGTGTGTGTGTGTGTGTGTGTGTGTGTGTGTGCGTGTGTGTGTGTGTGTGTGTGTGTGTGCGTGTGTGTGTGCGTGTGTGCGTGTGTGTGTGTGTGTGTGTGTGTCCATAAATGTACCATGCATTTATGAACACCCGTGTATGCATATGGTACCCCGTAGCATGTATTTCTTTAGCTTGTGTGTATGTGTGTGTGTGTGTGTGTGTGTGTGTGTGTGTGTGTGTGTGTGTGTGTGTGTGTGTGTGTGTGTGTGTGCGTGTGTGTGTGTGAGTGCGTTCCGACTCAGGATGTGTGTGTGTGTGTGCTCATCCTGACCTAGAAAAGCAGTGAGACTCTTAAGGGCTGGGACTCTTGGGTACATTGACAGAAGTGGATGGGGTGGTGGTGGTGGTGGAGTTTGGGTGGTGTTACGGTGGGGGGGGGGGGGGGGGGGGTGGTGGGGTCCTAACACCAGTTCTGGGCCTGACTTACTCAGGCAGCAGTCTCTCTTTCTCTCCCCCCCCACCCCACCCCCCACCCCCTTACACACACACACACACACACACACACACACACACACACCCTTACACACACACACACACACACACACACACACACACACACACACACACACACACACACACACACACACACACACACACACACACCCTTACACACACACACACACACACACACACACACACACACACACACACACACACACACACACACACACACAAGTAGCAGAGTTGGAATGTCATCCGCTATGGGCGGATGGATTTCCATCCATCAAAAAGTTCATCCCAGTCGTCTGGAAACACTTCCTGAATAATTGGCACGGCGCTTTGCACAGTGCCCTCACCGCGATGAGCTCCGGGAGAGCAGGCGGCGCCCGCTGTCTACGATGGCTAATTTAGCACGCTAAATTAGCCATCCCCTTGACGAGGTCCTGGATCCCCCCTCGGGTCCGAGTCGCCAGGCTGAACTGTAAGCCACCGCATGCCATCAAACTTTAGCAGAGAATCAAGATTCAAGATTCAAGATGTGTATTTGCCAAAAGTACAATGAAATGTACGAAGGTGAAGGTGTCGTCACATAATAATTGTTATATTAATCTGACATTACTATAAGGAACCATTGTTATTGTTATTAATAATAATGATGGTAATTACTTATTAATTACAGTATATTTCATACATACAGATATATATGACAAGATTGAAAGCTTAATTGCCAAACACACAGGCACATACATAGCAAACTAACAGCTAATATGTTATCGCGATTATCTTTCAAACAAGATTGCAATTAGTAAAGTGTGGCATTGCATAAACCGAACTCGAGGTTCACAACTCACGGCAGCCAAGACAGCTAGGCAGCTAGCGCGCTGATGTATGGCGCCAAGAGAAAGCCGTTCACTGCCATACTGTAGATTACTCATGGATAGATAAGAGAGAGAGAGAGAGAGAGAGAGAGAGAGAGAGAGAGAGAGAGAGAGAGAGAGAGAGAGAGAGAGAGAGAGAGAGAGAGAGAGAGAGAGAATGTCCACAAAAAACAAACAAACACTCTCAATGAACCTGCATTCACTTGGACCATAAATAAGAATAAATCAATAAATCAATAAATCAATAAATAACACCAACAGAGAGCCCATGAGGTAGAAGAGGACCCCCGAGAGCTCCATCCTCTGGTGAGTGATGAAGAGTGATGAAGAGTGAGTGGCAGGACTGCAGGTGTACCTCCTGAGGAGGGTTAGGGGAGAGAGAGCCATTAGAGCTAACAGCTTCGCTCTGCCAAAACCAAGGCAGGCGCCTCCGAGAGCTACTCTTAAAATTAATGTCAAGAGGCTCGCAGTCGGCCGCAGTCACCGCCGCCTCGGTCCCCAAAACCAAATCCGGATGGGAGTGTGTCTTTGTGTGTGTGTGTGTGTGTGTGTGTGTGTGTGTGTGTGTGTGTGTGTGTGTGTTTGCTTGAAGCGGCAGTGGCTTTTTCTTAAAATAAACTTACAAAAGGAATAAGAGCACAGCAACCCTTCCCTTTAGACGCCACTGACAAAGACAAGAATGAATCAGAGGTTTGACTTTTCCAGAAAGTCCAAAAATGAAATACTCAATAACACAGAAAAATCACATCACGCAAATACCAGACTGCATTCCATTCACCCTGCTTCCACCGCACAGCCTGATAAGCCAGGATGACGAAACTGAGTAGATAGATAGATCGATAGATAGATAGATAGATAGTTCATCCCAGTTGTATGGGATGAGGTGGTCCAGCTGACGTGATGCTGTGAGGACAACAGCCTCGCACTGAATGTCAGCAAGACTAAGGAGCTCATCGTGGACTTCAGGAGCCACCGGGGCACCCACTCCACCATCAGCCTGGACGGGACACCGGTGGAAGTCGTCAGCTGTTTCCGTTTCCTAGGGCTACAGATTTCCGTTGACCTGGCGTGGACCCGCAACACGGAGGTCATGCTGAAGACGGCACACCAGCGCCTCTATGCCCTGCGGTGCCTCAGAAAAAGCAGAGGCTCGTGAACTTCTACCGTGGCACTATAGAAAGCGCCCTGACCAGTGGCGTCACTGTGTGGTACAGCAACACCACTGCACAGGACAAGAAAGACATCCAGAGGGTCGTGAGGACGGCAGATCTCCTCATGCATTGAGGAGATCTGTCGGACCAGATGTCGGAAGAAGGCCATGTCCATCATAAAGGACGGCAACCACTCTGGGCTCCATCTCTTCTCCCCCCTACCGCCTGGTCACCGGTTCCGCAGCATCCGTACAGCAAGGACTAGCAGGTTTAAGGATAGTTTATATCTACAGGCAATGAGCCTACTGAACTGCTAGGAGTGCTGCCACTATCACACCATTGTCATTAACATTTCACTATCATACTTTGCTGGACTTTCTGGACTCATTACAGTTACTGCACTGTACTGCACTGTATTCATGATGCTGCTGCACTACTGGCACTTTAAATGCTTTAAAATCGTTCAATCTTTTTGCACAATTCACAATTCAATTAACATGCTTCTGCCTGCTTCCTCCTGATTCGTCTGTTTAGACAACGGATTTGCTGTTTCGCAGGTACCCGCTCATCTGTGATATTAAGTAAGTAAGTAAGTAAGTAAGAAAGGGTTCTAACGCGCTCTGTGACATGCAAACGTCATCCAAACTATTGTCATTGAAGGCTAACTTTAGGTCTTTTCGTCGCATCGCGGTCTAAACTGCAGCTCCGTCGAGGGAAGGAGCGATGGCTCCTGGATTTTATGTTTTTTTAATTCAACGCTACTAAAAAACGTAATAGATTTAATGAATACATGCTTTAACTAGTTAAATGAATTCACAACGTTATCTTGGAGCTGGCGTGCGGCACTTTCACATATAAATGTGTCCTTGCCGCCAAACATTTAGAGAGAGAGAGAGAGAGAGAGAGAGAGAGAGAGAGAGAGAGAGAGAGAGAGAGAGAGAGAGAGAGAGAGAGAGAGAGAGAGAGAGAGAGAGACCAATTGAGCAATAGCGTGGTAAGTAATGTGGTGAGACCACAGAGTAATAGCCAATAGCCACAGAACTACTACTAGTAGTACTGCAGAAGCCAAACAAGCCTCAAAGTACATGAGTGTCTTGAGCGGATGGAATGTTCCAGATAAACAAGTGTTCAGGTAGTGAAGTGTGAAGTAAAAAAAAAAAGGCAAAAATAGTGTGGGCGTGGACTTCAACTTCAGTTTGTAAACAGGAAGTAGAAGCACAGAGGCGTGGTCTGATTGGCCGAAAGCCGGCGGCGCAACAGCGCGATAAGCGTGCTTAATGGTGGTGTAGCAGTGATCAAGAGTCTTGTTGTGTCTAGTAGGACATGACAGACGCAGACGCAGGACAGACGCAGATCTGCGGATCCGGGAGTAGCTTTTCTTTGTTGGGAGTCCGCTTACAGGAAGAGGAAAGGGCAGACACGGATGTGTCCGATACCTGCTAAATCACGTTTATTGCTCACTTTACGAGTACAGACGGGTGTAAAATCTTGGCCGCTTGCTTTGCTCCTCAACAATATATATGTAGATGACCGTCATAACCGAATACAACTAGCACTGTAATCTAAAAATGTTAACTGCAAGCAGATCTAATGTGATTAGCCTTTTCAAATACAACCCCTGTTCTAAAATAAGGCATTGTTTCCACCGTTGTGGAACATCACGGTAGTTTATATA
>CM051007.1:2972026-3009526 GCA_027704905.1 Muraenolepis orangiensis
AGAGAGAGAGAGAGAGAGAGAGAGAGAGAGAGAGAGAGACAGAGAGAGAGAGAGAGAGAGAGAGAGACAGAGAGAGAGAGAGAGGGAAGACATCCCCACTCTCTGAATATGGAGTGGCGGTAGCTAAGTAACACGCTAACAAACTGTAACCCTGCCCCTTAATTATTTAGGTGAGGTGTGTTTCTCACCTGAAGTCACAACATTGCTGTCAGTCTGTCATCCCCGGATCATATCGGAGAGATCATCTCTCCCTCGGCTTCTCTGAGGTAAGTCCCAGCCTGTTTCATATGTGAGGGTTGTTTTTTTCAACGACTCAATTATTAACAGCACTGGCGATGCACTGGGAATAGTGAATTTGGCGTACATACTGTAGATTAGGGCACTCAAGAGTTTCATATAATGAACTGCTTAAGTGCATTAGGTGATTGTAAAAATGAAACGATAATGGAGATTTTTCCGGTGGAGGGACCCATTCTGGAATTGATATGGATTCATCTACAGCCTATTCAAAGGCAAATATCTCACAGTGTTATCTGTTAGATACAAGTACCACCTCACGTGCGACATATGGCCGCGATGTGTTTAATAAAACGTATTTTATGAGAAACATATAAAGGAATGTATGAGTGTAAGCGCAACACCCTTTCCTCGAGCTGGAATCGGGAGGGTTGAGTCACCCAGCAGCAGCAGCAGCAGCAGCAGCAGTGTATTGTAAGGCAGTGAGGAATGTGTATCTGGTCTAACCGGTGGAGCAGACCTACGCTGCTCATTGAGTACACAAGTTGGATGCTCAAACAAGGGGGTTTTCCAAGGGCAGACGGACGACGTGGAGGCCGAGATAGGGCTGTTAGCGCTCATAGGGCTAACCCTAATAATGGTGACCATAATTTGTATTATATTAAGAGTCATTAGAGAGAGAGAGAGAGAGAGAGAGAGAGAGAGAGAGAGAGAGAGAGAGAGAGAGAGAGAGAGAGAGAGAGAGAGGAGAGAGAGAGAGAGAGAGAGAGAGAGAGAGAGAGAGAGAGAGAGAGAGAGAGAGAGAGAGAGAGAGAGACGGACGCACCCATACTGAGGGATAGACCACCCTGTTTGGTGTCAGGGGAACAGTCAGTATTTCTGACCTGCCACAGATTCTGCTACGATTTTCCCCATCGACAAAGTCCCCCAGATGGGGGCGGCCTGGTAGGTGGTAGTCAACCCTCGGGAGTCATGGGTGTGAGCCCATGATCGGAGGCTTCCACCAATTTCTTTCTTGGCAGCGTCAGTGAAAATGTGAGTCACCGTCGTGGCCGGTGCTACGATAAGAGCCCGGAGAGCTGACCAATAGGAACGCGGCTGGCGGTGACATCCCACTGGTGCAGAGGAGTTTGCTCTGGCGACACTCGTTATATAAAAAAGGTCGGTTCTCTCTTTGGAGAACCGACTGCCCCCCTTCCTTCCAATCCAGGAACGGTTCCACATCCTTCTTCTTCTTCTTCTTTCTTCTTCTTTCTCCATACTGAACATTGCCGCGATCACCGCAACAGCAGGCTGTGGGATCCCTGTTTGAAACTAGCCAACAACGGTACCGTCGTAGCCTCGCTACAAACAGGACGGCTGCAAATCTGTACAGTCTGGAAGGCCGGGCCGATCAAGTTCTTCTTGATCACGCTCGTGTGACGTGTCACAATAGTATTAGAGGCTCAATCTGTCCTGTTTCCACAGCCTTATGGTTTTTATGGTACTGCCTGACGGCTTACAAATATTGACAGGATGGATATCAGGGACATAGATTCCAGTTTGCGTACATTTTCTGAAAACACCAAAAAAATAACAAAAAAAAGGACACGCTCTGCGGTTTCGATTCCCGCGAATACTTACAAAGTTTGAGAAGTACATAACCCCCCCGATTGGAACTTTGTGACGTTAAAAAGCAGTAGCCCGCTGCAGCTGACAAACCAGCATAAGAAGAAGAATCCTCGCTTTAAATTGTGTTTCTGGCTCCATTCGGCTTAGCCCAGCACTTTGTACACAATTTATTTTAGTGACATTTTGCTCTAGGGGTGGGTTGGAAAAAAAGGAGGCATGATGTTACAGTATGGCTACGTGTCTATGCATGGAGAGAGAGAGAGAGAGAGAGAGAGAGAGGAGAGAGAGAGAGAGAGAGAGAGAGAGAGAGAGAGAGAGAGAGAGAGAGAGAGAGGAGAGAGAGAGAGAGAGAGAGAGAGAGAGAGAGACACAGACATAATCGCGACTATGCTCGTACTGTACAGAAGCACACAGACATACACACATATGTACGCATGTTGGAACATACGTGCACATCACACACACACACACACACACACACACACACACACAACAAACACACACAGTCCATTTAGCATTTTCCTGGGGATAAAACTAATATCTAACTACTCCTGTGTGTCTTTAATGAGCTTCGGTTGGTATTGGGGTCGTCACGTTGCCGTTTAAATGTCATTGAAACAAAAGACGTCGGTAGAAATTGAAGATTTCCTTCTAGTTTTTAGATTATTGTTCCTTTAGTTTGTGTCTCAGGGGCCACGGGGGCCCAGGGCTCCTCATCATCCCAAATGTCAAAGTCACTGTTTCATTTTGGTTCACCCATCAAACTAATGAAATCCAGGTTGCTTTTCATGTACATTTTGATATACATCCTATATGCACAAAAACAACAGTTCATTGGAGTCATGTGTCATATAATGTTATGTCATCACGTTATTATCGTATCACATCATCTCATATCATCATGTATCATATAACCCAATGTCATCATACCCCCATCATTTCTTTCTCCTCTTCAGTTCTCCCCCCCCCCCCACCAACCCCTACCCACCCCAACCACCCATGATCCTCCCGTCCTGATTGGTCCTGTTCTACCGAGGGGTTGCTCCTGCATCGCCACCCACCCCACCCACCCCATCCATCCACCTCCTTCATCTTCTTCTTCTTCTTCTGCGTCCTCCTCCGGCGGCTGTGAGGCGGCTGTGAGGCGGCTCTGAGGCGGCTGTGAGGCGGCTGTGAGGCGGCTGTGAGGCGGCTCTGAGGCGGCTGTGAGGCGGCTGTGAGGCGGCTGTAACCATGAACTGGTCATCCCTCGAGGGGCTCATCAGCGGGGTCAACAAGTACTCCACAGGCTTCGGGCGCATCTGGCTCTCCATGGTGTTCATCTTCCGCGTGATGGTGTTCGTGGTAGCTGCTCAGCGGGTGTGGGGCGACGAGAACAAGGACTTTGTGTGCAACACGGCGCAGCCGGGCTGCAACAACGTGTGCTACGACAGCATCTTCCCTGTGTCCCACATCCGCCTGTGGGCCCTGCAGCTCATCTTCGTCACCTGCCCCTCGCTGATGGTGGTGGGCCACGTGGAGTACCGCAAGAGGAAGGACCTACGGTACACCTGCGTGCACAAGGGCGCCCACCTCTACGCCAACCCGGGAAAGAAGCGCGGCGGGCTGTGGTGGACCTACCTGGTGAGGAGAGGGGGGAGGGAGAGGGAGAGAGAGAGAGAGAGAGAGAGAGAGAGAGAGAGAGAGAGAGAGAGAGAGAGAGAGAGAGAGAGAGAGAGAGAGAGAGAGAGAGAGAGAGAGAGAGAGAGAGAGAGAGAGAGAGAGAGAGAGAGAGAGAGAGAGAGAGAGAGAGGGAGAGAGCGTGACGTCTGGTGTTCTGTAGTACTGCACCTCTGTACTCCAGAACACCAGACAGGAAGGGGGGGGGAGGTATGTCTGGGGGTATGGATGGGGGTATGGATGGGGGTATGGATGGGGGTATGTCTGGGGGTATGTCTGGGGGTATGGATGGGGGTATGGATGGGGGTATGTCTGGGGGTATGGATGGGGTATGTCTGGGGGTATGGATGGGGGTATGTCTGGGGGTATGGATGGGGTATGTCTGGGGTATGTCTGGGGGTATGTCTGGGGGTATGGATGGGGGTATGTCTGGGGGTATGGATGGGGGTATGTCTGGGGGTATGGATGGGGGTATGTCTGGGGGTATGTCTGGGGTATGTCTGGGGGTATGTCTGGGGGTATGGATGGGGTATGTCTGGGGGTATGGATGGGGTATGGATGGGGGTATGTCTGGGGGTATGGATGGGGGTATGGATGGGGTATGGATGGTGCTCTCGGACGGGAGGTAACGGGCATTGGGTTTCGAATGGGTTTCGATTCGATTCCCGATGTCTGCCTGCCTGCCTGCCTGTACCAAGTCCTCAAGCAAGATGCATCGCCTGCATCGTCCGCATGCTCATTAGCCTCGCAAAATAGCAGACAAGCTCAAAATCGGGGGGTGAACAAGGGAGTTTCACATTCATATCTGTTTCAAACCAATGAATGTTGCCAGAGGTTGGGATCTGTAACACAAAACGTGTAACACAAAACGCCAGCACTAGTAAACGTATCCCAATGGGAAGACAAGCTAAGACATCCTTTTATAAAACCCTCTGAGAAAAAGTGTTTCTAAATGTTTCAAAACCACTACCACTATGTATGTAGACTGGCCACTCATTACCAAAATCCCCCCCTTCTGGAAGATTCATCCTGCACTCAAAAACCACAAATTAGTATTCTTCTGTAGAAAACCTCTGTAACAAAACAGGAAACCAGGCGCAGCTCTGCTCCTTGCAGTTTCTGGGCTTTTAGCCGTCATATATGCTAAATGACAAATTAATACAAGATGCTAATCAGTTAGCAGTTAGCGGTTAGAGCCTATTTTTGACCATTTGATCAACAACTATGTACTATTGTTATATGGTGGCTCTGCATAGCAGGCTATGTACAGTATGTGTGTGAGCGTAAGCGTACCAACTCCTTGTGTGTCTATTTGGCAGGTGAGCCTGATCTTCAAGGCGGGCTTCGACGCCGGCTTCCTCTACATCCTCTACTACATATACGAGGGCTACGACATGCCCCGCCTCTCCAAGTGCAGCCTGCCGCCTTGCCCCAACGTGGTGGACTGCTACATCTCCCGGCCCACCGAGAAGAAGATCTTCACGCTGTTCATGGTGGTCTCCTCCTGCCTGTGCGTGCTCATGTGCCTCTGCGAGATGGTGTACCTCATCTGCAAGCGCATCCAGAAGCTGATGCTGAAGAAGAAGGAGTCGGATAGGAGGAGGTTCGCCGAGACCCACGAGATGTCACCGCTGTCGCGGCCACGCTCCGAGTTCCGCTCCAAGGTGTCCGTCCGGATGGACCCCACCAACACGCCCTCCATACAGAACCTCAGCAACATCAACGCCGAGGAGGCGCCCCCTGACAAGAAGTGAGGAAGGGGAAGAGAGGAGGAGGAGGAGGAAGAGGAGGAGGAGGAGGAGGAAGAAGAGGGGGGGGAGAGAGAGAGAGAGAGAGAGAGAGAGAGAGAGAGAGAGGAGAGAGAGAGAGAGAGAGAGAGAGAGAGAGAGAGAGAGAGAGAGAGAGAGAGAGAGAGAGAGAGAGAGAGAGAGAGAGAGAGAGAGAGGAGGTTGAGGAGGAGGAGGAGGAGGAGGAGGAGGAGGAGGAGGAGGAGGAGGAGCAGGTGGAAGAAGAGGAGAAGGAGGAGGACTAGGAAGAGGATGAGGACGAGGAGGAGGAGGGAGAGAGAGAGAGGGAGAAGAAGAGAGGAGAGGAAATGCAAAATGAGAATAAGTCAGGGAGCTGCTGTGCAGCCACGAGGTGAACATTGGGCAGATGGTGGAGAATCGTTGATGAACGAACACCAGAAGGACTCCAGGTCCTCGGTCCAAACATTGTCCATTCATGTCACGCTAAATAAAAATAAGCACAAAAGAACCAAAGAAATGAAGGGAATGAACAGGGGAACGTGTCATCATTTCAGACCTATCATTCTTTTTTTTTTTTTTTAAGTCTGCTTGTTATCTGCAAACAAACAAAAGGGTTGAGTTGTGTATTCTTCTAAATATAACTGTACATTTTATGCAGTTATAAATATACATATACTGTTTATGTCGACTTTCTTTGTCTGACTATACCAAGGTTATGTAAGAAGCGTGAAACGGAATATTTTCTTAAAAAGAAACATACTGCCCCCTAACGTTGAAATAAGATATTGCACAATGATAAGACGCAATTTGTTTTATTCTATTTTATATGTCTCACTGCATAATGTATATTAAAATATTTACTCCAATAAAATGAATCACTTAACTGACGACGCTCCATTCCTTCTTAGAAATGACTCACAAGATGAGCTGGCGGTGGAAAACATACATGGCTTTATTCTGAAATCCTTGTTATTTTTCCTTTTTCTCTTCGACGATGTGAAATGTATCATCAAAGCTATATATATATATATTTTTTTTTTTTGTAATTTATTCTCACAACAAATTGAATTGTTGAACTATGAGAATGTGGTGTCATTTCTGGCAAAGAAATAACGATGAACTGGTCTTTTGTTTTAATATCTAGGCCACAATGAATCATATGACTTTGACCTTATTGATTCATACTTACAATTTGCACAAATACATATGACACATGTACACATACAAAAGACAATATAGAGATACGTGTCTGTTTCTTCTCTTTAGTTTCCCCAATAACATATCGTCACATTGAAAAAGGAAGAAAATGATAAGCTCTATGATACTTGATGAAATGATCTGACTGATGTCTATTTGTGTTGGCCTTGAACTCCAGTTCCAGTTTGAATATGGAAAAGGTTGCATAACAAATAGAGACATATTCCCACTTTGAAAGCAAATGAGACATATTATCCGTAAGTCCCTCTTGGAGAGAGAGAGAGAGACAAAAATAATGAAATATTCTGACTTTAAATAAAAAAGCATGAAGGAGATTGTACTTTTCCCTGAACTTATTGTACTTTTACCTTACTGTACTTTTACCTGATCTTATTGTACTTTTACCTGAACTTATTGTACTTTTACCTGAACTTATTGTACTTTTACCTGAACTTATTGTACTTTTACCTGAACTTATTGTACTTTTACCTGATCTTATTGTACTTTTCTCTGATCTTATTGTACTTTTACCTGATCTTATTGTACTTTTCCCTGAACTTATTGTACTTTTACCTGATCTTATTGTACTTTTCCCTGATCTTATTGTACTTTTACCTGATCTTATTGTACTTTTCCCTGAACTTATTGTACTTTTACCTGAACTTATTGTACTTTTACCTGAACTTATTGTTCTTGTACCTGAACTTATTGTACTTTTACCTGAGCTTATTGTACTTTTACCTGAACTTATTGTACTTCTACCTGAGCACTGGTTCAGTTCTAGGAGACGTGTTAGGAATGAAATGCACTTTTCACTTCTGGTGACGAGTTGTTCTCTTACCTTTAAACCTTTGTTGAAACACAAGTAAGTCGCTTTGGATAAAGTGTCTGCTAAATGAATGTAATGTAATGTAATGTAGTGTAGTGTAATGTAATGTAATGTAATGTAATGTAATGCAATGTAATGCAATGTACATTTACATTTACATTTAGGGCATTTGGCAGACGCTTTTATCCAAAGCGACTTACAAGGTGTACATTAGTTGAAGCAGACAATAGCATAACACTGGGGTACGCAAACATATAAATACAGCAGTTCACAAGTATTCATATTGACAAGATGAATAACACAATTTCGTACTGCTAGGTCACCTGCTTAAGTAGCTGTGATAAGAGCGTGTTAACAACATTAAGGACATACACTTGCTAACATATACAACATGCTAAGAGCTATTAATGTCAGGACTTAAGCAAGTTTAGGGGTTTCACAAAGGAGAGTCCAGGTGGACTCTGAACAGGTGGGTCTTGAGTCTCTTGCGGAAGCTGGCGAGGGACTCTGCCGTCCTGACATGAGACGGGAGTTCATTCCACCACTGTGGGGCCAGAGCCGTGAAGAGCTGGGTTTTGGACGAGCGATGTTTGGTTGACCTTAGTGAAGGTCGAACAAGTCGCCTGGCAGAAGTTGAGCGGAGCGCTCTGGCTGGGATGTAGGGTTTGACCAACGCCTGGAGGTAGGCCGGGGCAGTTCCATTGACTGCCCTAAAGGTCAGCACCAGAATCTTGAATTTGATGCGAGCATTTACCGGAAGCCAGTGGAGTTCGCGGAAGAGAGGGGTCACGTGGGAGAATTTCGGTAGGTTGAATACCAGGCGTGCTGCTGCGTTCTGGATGCGTTGGAGGGGCTTGGTTGCAGAGGCGGGGAGTCCCGCCAGGAGAGAGTTGCAGTAGTCGAGGCGGGTGATGACGAGCGCTTGGACCAGGATCTGCGCCGCTTCACGTGTGAGGAAGGGCCGGATCCTGCGGATGTTGTAGAGGGCAATTCTGCAAGATCGGGCCACCGCGGTGACGTTGGCATTGCAGGACAGCTGGTCATCTACCACCACACCAAGGTCTCTTGTTGTGGTTGAGGGGGAGACTTGGGTGTTCTCGATGGTGACCAGTAGGTCCATCTGAGGGCAGTCTTTCCCCGGTATGAAGAGGAGCTCAGTCTTGTCAAGGTTGAGCTTCAGGTGGTTGGCGGCTGTCCATCTGCTGATGTCGGCCAGGCATTTCGAGATGCGTGTTGCTATTTGGGTTTCTGAGGGGGGAAAGGAGAGAAACAGTTGAGTGTCATCTGCATAGCAGTGATAGGAGAAGCCATGAGATGCGATTACAGAGCCTAGCGATTTAGTGTAAAGAGAAAACAGAAGGGGTCCCAATACTGAGCCTTGAGGAACTCCGGTGTCCAGGGTGCAGGGTTTGGACAGGGAACCGTTCCATGTGACCTGATAAGTCCGATCTGCAAGGTAGGAGGTGAACCAGGATAACGCAGTTCCAGCGATTCCAAGCTCGGCGAGAGTGGAGAGGAGGATCTGGTGGTTCACTGTGTCGAACGCCGCAGACAGGTCGAGAAGGATCAGTACCGATGAGAGGGACGAGCTTCTGGCATCACGAAGAGACTCTGTCACTGCGAGCAGTGCCGTCTCCGTGGAGTGCGCAGCCTTGAAGCCTGACTGGTGAGGGTCGAGGAGGTTGTTCTGGGAGAGATAGGAAGAAAGTTGTGAGGAGACAGCCCGTTCAAGGGTTTTGGACAGGAATGATAGGAGAGATACCGGTCTGTAGTTTTGGACATCAGTGGTGTCTAGGGATGGTTTCTTGAGGAGCGGCTTGATTCTGGCAGTCTTGAAGGCTGCCGGAAACAGGCCTGCCTCAAGGGAGATGTTGATTTGGGATGTAAGGAAGGGAAGGATATCGCCCGAGATGTCCTGGAGAAGAGAGGAAGGGATTGGGTCGAGGGGGCAGGTGGTAGGGTGGTTAGATGTCACAGTTGTACTCTCGGGGAGAGGGGGTTGAAACAGGTAAGGTTAGTGGGGTGGGAGAGGAGGGAGGGAGGAAAGCGGTGGGGGTGAAGGAGGAGGTAATGTCGTTCACCTTCTTCGTAAAGAAGGTGACAAAGTCATCAGCTGAGAGGGAGGAGGGAGGGGGAGGGGAGGGGGGGTTGAGGAGGGAAGAGAACATGGAGAAAAGTTTCCTTGGGTTAGAGGCAGAAGAGTTTATTTTTGTACGGTAGAAGGCAGATTTAGCAGCCGATACCGTGGAGGTGAAGCCAGCGAGGAGACGGAGGTAGTGAGCGAGGTCATCAGAGGAGTCAGATTTCCTCCATTTTCTCTCGGCCGCCCGTAGCTCTGCTCTACAAGCCCGCAGAGGTTCGGACAGCCAAGGAGGTGGAGGAGAGGCTCGTGCTGGTCTGGAGGTGAGAGGACAGAGAGAGTCGAAGGAGGAGGAGAGAGAGGAAGTCAGAGTGGAGGAGGCTTCCTCCACCGACAAGAGAGAGAATTGTTGGGGGGATGGTAGTGAGGATAGGACAGATGCGGAGAAAGAAGAGGGAGAGAGAGTTTTCAGGTTACTACGGAAGGTAACAATGTGGGGAGTAGTGGGTAGGGAGGTGGGGGATTTGAGAGGGAGAGAGAAAGCAACAAAATGGTGATCAGAGACAGGGAGGGGTGTGACCGAGATCACCGAGGTGGTACAGGATCTTGTGAAGACAAGATCCAGTTGGTTCCCAGCTCTGTGGGTAGGGGGAGAAGGAGTGAGTGTTAGACCGAATATGGCAAAAAAGTTAATGAATTCAGGAGATTGTAACTTATCCGACTGGATGTTGAAGTCACCCAGAACCACGAGTGGGGTGCCGTCCTCAGGAAAGCAGCTGAGGAGGGCGTCCATCTCGTCAAAGAAGTCACCAAGAGGGCCCGGTGGTCGGTAAATTACGGCAATGTTGAGCCTAGTTGGGATGGTAACAGAAACAGCATGAAATTCGAGTGCCGATCTGGTCAGATGACCCAGAGGGAGTACCTGATATGACCAGTTTGGAGAGACTAGGAGTCCCGTTCCTCCACCACGCCCAGAGGGTCGGGGGGTGTGGGTGAAGGAGTAGGTCGCGGAGAGAGCAGCTGCGGTAGCCGTGTTCTCAGGGGTGATCCAGGTCTCGGTGAGAGCCAGGAAGTGGAGAGACTGGAGTGCGGCGTAGGCCAGAATGGTTTCTGTCTTCTTGACCGACGATTGGCAATTCCAGAGTCCCCCTTTCACCACAAGATCTGTGAAGGTAGAAATAGTAGGATAGAGGAGATTGGAAGGGTTGCGGCGTCGAGAGGGAGAGCCTCGATGCCATCTATTGCGGGAGGATGTCCAGACTACAATGGAATGACGACACATAGCAAGGGTAGGAGGACTGGATTTGACTAACTAGGACTAGGATTAACTAGGACTCCCTAGATGGAGTCCGGTAGAACGACTCCTTGGTCTTTGTTCTGGGTCTTAGTTCCTGGGGCCTGACGCTAAATGCTGACGCTAACAAACTACTTCTATGTTAATAGCCTATGCGATAGGGAGAGAGACTCATGCAGGGTTAGGCTCCTCCCTGTCGTTAACTCTATTGACTATGGCTGTATGGGCCAGACTGGGTGATTATCTTAGCACAACAATAGGCCTGTACACCTCACTTACTATGTACAGGTAACTAGCTTTGAGAAAAAGGTTCTACAATTTTATCAACACAAATACTAAGAACAACAATAAATCTTATGTCTACTTACCCACAGCAGAATACTATGTAGCCTGCTTCAAGAACAAAAATGTACTGTAATGTACTGTAATGTAATGTAATGTAATGTAGTGTAATGTAATGTAATGTAATGTACTGTAGTGTAATGTAATGTAATGTACTGTAGTGTAATGTAATGTAATGTACTGTAATGTAATGTACTGTAATGTAATGCAATGCAATGTAATGTAACTGTAAGTCGCTTTGTAAGCGTCTGCAATGCTAATGTAATGTAATGTAAATGTAATGTAATGTACTGTAATGTAATGTAATATAATGTAATGTACTGTAATGTAATGTAATGTAATGTAATATAATATAACATAATGTACTGTACTGTAATGTACTGTAATGTACTGTAATGTAATGTAGTGTAATGTAATATAATATAACATAATGTAAGGTAATGTAATGTACTGTAATGTAATGTAATGTAATATAACATAATGTACTGTACTGTAATGTAATGTAATGTAATATAATGTAAGGAAATGTAATGTAATGTAGTGTAGTGTAATGTAATGTAATATAATGTAATGTAATATAATGTAGTGTATGTAATGTAATGTATATGTAATGTAATGTAATGTACTGTAATGTAATGTAATGTACTGTAATGTAATGTAAGGAAATGTAATGTAATATAATGTAATGTAAGGAAATGTAATGTAATATAGTGTAGTGTAGTGTAATGTAATATAATGTAATTTACTGTAATGTAATGTAATGTAATATAATAGAATATAATGTAATGTGATGGAAAGAAAGAGAGAGAGACTGAGGTTCGAGGCTGCAGAGTGCAGACAGACAGACAGATGACGATGACAGATGACGATAGGTGACGTCACGTCCCGTCCAACCAATCAGCGAGCAGCGGAGGGCGGGCGAGGGCGGGTGGGTGCGGCTGTGATGACGCGTCGGGAAATACAGAGCTTCAGATGCCATCATCATACTGGAGCAGCCTCTACAACTGAAAGTTACTAAAAGTTTGGTTTCAAAAAACGACAATGAGTTTCCATTACAGCCAGGTAAATATTAATTTGAATAAGTTCGTATTTTGTTGTGACTGATGATAATACAGTTTTTATAGTATGTTTGTATAGTTGAATCGACACTTTGAGCCGCTAGCACCGAGGTAAAAGTAGTTAGATATGTCTTTTTTTAAGGGTTTATGTCGAACCGTATATCCGTTAATACTCCACGAAGTACATTAAAGACATAAGTCTTCGGGCTTATTGTGTTGTTTTTTAAAGTTTTGTCGCGGCGGCAAACTTCGGGCAAAAAAACCCTAGTTTCGTTGCTACTTTAGTTTGTTTTAGACGACGTCCTTGGTTTAGTGACGCGTCACGCACTAGGCCACGCCCACCCACTGACTGACGCACACCGCCCTCTGGGGGGGGGGTGGGTGGTGGGTGTGTGTGTGTGTGTGTGTGTGTGTGTGTGTGTGTGTGTGTGTGTGTGTGAGAGATAAGCTCCTGTAGATTTGAGTTGCTACTGTCGCAACCATGACGTGTCAACACTGTCTCTTCTGTATATAATTAATCATTTTGAATTATAACATATATGTAAGTGTATCAAGTAGAAGCCAGAGGCAGCTAGCAACATAGGAAAACAAGGTGGCTCCTGTATACAGCTCATGCAGGTCATGTCAACAAGTGTGTTTTTGTCAACACTGTCAGATGTCACCACTGTCAGGTTTTGACATACAACATCACGACATACACAAACAGACAAACAGACAAACACACTGCGAAAGAGAAGGACGAACAAAACAGAAAAATCCACTTACATTCTAAAAAAATAACCCAAATGGTTCAGCATTTCTACCATAATGCTGCAAGAATGACTGACATAATACTCAATGTCCACCAGGAGTTCACCATATAGGAACCAGCTGTGAATTAGTTATTCATCCTTCTGTGCTTTATGTCCATTCTACGTCACAGCACCAAAACCATCAGATCGAAAGACATGCCAATGCCAATACCATGGAAATGCAAAGATGATGTTTGAGGTCCTAAGAGAATTTGGTATTGTCAACTCTAGCAAAATGGAGAATTTTGTTCTAGTTTTGAACTTGTGTGTTGTGTCTCCACAAGCACACGCTTCACACCCCACAGCAAGAGTTGACATGTTGAGTAGCAGCAATGGAAACGAGTTCAGGACCAAACAGCAGATGGACTTCGCTGCAGTACCAGACTAGTGAAGCACAATGGAACACTGGAAGAGCTCATCAAACTGTATGAAGACAAACTAAAGAGTGAAACAACCACACGTGTGCTTGGTTCAGAACCAGTCCAGGGAATACAGGAGCTCGATACACAACTGCAATGAAAGCACTGCTATTGTGCATGTGAACTGTTCTGAGGCATGGAAAAGCAAATATAATTCTGAGGTACAGGCATGCCGTTTTGGTCAGATGTACTACACAAAAGAAAAGAAAGACGGATTTTGTACAATATCAGAATCCAAGCGACGGGATGCTTCTGCCATCTGGACTCCCATGGAACCAGTCCTCAGAGATATTTGTGTACATTTCCAAAAGTAAATACAGTTCACTTTTGGTCAGATGGCCCCAGCAAGAAGTACAAAAACAGAACAAACTTCTCTCTCCTCTGCGATGTCCCTCGGCTTCCAGAGAACAACCTTGAACTTCTTTGCCACTTCACATGGGAAAGGAGCTCCAGGTGGCATTGGGGGAACCGTGAAATGGACTGCCGACAGCATTGTACTACAGGGGAATCACATTGTGGATGGCAAGATCTTCCATGAGATGGTTGGGAGAAACCTTTGCAGTACTCGGCTTTATTATATTTCTTAAGGGGACATAGCAGACATATGATGCACTCCTGTCCAAACCACTAAAACATGTACCAGCAACAACCAGCATGTACAACAAGTATAAGCAATGAGTGAAAATCCTATGTGCAAAACCCGACGACAGACAGCAGTTATAAAAAACAGAATAGGATAAAAAGAACGTTAAATATATAAAAATGCAATATATTAAATGCAATATTGTCAGAAAAAGAGCAATATATATATATAAATCAATGTAATAAAATGCACATTGTTATATGCTATAGGCCCTTGTTCAGCAGCCTGATGGCCTGACTGTGGAAGCTGTCTCTGAGTCTATTTGATACCACTTGATACTGAGGTATGGCCTGCCTGACGGTAACAGTGAGTACAGTGGGTGGCTGGTGGGGATTGTCTTTATGATGCGTTTGGCCTTGGCCACGGACCGCCTGTTGTGCATATACTGTATACGTTGCAGATGGTTGTCATGTTTCTGCAGTGAGCCTCAGACGTGTTTGGTGGTCATGTTTCTGCAGTGAGCCACAGATGTGTTTGGTGGTCATGTGTCTGCAGTGAGCCTCAGATGTGTTTCAGCCCAACAACATTTCAGTTGACTGAAAACACACATACGAGTGTGCAGGCGAATGTTGAACCTATCGCAATTGAAAGGAAATAGGGCCTTTGGCAATGCTGGTGAAAGAAATGGAGCAGGAACCCCAGAGTGGTCCTGATGGGACTACCACAGACATGTCTGCTGGTGTCCTTCACTGTGGAGATTGTCTTGCAGTCATTTATGACCAAAATTGGTGGTTAGCAAAGGCGGTCACTGTGGATGCTTGTCATCAAGATGTTCAAGTGGAGTTCTTCCACCCTCATGGGCTCAACACGCACCTCCATCCAAAACCAGGTGGAAAGGATGGGTCTTTGTCCCATTTAAAGATATTCTGTTCAAACTGAGCCATCATCACCGGGCCGTGCAAGCAGGACGAGGGAGATCTACCACCGTCTGCTGAAGTCATGGATTTCATAGAGGGGGAGCATATTAATCATTAATCGTCCTATCCACTCCCTGAATGGAGACATTGCAGTTGTACTGGATTTGTGTTGTTGACAATTGACATGACAATTATTCGTTCAATTAAGTTGTTAAGCAAGAAGGCATTGACCAGAGGGGGGAGGTTTGAAGGGTTTGTTGTAATTAAGCCACTGTCCCCACCGTCAGGTCTCAGTCACCACGGTTTACACTCTGTTCCTCCAATGAGGTTGATTTATAAAACTAATTGTTTCCTTGAAATTAAAAACGTGTTTTTATGTCCAACGTTTTAGTTTTTTGTATATTTAGAGAAACGGTATAAAAATGTAACAAATGTGAATATTCAACATTGAACAGCATCTGTGTGTACCTATGGTATGGACACAATGATTTAAAAGCTATGCATCTTTATAAGACTACATTTATATGATTAATTAGCTTTTTATTGTGTCTGTGACTGTGTTGACAAAAACCAAGTAATGAGAGAAAAAAGGTGCAATTTATGAACATAATAAAGATTCAGGACGTTGCTCCGAAGTATTGCGTGATTGCTGAGAGATATATATATACGTATGTATATAAATATATGTGAGGACATGTGAGGTTATGTGCTCATTACGCCTCCAGGTTTTTCAAACTGACGTATTGAAATGTGATGTGAAAGAAGCCCATTTCACAATGTGACCATGTGGGAAATGTGCCTGTCAATCAATAGCTTTCAACACTATAATACAATAGCAAAAAGCTTTTCAGGTTACAAAACTGACGTACTGTGCTTTCACAATGACACTTCTTCTTCCTACAGGCTTATCCCACAGGGACCCACGCCCCTCCGGGTGCCCACGCTGCCCACGGCGCTCCCTACGGAGGCGCGCCCACCGGGCATCAGTACAGACCTCCGGTGGCCTCTCCCGCTTACGGAGGAGGAGCCTCCGGAGGGGCGCCTTATGGCGGGGGATACGGAGCCCCCGGGCAGGGGGTCCCGTACGGGCAGGGCCCACGGGGCCCTAGTGTGCCGTACGCTGGGGGCCAGCAGGCCCCGGGAGGGCCCTATGGAGGAGGGCATGCTGCGTACGGAGGAGGCTACGGAGGAGCAGGAGCAGCGCCACAGCAGCAGCACGGAGGGGCCTACGGACACCAGGGTCCCACAGGTACACTGACACTGACACAGACATTTACATTACATTTACATTTAGGGCATTTGGCAGACGCTTTTATCCAAAGCGACTTACAAGGAGTACATTAGTTGAAGCAGACAATAGCATAACGCTGAGGTACGTGAACATAAAAATAGAGCAGTTCACAAGTATTCATATTAACAAGATGAATAACACTATTTGGTACTGCCAGGTCACCTGCTTAAGTAGCTGTGATAAGAGCGTGTTAACAACATTAAGGATATAGGATATATTAGAATATACAACATGCTAAGAGCTATTAATGTCAGGACTTAAGCAAGTTAGGGGTTCACAAAGGAGAAGGAGGGTTCATGGAGAGTCCAGGTGGACTCTGAACAGGTGGGTCTTGAGTCTCTTGCGGAAGCTGGCGAGGGACTCTGCCGTCCTGACATGAGACGGGAGTTCATTCCACCTGTGGAGCCAGAGCCCTGAAGAGCTGGGTCTTGGACGAGCGATGCTTAGTTGTCATCAGTGAAGGTCGAAGAAGTCGCCTGGCAGAAGTTGAGCGGAGCGCTCTGGCAGACAGACAGACAGACAGATACACAGACAGTACAGGCACACAGACAGACAGACAGGTACAGGCACACACAGACAGGTACAGGCACACAGACAGACAGGTACAGGCACACAGACAGACAGGTACAGACGTGAGGTGGAATCAACTCGGTTGAATCAATGGAGTGTCGCTGGAAGAAGAAGAAGGAGAAGGAGGATGATGGATGGAGAGTGACTCACCTCTCCTCCTCCACCATGGCACACACACTCGTGTCAAAACAGGGTTCAGGCTGTCCTGCACGCTTCTCCTCCTCTCCCGGCCGACACTGCGTGTGCGTGTGTGCGTGTGTGTGTGTGTGCGTGTGAGTGTGTGCACGTGCACACGTGGCCAGTCTCCACCGGCTAAGGCTGAGTCACAGCCCGATAGTCCACATCGCTATCGGTCCCCACTGGGACAGAATCCATCAGGTCTGTGGCCTCAAGTGACATGCCTCTCTCTCTCTCTCTCTCTCTCTCTCTCTCTCTCTCTCTCTCTCTCTCTCTCTCGCTCTCGCTCTCGCTCTCGCTCTCTCTCTCTCAAATACTGACTGTTCCCCTGACACCAAACAGGGTGGTCTGTCCCTCAGTATGGGTGTGTCTCTCTCTCCATCTCTGCCTCTCTCTCTTTTCTCTCTCTCTTTCTCTTGTCAATGGTGTGCGTCCCACTCCTTCCCACAGAGGACACGGCCGGGTCTTGTAAGGCCTCCGTTTACCTTCAGAAGTTCATGTTTGACTGAATAATGTATCAATGGAGTGAGGAAATGGGAGATTTTGAAACACGACTTCAGACTCCTCAAAGTCTGGTAATGGGCCAATCTGTGCAGGGATTTCAAACCCCGGCACAGTTCAGCGGAGTAGTATGATTATAAATGGCTTTGCTTGAAGTACGCTTTGACTTAAATGTATATTACAGCAGCACGTATCTGCGGCCGAGCCTTGAAAGTTGATTTATTTGTTGTTTTCATTTTCTTCATTTATTTTTTTCTAGTAGGATGGGGCATCAAAGAGACTCAAAACTCATGTGAAGTGTATCATTTATGAATTATGTATTAAGGACAACATGCTGTGAAATGTGCTTTCAATGTGCTCACATACGGAAGCTATAATTGCTGTTTTCTTATTCCTACTCTTGTATCTTATTTAAGATTCGGTTTGTGCACAAGTTATCGGGATACTGTTAAAGATGTTTGGACTCGAATACAACATTCTATCCCCGAGGTTTGTGGCTACCTCTACCTGTCTGCATCCTTGAGCAAGGTGTCTAACCTCTCTCCCCCCGCCCCTCCTCCCATCTGTTCCTAAACAACCCGGGTCTGAGTTAGCTGTCTCGCTTTGTTGGAAACACTTTTCAAAATACATTTAGAAATATCGAAGCAATAAATAGTCATTGTCAAATTAGTTTGACTCTCTGATTTTGTACAAAGCCTGACGCAATTATTTAGAATTATTGTTTAACACGTTGTTACTTATTTAGACCACACGATGGTGCTATAGTGACACATTCAGCCTCACCTCAATAGTGTCTCTTGGCAGTAGTTGATCCACCCTATACGCTGAACCATATAGCCCTAAGAATACCTACAATGATTGTCCGTATGATACAATACTCAGACTTTCACACACACACACACACACAATGCACATGCAAAAGGCATCTCAACACAAGCATTGGTTCATCACTGTAAAGGTTCCTTTCGGGCCGGTTTGTTTGTCCTCCGTTTGTCTGCATACAAACCCGAGGTCAGTGCCACAGACCACCGTATTGTTGCTCGAAAAGCACTTAAACACACCCAGTCACAAGAGACACTGTGTTACGTACTGGTGTCCCGCCGGTCGGCGACACGGCCATGACACAGATAAGCAGAACAGCGGTTTGTGTACCGGTTCTTACTTAAGTCCCTGTCCCTGTGATATATTGGTCATTTCCATTTATATTAGATTTTTGGGGGACAAGAATGAAGCGCCATTTCACCGGTAAGTGTCAGATCACAGATCAGCACAGCGGACAGTACTTGTGAGCTGTGAGACGTAGGAAACCCTTTGGTTTGGTTGTTTTCGTCTGACGATGTTAAGCAGTGAAATAAACAGGTTTTGTGTGACTGTTTGTCACTTTGTTGGAAGTTTTGTTTGAGTTAACAACCTAATAGCGATACGTGTCGACGAGAGTATATTGAGACCCTATAAACCGTCTGGTACTATATCCTACTTTGTTATTAAAAAAAACTACTTTTTAAAAACACCGTTTAACATCGGGAGTGTTGCCCAACTTAAGAACATGAGTTCTTTTTGAACGCGTTTATGAAAATAAAACTATAGCAACGCTTCTTTTTTATTTTATATATGTATTTCTTTCTCTACATAGAATGAGCAAGCGACGACTTTCACGCAAAGCTTTTCTTATTTATTTATTTTGTAGGCCACCATAGATGTATTATTTCTTGTGATCATCTCCAGGGTACAAGTGTGTGTGTGTGTGTGTGTGTGTGTGTGTGTGTGTGTGTGTGTGTGTGTGTGTGTGTGTGTGTGTGTGTGTGTGTGTGTGTGTGTGTGTGTGTGTGTGTGTGTGTGTGTGTGTGTGTGTGTGTGTGTGTGTGTTGTGTGTGTGTGTGTGTGTGTGTGTGTGTGTGTGTGTGTGTGTGTGTGTGTGTGTGTGTGTGTGTGTGTGGGGCTTATTCCCTAATAGAGAACTATTGTTTGCATCACTCGGTGTCAGACAAACTTCTACACTTCTTGTTTTACCGTCTCTTTCCTCCTTTTAGTGTCTGTATGTTTTGGTTTGGCTTTCTCCTCCCTCCTTCCCCATAATTTGTGGTTTAACCCCCCGGGTTTAAAATAACAGCTTATGAAACAAGGAACAGCTTAAACCTGGTGTTCTGAGGATCTCGTCTGTCTTAAATCCTAAAATTGTCATGAAGCGTTAAGCCCTCGCAGCCTAAAGAAGTCACTCCCAAGACTACTATAGTCCTACCCCTGTGGTACCTAACCCTCCTCTCTCTCTCTCTCTCTCTACCCACCCCCAGGTAACGTCCCACCTGGGGTGAGTCCAGAGGCCTTCCAGTGGTTCCAGACGGTGGACACGGACCACAGCGGCTCCATCACGCTGAAGGAGCTGAAGCAGGCACTGGTCAACTCCAACTGGTCGGCCTTCAGCGATGAGACCTGCCTCATGATGATCAGTGAGTCGTCTCGGTCGGTTTTTCATGAAGCTCGGCTGTCTGTCTGTCATACTGTTGAGCCTGATTCAGAGGGGGAAGGCACACACACACATGTGTAGCCTAAATCCTGTCATCACTAGTGAGAATGGGAATGTTTACCTTCACCCAGCCCCCCCCCCCCCCCCTCCTACTGCAGCAGTGACGTGACGGCGTTTTCATTTTATATTTTATATATATTATTATTATTATTTTTCCCCGGCACAATGATACATTATGCTTGCTTATCCACGCAAGCTCGGAGAGGCATTTCCCCCTGGAGGGCCAAGCGTGATGAAAGTTGAGAACAAAGGCAGGGAGTGATGCAAGGTCTGTGAGGGATGAATGCAATAAGAGGAGGCAGACCAGCGCTATTGTTATTGTTATTTGTATTTTCTTTTGATAGGTGTTTTTTTTTTTCATATGGACAATCTCTCTCTCTCTCTCTCTCTCTCTCTCTCTCTCTCTCTCTCTCTCTCTCTCTCTCTCTCTCTCTCTCTCTCTCTCTCTCTCCTCTCTCTCTCTCTCTCTCTCTCTCTCTCTCTCTCTCTCTCTCTCTCTCTCTCTCTCTCTCTCTCTCTCTCTCTCTCTCTCTCTCTCTCTCTCTCTCTCCTCTCTCTCTCTCTCTCTCTCTCTCTCTCTCTCTCTCTCTCTCTCTCTCTCTCTCTCTCTCTCTCTCTCTCTCTCTCTCTCTCTCTCTCGACCCCACATGAGGGTCAATTTTCCTGTCACACTTTTTTTTTTAAAGACAATAAAGTTTTGAAACACCAGGGATCTTTACTATAACCTCCGATGACCACAATCCCCGCCCTTTCACTCTGATAATAACCTGTGAATGAGTGCTATTCAGTGATTCCCATCCATTAGCGCAATGAGACTTGTGTGACTTGACTGCGTGGTGTCGTGTGTGTGTGTCCCGTCCTCAGACATGTTTGACAGGTCACGGACGGGCCGCATGGACGTGTTTGGCTTCTCCGCCCTGTGGGGGTTCATACAGCAGTGGAGGGCTCTCTTCCAGCAGTTCGATCGCGACCGCTCGGGGACCATCAATGGAACCGAACTGCACCAAGGTGTGTGTGTGTGTGTGTGTGTGTGTGTGTGTGTGTGTGTGTGTGTGTGTGTGTGTGGTGTGTGTGTGTGTGTGTGTGTGTGTGTGTGTGTGTGTGTGTGTGTGTGTGTGTGTGTGTGTGTGTGTGTGTGTGTGTGTGTGTGTGTGTGTGTGTGTGTGTGTGTGTGTGTGTGTCGCCTCACAACGGAAGGTTGCTGGTTCGATCCCCCGTCTCCTCCTCCTAGCAAAAACTGTCGGGGTGTCCTTGAGCAAGACCCCCTAACCCTAACTGCTCCTGACCTGCTGGCTGGCTCCTTCCATGGCTGATGACTCCGCCGTCGGTGGATGAATGAATGTGTGTGTGAATGTGAGCATGACTTGGAAAGCGCTTTGGATTAAAGCGCTATAGAAAAGCATCCATTACCTTTACCTGTGTTCCAAGTCAAGCAGGCTTAGTTAGGAACAGCTTCTTCCCCTCAGCTGTCATCTCTCTGAACTCTGTACCACCATGACAGGTTTTTATACCTACTAGACTGTTTTTATATCCTATTTATCTACTATGCATTGTATATAACTATTCACGCCAACTTGCTGTACTGTACTGTACTGTACTGTACTGTACTGTACTGTACTGTACTGTACTTAGGCAATGACAAAACATTTAAATATAATCTATTTAGATTCAAGATGTTTTTATTTTGCCAAATGCATCAAGTGCAATGGAATGCCTATTCCCCATTCCCCCCCGCAGTATGACTTGTATGAACAACAATACTATACTATGCTATACTAAACTATATTATAAACTATATATATATATATATATATATATATATATAAAATGCTTCTTAAATGCTTTTTGCACAACATATGTATGTACAAACATATGTATACTATATATGTATGTCCTCCATCAGTCACTGTATTGTTATTTATATTGTGTACAGTATTGTTATAGTGTTGTTTTGTACATAGTAAAGTATATAGTGTTAAATTGTAGGAAATTCATACTGTGGGAGGAAATGGGGAGTAAGCTTGAATATTGAAATCTGGAATTTACTTTTTACTATACTATACACTACAAAAGAACAATATAGTGACGCATGGAGAATACAGTATCTTAATATGGTGAATGGTGCCAAATGTATATACTGTATCATCTAGGAGGGGGGGTGGCGTGCAACCTAGTCACCCTAGTCACCTACACTCCCCCGGCCCCCTTTCTCCCCCTCATGTCTCCTCTCCCCCACCCTCCAGCCCTCGGCCAGATGGGCTACAACCTCAGTCCCCAGTTCACGGAGACCCTGGTGAGTCGCTTCAGCGTGCAGGGCGGCCGCCCGGGCGTCCAGCTGGACCGCTTTATCCAGGTGTGCACCCAGCTGCAGAGCATGACCCAGGCCTTCAAGGAGCGGGACCAGGCCATGACGGGCAACGTCCGCCTCAGCTACGAGGACTTCCTCTCCGGCACCGTCCAAAGGCTCATGTGAATGAACCCCCCCCCCCCCCCCCACCACCTACCAAACCACCCACCTACCGCCCGCCCCCACTCCCCTGCCCTGCTGGTGGTCCAGGTGCAGTAAGGCTTGGTGCCCTTTGTGTGTTACCAGTTACCCAGGCTGACTTCAAGAGAGTCTTCATTATGCATTTGAGACCAAAAGACCAAAAGCCCTTTCAGCAGTGTGTGTGTGTGTGTGTGTGTGTGTGTGTGTGTGTGTGTGTGTGTGTGTGTGTGTGTGTGTGTGTGTGTGTGTGTGTGTGTGTGTGTGTGTGTGTGTGTGTGTGTGTGTGTGTGTGTGTGTGTGTGTGTGTGTGTGTGTGCCCACGCAAGCCTGTGTTTTAAATATACAATTGTTGAAGAAGAAGAAGGCCTTTTAGTAATTCATTCTGGATAGAATGAATAATAGTTCTGATTATGAATGGAAACCCCAGAGCACTTGGGATGTGGTTGGCTGTCGAGGCGTTGGATGTTATGGCTTTTGCTGTAAGTTCTGTGGATCTGAATTATTCACATTTCGTTCAGGAGCCCAAGCGGTGCAATATAGCTGGACTCGTCCGAGCCGGGACGACTTGTATATAGAATATATTCTTTTGATGTTATGAAAGCGTGTGAGTGTTGAGACGGAGTACAGCGCCAGATGAAACTAGGCGTATTTTGACTTTGACCTTTTTTGAATAGTATGGAGTGTCTGCCTCATGTGAGGATGGATTTGCATTTATCTTTTCTTTTTTTTTAACCCATCTGAAAGAAAACGACCAAAGGTGGATGAATTTTCATATTCTTCCGATGGTAGTAAGCCTTCAACCGGAGAACAACACTGACACTTGTGGTACGCCAGGGATGGCAGCAATAACAAGACTCCAACCATCTTGGGGGAGGTGGGGGGGGGTTCATTTTGATGATTCATATTGTGGGCTTATGTCAACATGGCGGGGTCTCTCCATCTTGCCGCCGCTAATAGAGAGCATTAACTGAAGTCCATGTGCTTTTAAAAAAAATAAGTTTCCGAGGGCCATTAGTATGTCATGTATCATACATTTTGTTTGATTTTTTTTTTTCCTCGACGATGTCTCTAAATGTTGTGATTTTTTGTGATTTTTTGAAAAGAAATACATTAAAATGTGTCAAATTGTATCCCGTCGATGCTTACTGTGGAAGGGTACACTTGTTATTTGTATGTTGTTGTTGTACGTCTGTTGACTTCTCCACATGTGTTTTAGGACCATGACTAGAGCAGACCTGTAGAGAATAGGTGAAGAATGGTTATTGGTTGTTTTTTAAGATACAATTGTACAGTTAAATACTTAATATTAACTTATAGTTATGTCACGTACTTGTGAGTCATCCACTCTTATGCTATATACACACATCTGATATGGCTACAGGAACTACAATGGCAGACTGAAGAGACCTATTGTTCAGAGACCTATTATACTGCCAGTATTGTTCATCAGATGTTTGATCTGGGGCCCTGAAATCCGTCTGCATGGTCTCTCAGAAACCCCACGAAAGCAGTTTCAAAGTCTTCAAACAGTAACTTCTGGAAGGTTTCCTCTAACCAACAGTTGCATGTTCTAACCCCTTTCAAGAAGCTTTCCATGGACGCATTTTAAAGGTGTTTATAATCAATGTATTTGTCGTAGAGGACAAGACAGATTTCAATTTGTGAGGGAAGGGATAGGTTTACAGATTATCCGAGAAAAATATATCTCAATGTATATCCAATATGATATGTATTGTCTTATAATATACCGTTGTATTATATTAGTATCTAGATTGGATTGTAATACGGAGCAGCCTATTATGTTATGCTTCTCCAACCTAAAACATAAAATGTAAGTGTACATCATTTATTTGAATGTTTGCATAATCCTTTTAATAACTTAAAACGTCCACAATTGAGGTTAGCAAAGTAGGAATCAAATCATATTTAAAGGTGGAATTAATTAGTGCTTTGGGAGCACTACACCGTATGACCACTAGATGTCCCTACAGCATAACAGAAAGGCTGTTCTAGGCCGTCGTAAAAACGTGTACAGCCAATGAAATGTATCAGGCCTGCCGGCGGAAGTGACGTCGAGTCTTCTCGTCGTTAAACGTGTCTGAAGGTGAGTTAACGATAATAAGAATAATAACGTTATTGCATGTATATATAATATAATACAACATTAATACACACAATTGTGACCTATGATGATTGTTTTAAGACGAGTACGAGTCGTCAAAAGAGCTTGACCACACGTTGCTGTTGTGCGTTGTACTGTATATCTAGTCAGGGTAAATAGGTTAATAACGTGTGTTGTGTATTATTTAACCAGTATGATGTCATTTTAAACCGGTACTGGTACTAGTGCCTGTACTAGTACTAGTACTAGTGCCTGTACTAGTGCTTGTACAGGTACTAGTACTAGTGCCTGTACTAGTACCAGTACTAGTACAGGCACTAGTACAGGTACTAGTACAGGCACTAGTACTAGTACAGGCACTAGTACTGGTACTGGTACTAGTACTGGTACTGGTACTAGTACTGGTACTGGTACTAGTACTGGTACTGGTACTAGTACTAGTGCCTGTACATGACCCTGAGATGTCATTACTTGTTATAAAAGTCATTGTCATTCATCTCCGGTGTCTCACTATGGCCTAATGTATCACCTAATTGTAGTTGTGGGGGTTTTCCCCACGTGCAATAATAATAATAATAATAATTATGTAACATTAAAGTGCATAGTTATATACAATGTACAGTGGTTAACTAGGATATAAACTCTACTATGTATAAAACAGTCTACTATGTATAAAAACTGGTATAAAAACAGTCTACTAGGTATAAAAACAGTCTAGTAGGTATAAAAACTCATTGTGGTACAGAGTTCAGAGAGATGACAGCTGAGGGGAAGAAACTTGTTCCTGATTCGGCTTGACTTGGAACAAAGGTTTCTATTGCCTGCAATAATAATAATTATAATGTATTTTAAATAGCGCTTTTCAAGGTAGTCAAAGACGCTTTACATTACAAAGCGGTGACATACACGCATGCACAGGAAACACACAAGATGGATTTGGTAGGGGGAATGAACACTAAACTAGGCAGGTAAACTAGCAAATCTAACATTTGTATAATCTATAACAACTAAACCAAGGAAACTAACCATCTGTAGGGATGAAGGAAGTTATCAGGATAAAGCAGCTGTCAAGAGGTGGGTTTTGAGGGGCCTGTTTTGAAAGTTGCTACGATTAGATTCTAATGTATTGTCATTGCAGCACAAGTACAGTACAGCATCTAACCAGAGTGCACATGTTACAGTGAAGTGCATGTGATATATAATGAACAGTGGTTAAATAAGATGTAAAAACATCTACTAGGTATTAAAACAGGGATAAAATAATAGTAGGTAAGAGACATGTGCAGAATTATGGGTATAGATATATATATATCTATATATATATATTATCTATATATATATCTATATAGATATATATATAGATATATATATAGATATATATAGATATATATACACATATAGGTAGGTAAGTATACAAGTATCGACAGGTAGTGAGCAGGGGTATGCAATTATATCAACAAGATGCATATATATAGAAATGTGTATGTGTGTATATATATATCTATATATAGATATAGATATCTAGATCTAGATCTAGATCTAGATATAGATATCTATATATATATATATCTATATATATATATATAGAAATGTGTATATACAGCAGGTAGTGAACAAGGGTATGCAGTTATATCAACAGTTGAAGATTAATATATATACATATACAGTAAGTACAGTTAAATGTACCCTATCATACAGGTATGTAAACTATAGGTCGAGGTAGGGAGTTCTGATTAGAAGAAGGAAGGGTGTCTGGACTGTCTCGTGTGGTTGGGGAGGGCGTTCCATGGTACCTGACCGCCTGGTTAAAGTCGAGGTGTCGCAAATTGAAACTGCGATGCCATGCAAGGGGGGACAGATTGTCAAGTGGTTTACTTGGAATGAGCTCATCAGCTTCTATTATGGTATATTTAAAGACTATGCAAATTATCTCAAAAGAAAGTGACAGAAAGGAAGTTCTCACCCTCTGCCGGTGAGTAATGTGTTCATTAGGCGTGTATGAATATAGACCTTCTGGGTTGCTTACAGGTTATAAGCTTGCGCTATAATAGATGAATTCAGTCAATGCTGTTGATGTATTTTCTAACAAAACCATTAGCACGCAATCTCCCCCCCTGAATAATGAAGTGAAATTTAGAAAAAAATGAACATCCCCATCCAGTTTGTTCACACATTAGCTCCCAACAGCCCGTCCCAAATGGTCTATGCAATATACACCGTGACATCATCGTTGATACCCTCCTCCTCCTCCTCCTCCTCCTCCTCCTCCTCCTCCTCCTCCTCCTCCTCCTCCTCCTCCTCCTCCTCCTCCCTCCATCCATCCATCCAGTTACCGTCTCCCCCACCCGGACGTGCCATCATCATGTTGCCGTTGGTGTGGATGGCCATGCGGACCTACGCCCCCTACATCACCTTCCCCGTGGCGGTGGTGGTGGGCGCCGTGGGCTACCACCTGGAGTGGTTCATCCGTGGCACGCCCAAACCCCGGGAGCAGAAGAGCATCCTGGAGCTCAGGGAGGAGAGGAAACTGGAGGAGCAGGCGGGCACGGATAGTACCCATGTCCTGAGCCTCAAGGACAGGCTGGAGTTCGCGCCCAGGGCGGCCTTGAACCGGAATCGACCCCACGAGGAGAGCAAGTCCCTTTCGTAAGAGGGCTTGTCAGAGAGAGAGACTGATCCGGTGCCCGTTCTCTGGGCTGAACTATGGCATCGGTATGAAATAAGTTGCCAAATGACGAGTCACTTGTACCTGCTGCACGCCCTGCAAGCACACCCTGCAAGGCCGTTTGCATGGCCAAGACATCGCTGTATTGGTGACCTTGTGACGAGGTGAAACAAAAGAGGCTCTGTGAGAGGAAGTGTTTATTTAAATTACCCCCACCCCCAGACACACTCGTGTACTCCCGGCAAAACCATAACTATAACCGCTGTAATCATATTCACAGCACAACTCCATTAAACTGGAAATCACAATGTTTTCCCCTCCAGGCATTCTAACTTGTGACTCGTCGGCGTGGTTTCATTAAATGCCGCGCTGATTCCCCCCCCCCCCCCATCTGATTCCCCCCCCCCCCCCCCATCTGATTACACCCCCCCCCCCCCCATCTGATTACACCCCCCCCCCCATCTGATTACACCCCCCCCCCCCCCCCACGGCCTCCCACTCTGTGATCCATTTAGCTGGGTTTTTAAAGAGGAAGTAGGGGGGGGGGGGATGGTGTACATTTGGAGCCATGTGTAAAAAAAAAATTGAATTTGTTCGGGCGATTAGTTCCGTTTTTATCTTCTGGGATGCAAGGTAGAACAACGTGTGTTTGGGGCCGGGTCCCTTTGTGGGCGGGTGGGTGTGCTCATGCTCCTGCCTCGTTTGTTGTGGCTTTCATTTTTAGAAAGTGTGGACGGGACTGTACAACACGGGGTGTACAAGTAATGGTGTCTTTATTGAAATCATCGCAAATGTATATTGAAGCTCCGCTTTTAAGCAAATGCATTGTGCGTTGTCATTTTTATTCATGTAATAAAATCATTGACGGTTGACAGTTTACAGCGTTGTTTCATTTTTATGTTTTGTTTTTTTTCAGGCTAAATCAAGGCAGGCTAAATCATGATTTGTCCAGTCTAAATCACAACAGGGTAAATCATGATTTGTCCAGTCTAAATCACAACAGGGTAAATCATGATTTGTCCAGTCTAAATCACAACAGGGTAAATCATGATTTGTCCAGTCTAAATCACAACAGGGTAAATCATGATTTGTCCAGTCTAAATCACAACAGGGTAAATCATGATTTGTCCAGTCTAAATCACAACGAGGTAAATCATGATTTGTCCAGTCTAAATCACGAGGTAAATCATGATTTGTGTCGTGAGGTGAGAGTAAAAACAATGTGTTTCGTAAATCTAAAGTAGCCAAAAGTGTAAGATGACATGAGAGCTGTGTCCTTTTTTTATAGATTTCTAGATAATATTCAAGAAAGAAACAACCACTTTCTTTGTGTTCCTCAGTCACGCGCTGCATTGCCAACACTGTCACGCATAACTCCAGACGGACAAATGTGAAACAGTCGTCCGGTGGACACTTTTCTTTTGCTCCAGTCCTCCCTTCCAGAGTCGGGGGATTGGATGATAACCTTTCTCCCCTTAGGCCAGGGATCCTAGTCATGCTCTGTTACCCTGCCAGGGTTCGCAATCGCAAGCTTTTACAAGCTTCCTGTTGAAATGCAGCTTGGCTTGTGTGTATCTGCGACTATCTGGCTAGACGGTCTCCCCCACCCGCCCCCTCCCCCATGTCCGTCCGGACCCCTGATACGTGCGTATCTCGCACTGCATGGTACTTTACCCGTTCCTCCACCTAATTCCTCCTCCTTTCTCCTACACTGTAGGGAGGAACACAGCGTTCCAACTCCAGGTACCTGGCTCTTTATGTTCTGCATGGTAATGATTGCCAGCTGGGGGGCAGGCGGTTGTTTCCATAAGTAACAAGCTAGCTATTAAGAAGGAATTGGGTGGTAGTAGTCCTATACGAGGTGTGTGTGTGTGTGTGTGTGTGTGTGTGTGTCTTCGTTCCCTCACTTCAACAATGGAATGGCAGGCAGGTAGGCCCCCCCCCGTTGAACAATGGTGGTCCCCTCAGGTTTGGACACCCCTGTGGGAACCTAGCTCAGAGTTGGGTGGGGGAGGACTTTAGCATGGAACAAACACAACAAAAAGAGTGTCCATTGTTCTCTGGATGATGGGCTAATGGGCGTGGAGGATGGGGCTAATGGGCGTGGAGGATGCTGGCTCCAACTCTTTGGGTTTCGTGGCTCCAGCCAGCATCCTGCAGCAAAAAGTGGGCCTGTCCACGCTTACCTCCCTCCCCCCCCTGAATAACGCAAGCCGTCTGCCTGCTGGGAGGCACACACGCACGCACACACACACACACACACGCAGCCCTCAAACACAGGTACTGTGGGGGAGAAGCTACGCATCGCAACTCAAGTAGGGGAAGTGGCTGTTAATCTCTGTATCCAATACTTTCAGAGTTAAACACAGCCCCCGCTAAATTAGTATTTAAGAGTTGATTCTACTTTGTGGATTACACTCCGAACACCGGCAGGTTAAACTGGGTGCCGGTTTGGAATTGCCGTCTTCTTGACTTACTATTAGTACTACTACTATCACTACTACTACTACTACTACTACTACTACTACTACTACTGGGTTTCACTGAAGATCTCTACCAAGCAGTTTTGGTTCCGCCATACTGCTGCTTTTGTCATGTAATGGATGCAAGCAGCATGGTCCACACACACACACACACACATCTCCACTACACTCAACTACAATCTCAATCACAGGGCCTGGTTTGGCCACGGCTCCAGGCTTTGGTCTTTGGTTTTCAGTACTGTGGGCTGAGGCCTGGCATGAGGTCAGCCGTGCCTCAGAGAGCCAACCAAAACAATGTGACAATGCCCAAGGCTGCCCCATCCATTGTCAGGGTTTCAGGTGGTCCCCCAGTGGGGGCCGGTCCCCAGGGGGAAACAATGGAGGAACAGGATCCAGACGGGGACGGGGACGGGGACCTGTTTCCTGTCCTGCAGGAATCTATATTTACACCGTCAATAAGTAACGTGTGCCGGAGCTGTGCAATATTGTTATGGGAACATAATAGCTCGTGTGTTGTGATTGTGTGTATCTATAATGTAATTATAGCTTTCGTTTTTCCCTCTTTCTATGCAACGGCAAAGCAGAATGTTATTTTTTAACCCATGCCAAATTGAATTTCTCATAAAAAAATCACATTGTGTGTGTGTGTGTGTGTGTGTGTGTGTGTGTGTGTGTGTGTGTGTGGTGTGTGTGTGTGTGTGTGTGTGTGTGTGTGTGTGTGTGTCTGGAGATGTTCAGCTGTGCCTATGGGGATGCACATGGGTCTTCTGCAAGACTCAGGGACTCGGAAGAACAACAGTGTTAGGACTACAAAGCAAGCCCTCTTATTTTGGCCCGCATGCAGAACTGGCACACAGCTGGTTCTCATAAGCGCCCTCCAGAGGCCTAAGGCCTGGCACGGCTGCACACATCCTCAGACAAAAGGGGGAGAAGTGAGTTGTTTCTGGGCATGTGAAAGCCTGGAAGGACGACCCCCACCCCACCCACCGACCCACCGCCGATGCAGTGGGCTTGGCTCCTCCCTCCTCCCAGATGAGTTCACAAGTGGTTGTGTGATGTAATCGCGTACGCTTTGTCAAGCGTGTTTATGTGTGACCGTGTAACCACAGCGGTTGTACGGTTGTCCTCAGCGGCCGGCCGGCCGGCTGCAACAATGGAACACGGAAGTGACAATGAAGGCTGATTCCCAGAGGTTGGGCGTGCGACCCGGGGGTTCATCACACAGGGGTCGGTCTCTCTCTCTCTCTCTCTGTTTCCCTGTGATTCTCTGTGATTCTCTCTCTCTCTCTCTCTCTCTCTCTCTCTCTCTCTCTCTCTCTCTCTCTCTCTCTCTCTCTCGCCTTCTTTCTCGTTTCATGAGAACCCTAAAGGGTCGACGGTTGGACGGATTTGATAATGCAAACAAACGGTGGAAGTGGTCTAGACATAAAGGACAGAGTACGCCGCGAAACAATGAACTAAACAATGAACTAAACAATGACCCCAGAGGAAGCAGTCCCAGAATGTCCCTTTTTGTCTTTGAGTCACTCGCCTCCTGGATGAGGACAGTCGATAAACCACCGCCTTCTTCCGAGAAGGTTTAGAAAGGTTGGCCGGTGGTGAAGGATGTTAATTGGTTGAAGTTTATTGAGTTGTGTTGTTATCCAGTAGAGGCGGACTGCCACATTCAGGGGATTTACCATTTATGAGCGTCTGTTGTGTGTATGTGTGTGTGTGTGTGTGTGTGTGTGTGTGTGTCTGTCTGTTTCAGCATTTGTGTTGTGGGTGTTTGTCTTTCAAATGTTTTGCTTACATATATGCTTCTGTTGCCATTTGACTGTGTGTGTGTGTGTGTGTGTGTGTGTGTGTGTGTGTTTGCACGCCTCACTCTGCAGGGGTAAGGATACGCTTGTGTTATTGGTTCAAAGGGAAATGGGAAAAGAACAGAACTGGGCACCAGGCTTCATAGGGAGAGAAAGCTGATGCAAACCGTTTCCACCCCCCGGGCTCGCTGGACGACCGGTCCGGACCACCCAGTGCAAGCTGTTCCATGACCCTTCGGCTTTGTTAACACACACACACGCACACGCACACACACAGTCATATGGCAACAAAAGCATATAGTTAAGCAAAACATTTAAAATATGCACACACACAACACAAATGCTGAAACAGACACACACACACACACACACACACACACACACAATAACACTCACATGGCACACAAAGCATTCAGCATACATTCAGGCCAACACGCAAGACACACACCCACACAAATGCTGAAATAAACAAATATACACACACACACACACACACACACACACACAACACACACACACACACACACACACACACACACACACACACACACACACACACACACACACACACACACACACACACACACACACACCTGGACTGAGATAACAGGCCTCTGCCAGAGTTGTTTGAGAACAGGCTTTAAATGGGCAGCTTGGGCTGGGCTATATGTGGGCTTTATTAGCTCCACAGTCTCTGCCAATTGGACTGTTCAAACGTTAGAACGACACAATTAAACACCACACAATGGCCACACAATGCACACCTTTTCTAAACGGTCGGAGTCAACAATAACCATTGTGGTTTTTCCAAACAGCGTTTTTACTGATTCATAGAAAACTGGAATCTTGGATAGTCTTGCGTCCTAGGGGTGCACCCTTGGGGTGACACACATGGTTACTTGCTCACAAAACAGACGTATATTTGACATCTCTTCATAAAGCCAAACCCAGTCTCCCCCCCCCGATGCTCCGAAATGAGCATCACTAAAGTTTCCACCAATCCCATGTAAAGTACCGGGATATAATAATATAGAACTATATAGTGAAAAGCAGAGGGAGGGTTTTATCACCTGGGCGGTATAATCAGAGTGGGTGTCCTGGGACTTATAACCAACCGACACGAGTGACAAACTACTCCCTGCTGTATTCATTTGACACTATAGGCATATAAATGATGCTGTTGTTGTTGTGTCTTGTTTCGCCGCCGCATCCCGAGCTGCTGCTGCTGGTGATTTAAATGAAGCAACCATAACAACAACAAACCAAAAAAGAACCACAATTAAATCAAAGTTAGCTGTTTTGTTGAGGCTTTGTGTTTTTTTCTTTCTTCTTCTTCTTCTTCTTCTTCTTCTTCTTCTTCATCTTCTTCATCTTCATCTTCATCTTCTTCTTCCAGCTTCTAAAGGTCCTTTTGCCGTGACCGATTGAAGTCATCATCATATCTATATACGTTTGTATAGCGGGAAGTATGGTGGTCATCGTGTCCACAAGCGACCAAACAACATCATATATCATCAACACAATATCCAGTAACGGATGTATAATAATGTATAAATAGTGTTCTGTATAAACTCCACACAGCGTAGAAGAGAGGCCTCCGTCACCTCCCAGCAGGAGAGCTCAGTCTGCTAGGACGTGGGGCTTGGGAACCGGAAGGTTGCCTGGTTCGAGTCCCGGGAAATACCTGGGGCATTACTGCCGAGGTGCAGTACACACACTAGCGCTCTGCACACTGCGCCCTGGGCAGCTGCTGTATATACAATAGAGCTGATGCCCACTGCTCAATTTAGATTTAGACGTGGTCTGGTGTTGTACTAAGAGTGCGTGTAGATAAGAACAAGATATCACATGAAACAAACAAACCATTGAAACACTCAATACTTAACGAAAAACCAATGTTCCCCCCCCCATTGAAACACCCAAAGCTGCTTTCTCCTTCACATCTCATTTAATCCATCCTTTATTAAATAACCTTTACTTCTTTTGACATCAATATATTACCCTCCGCTGCATGAACCCTTGCTGAGGAGCCTGTACCGCATGTCACCCTGTTTTTGGTGTGATGACTTGTGATATCATACATGTGTGTGGTGTATACCCTTCATTACAACACCCTGTAAAACACATCTCCCTGTGTAACCCATCGCCCTGTGTAACCCATCGCCCTGTGTAACACATCTCCCTGTGTAACCCATCTCCCTGTGTAACCCATCTCCCTGTGTAACCCATCTCCCTGTGTAACCCATCGCCCTGTGTAACCCATCTCCCTGTGTAACCCATCTCCCTGTGTAACCCATCGCCCTGTGTAACCCATCTCCCTGTGTAACCCATCGCCCTGTGTAACCCATCTCCCTGTGTAACCCATCTCCCTGTGTAACCCATCTCCCTGTGTAACCCATCTCCCTGTGTAACCCATCGCCCTGTGTAACCCATCTCCCTGTGTAACCCATCTCCCTGTGTAACCCATCTCCCTGTGTAACCCATCTCCCTGTGTAACCCATCGCCCTATTCCCCTAGTTCAGAGGAATAGGACAGTACTGTGGCTGCTCCGTTAGCATCACACAGTCAAATATGATGCTCACTGGCCAGTCTCAGTCCTCTGTCTACAATCCCATAAAAACTACCCCCCCACCCTCCCTCACACACACACACACACACACACACACACACACACACACACACACACACACACACACACACACACACACACACACACACACACACACACACACACACACACACACACATCCCGCCTTATCCCATTTCCTTGTTCCTAAAAAAAGCCTGTGACACTCGATTACATGGGAACAGAATGTGTGTGTTTGTATATAAATGTGTGTGTGTGTGTGTGTGTGTTCGAATGTGTGTGTGCGCGTGTGTGCGTGTCACCAAACCAAACCAACCATACCTCGGGGGAATAGAGTCGGCCCCAGAGTCCAGAACATTCCACCGCGGTCCAGAAGTTGAGCAGAACCATGTGCACACAGGAGGAAAGGAAAAAGCTCTCCGACGACGACCACCATCACTAAGACGGTAACACAGAGGTCGAAAGCTGGCTCCATGTCTCCATGGCTCCATGTCTCCATGATGATTCACGCCGTTAACGTCCAAACCCTGACTCTAGAAGCAGTGCTTCTTCTACGCTTATTTCAGTTCGATGGGGGGGGATGCCTCGAGAGGAGGAGGAGGAGGAGGAGGAGGAGGCTATGAACGCAGCATCATTCGGCCTATCTCCCCCCCCTCCATCACTTCCCCTCCGCCACCACGCTTGTATTTTAAGCCATCGAGTGAGAAACAACCCGAAGAGGTCACATGACATCACATCTCACAATCTCCTCTCACGCTAATTTTTTCCTCGCCAAGCCTCAGTTCTCCCTCCTTCCTCCCTTCTCACCACCTCACCACCTCCCTCCCTCCCTCCTTCATGACTCCTCGCCCTGGGGAAGTGTTGTTTTGTTTTTGTTGAATAGCTTCATTTGTCTGTTAGGCTGAGGCTCTGCTTTAAAGTCTCTCGATGTTCTGGAGGACCCTGGAGGAGAGAGAGGAGATGGGGAGGCTCTCCTTGTGACACAGTTATTCAGTTTGCTTCGAAACCTTTCACGTGTGTGTGTGTGTGTGTGTGTGTGTGTGTGTGTGTGTGTGTGTGTGTGTGTGTGTGTGTGTGTGTGTGTGTGTGTGTGTGTGTGTGTGTGTGTGTGTGTGTGTGTGTCTGTGTGTCTGTGTCTGTGTGTGTGTGTGTCTGTATGTGTGTGTGTGTGTGTGTGTGTGTGTGTGTGACCAAAGCCGGGGGGGGGTCATGGAATAGACATTTCTTTCGTCTTTCTCAACATCACACTCACAGATATAAAGTATATGTACAGTATCTATAAAGATATAGATATCTATATAGACGAGACAGTATAGTTTTTCATGGTCCGTATCGGCCCCTAGACGGAAGCCTGCGTCATACGTAGTGTTTCAGCTTGGCGTGACCCTTATGGCTGTTCTTCCTGTGTTTCCCGTGGGCGTGGACATGCTTCTTCTTCACGTGGCTCCTGGGCGAGCTGCCCATCCCCCCCAAGCAGTTGAGGTAGCTGGGGGGGATGTCGCCGTCGCTGTCCCCCTCTCCCCCTCCTCCCCAGTTCACCTCAGACCTCGGGGTCGGGGGGGGTGGGGGGTCCGCTAGGCCGTAGCCCCGGGGGGGCTCCGGGTAACACGCCACGGGGACGGGCCGGTACATCGGGGCCTCCCCTCCTACCCCCCCCCTGCCGATCGGCAGTCCCGGGGGCGAGGGGGTACGGGGGTCTCCCCGATCACCGCCGCCGCCGGGGCCGGGGCGGCGCCCACAGCCGTAACGCTTCTCCAGCCGCTGGGAGACGGCCAGCTGCAGCAAGTGGAGCAGCTCCGTCAGGTTGAGGAGCAGCGAGAGGCCGGCGATGGCCTGCGTGTACACGGTGAAGATGGTCTTCTCGGTGGGCCGCGACACGAAGCAGTCCACGGTGTGCGGGCAGGGCGGCCCCACGCACTCGTAGCGGGCGGCGATGAAGAAGCCGCCGTAGAGCAGCCAGAGCCCCGCCATGAAGCCTGCCTCCAGGAGCACGGTGGCCAGCACGCTGGCGGCGTACGCCCCCAGCAGCCTCCCCTTCAGCTTGGGCGCCTGCGGAGGCGGAGGCGGAGGCGGTGGCGGCGGCGACTTGGCGGCCTTGCCGTCTTTCCCGCGTCTCCCCCCTCGGGCGTCCCCCTCTTCTTCTTCTTCTTCTTCCGCGATCTCCTCCAGCTCCTTGCCGTTCCTCACGGCAGCGGCTTGGCTCGCCTTCTTCCCACCACTTCTCCCGAAGGTCACTTCCGTGGCGGCTCTGCCCTGACCCTTCTCCTCCTCCTCCTCCTCCTCTTCGTCGTCCTCCTCCTCCTCCCGCTCGGACTTGTCCCTGGCGGTGCGCACCGCCACATAGCCGAAGTAGAAGACGGTGGGCGTGGAGACGAAGATGACCTGCAGCACGAAGTAGCGGAAGTGGGAGATGGGGAAGGCGCGGTCGTAGCACACCGACTCGCAGCCCGGCTGCTGGGTGTTGCACACGAAGTTGCACTGCTCGTCGTCCCAGGCCGACTCGGCGGCGGCACCGAGCACCAGCATGCGGAACAGGAAGAGCACGGTGAGCCAGACGCGGCCCACGCGCGTGGAGTGCTCCTGGCCCTCCTCCAGCAGGTGCTCCAGGAAGGACCAGTCAGCCCGGGACATCGTCCGTCCTCCTCCGTCCCCCCCGTCCGTCCCCTGGCCCGGGATACCTGGGGACCTAGGACCTGGGGAGGATGAGAGAGAGAGGGGGGTGCGAAAGAGAGAGGGTGAGAGAAAAAGAGAGAGAAAAAGGGTGAGGGAGAAAGGGAGCGAGGAGAGAGATAGAGAGAGAGAGTTAAGAGAGAGAGAGAGAGGGTGAGAGAGGGAGAGAGAAAGGGGGGAGAGGGTTGTGAGAGAGAGAGAGAGGTGCAAAGAAAAGTGGGTAGGGGTAAGAGAGAGAGCGGGTGAGAGAGAGAGATGTGTTAGATAGAGAGAGAGAGCGGGTGAGAGAGAGAGATGTGTTCGATAGAGAGAGAGAGAGGTGAGAGAGAGAGATGTGTTAGATAGAGAGAGAGAGAGAGGTGAGAGAGAGATAGTGAGAGAAGTGAGAAGGGGTCAGAGAGGGAGGGGTGCTAAAGAGAGGGGGTGAAATAGAGAAAGGGTTAGAGAGAGAGATAGAGAGGGGGAGAGGTTAGTAAGAGAGGGGTGAGAGAGAGAGAGTGAAGTGTTAGAGAGAGGGGTGTTAGTGAGAGAGAGAGAGAGAGAGAGAGAGAGAGAGAGAGAGAGAGAGAGAGAGAGAGAGAGAGAGAGAGAGAGAGAGAGAGAGAGAGAGAGAGAGAGAGAGAGAGAGAGAGAGAGAGGGAGAGAGGTTAGAGAGAGAGAGAGAGAGAGAGAGAGAGAGAGAGAGAGAGAGAGAGAGAGAGAGAGAGAGAGAGAGAGAGGTTAGAGAGAGAATGGGGGGAGAGGTGTGTGAGGGAGAGAGAGACACACACAGAGACAGAGAGAGACACAGAGAGAGAAACCTTTAACTTTCCCTGCAAACCAACTCCACTCCACCCAGGTGGTAGAGCAGCTAGC
>CM051007.1:3017026-3027026 GCA_027704905.1 Muraenolepis orangiensis
GAGAGAGAGAGCGAGAGAGAGAGAGAGAGAGAGAGAGAGACTCACAAAGAGGGTGAGATAGAGGGCGAGAGAGAGAGAGAGAGAGAGAGAGAGAGAGAGAGAGAGAGAGAGAGAGAGAGAGAGAGAGAGAGAGAGAGAGAGAGGGGGGGGGGAGAGGTGTGTGAGGGAGAGAGAGAGAGAGAGAGAGAGAGAGAGAGAGAGAGAGAGAGAGAGAGAGAGAGAGAGAGAGGGGGGGGGGGGAGAGGGGGAGGGTAAACAACCAAAGGGATGAGATGAGGACCAGAAGCGGTGGCTATCATTTACAACAGACAGATTTACATTTCACAGAGAGCTCAGAATAATGTGTCCTTCACGCCACCTCGCGACCGGCCTATAAATAGACATGAAGGTAACTAGGAATCGCATCTTGTATGACTTGAATACCAGATGACTATTTTTTTTTCAGCTCAATATTACAAATTGTCAATTGTCAAACACACACTTTCCTTCCTCCAACTCCTGTCCTCCTCCTCTGGTCTGTTCCAGTATTGACACGCTGATACGCGTGTGAGGAGCTCTAAATCAACAAGGCAATGGACTCCCTCTCCACAGCGAGGCCGTTTTACCTCATACTATTTACTCATGCAGCAGACAGCTTTCCTCCAAAAGCAACACAGTACATTATTTACAGATGTTATGTTGGCCAGGTGGTGCCCCCAGGCTGACATACAGTATATGATAGATATGAATTGTGGGATATGTAAAACCAACCAAACACCCAGTCGGCCGATATGCCGCCTACTGCCTTGAGTTGCCCTGGACAATGAGGGCAGAGGTTCTGATTTTCAACCCTTGTTTGTCTGTCTGTCTGTCTGTCTGTCTGTCTGTTTATTTGTCTGTCTGCCTGCCTGTCTGTCTGTCTGTCTGTCTGTCTGTCTGTCTGTCTGTATGTCTGTCTGTCTGTCTGTCTGTTTATTTGTCTGTCTGTCTGCCTGTTTGTTTGTCCGTTAGCACGATAACTCAAAACGTTATGTGGACGATGGGGCGGAGGTTCTCCTGTCTGTCTGTCTTTCTGTCTGTCTGTTGGTTTGTTTGTCTGTTTGTTTGTTTGTTTGTCTTGCTGTCTGTCTGATAGGAGATAGGATAGGAGATAGGATAGGAGATACGATAGGAGATAGGATAGGAGATAGGATAGGAGATAGGATAGGAGATAGGATAGGAGATACGATAGGAGATAGGATAGGAGATACGATAGGAGATACGATAGGAGATAGGATAGGAGATATGATAGGAGATAGGATAGGAGATACGATAGGAGATACGATAGGAGATAGGATAGGAGATACGATAGGAGATACGATAGGAGATACGATAGGAGATAGGATAGGAGATAGGATAGGAGATAGGATAGGAGATATCTGCTGTGTTGCGAGCTCCCGCACGACGGCGCAGTTGTTTGTTATTTATTATTTTTATGGTGACTATATTCATACAGAAAAGTCAAGTCAAGTTTATTGTCACTTCACAGTTTACAGTTTAGTATAAAGCAGTGATGTGAAAATCTTGTGTGCAAAACCCGACGACAGACAGCAGTTATAAAATAAGATAAAAATAGATAGAAATAGAATAAAAATAGAATAAAGTTAAAAATTTAAAATGAAAAATAAAATGCAATTTATAAAATGCAAAATATCAGCACAGAAAAGAGCAATATGTATATATTAATCAATGTAATAAAATATACAATATGCAGCCTGATGGCCTGACTGTGGAAGCTATCTCTAAGCCTATTTGATACCACTTGATACTGCGGTATCGCCTGCCTGACGGTAACAGTGAGTACAGTTCGTGGCTGTAGGGCAATGTCTTTATGATGCGTTTGGCCTTGGCCACACACCGCTGATTGTAAATATCCAGGAGGGAGGGGAGCTCACCTCCAACGATATACTGGGCCGTCCGCACCACCCTTTGAAGCGCTCTGCGCTCGAGTGCAGTGCAGTTCCCGTACCAGGCGGTGATACACCCTGTAAGAACACTCTCGATGGTGCCGTTATAGAATGTTCTCAGGATGCGGGGGCCCATGCTGAATTTCTTCAGACGCCTGAGGAAATACAGGCGTTGTTGGGCCCTTTTCACCACGTGTGTGGTGTGCGTGGACCATGTGAGGTCCTCGGAGATGTGCACGCCGAGGAACTTGAAGCTGCTGACCCTCTCTACTGCAACGCCGTCGATGGAGATAGGGCTGTGCTCTCCCCTCTGCCTCCTGAAGTCCAAGATCAGCTCCTTGGTCTTCTTGACGTTGAGGGCGAGGCTGTTCTCCTGGCACCACTGCTCCAGCGATCCGACCTCCTCCCTGTAGGCTGTCTCGTCGTCGCCGGCGATCAGGCCCATCACTGTCGTGTCGTCAGCAAACTTGACGATGACGTTGGAGCTGTGCATAGCCATGCAGTCGTGGGTGTAGAGGGAGTAGAGGAGAGGGCTCAGCACGCATCCCTGGGGGGCTCCCGTGTTGAGGGTCAGTGGCTCTGATGTGGTGCTGCCCATCCTCACCACCTGGCGGCGGTCCGACAGGAGGTCCAGTATCCAGCTGCACGTGGATGGGGGTACGCCTAGACCTCTCAGCTTGGTGTCGAGCGTGGCAGGAACTATTGTGTTGAATGCTGAGCTGTAGTCCACAAACAGCATTCGCACATAACAGTTCTTTCCCTCCAGGTGGGAAAGGGCAGTGTGGAGGGCCATGGCAATAGCGTCGTCCGTGGATCTATTTTGACGATATGCAAATTGCCATGGGTCCAGTGTGGTAGGTAACACGGAGCAAATAAAGTCCTTGACCAACCTCTCGAAGCATTTGCTAACGATCGAGGTGAAGGCTACAGGTCTATAGTCATTCAGGCATGTTACCTTGGGTTGTTTAGGGACAGGCACGATGGTGGACATCTTGAAGGCCGCGGGGACAACAGCCTGGGACAGGGAGAGGTTGAAGATGTCTGCAAAGACTCCTGCCAACTGGTCTGCGCATGCTCTGAGGACGCGGCCCGGGATGTCGTCGGGGCCTGCCGCCTTACGGATGTTCAGCCGCTTGAAGGTGCGGCGCACATCCGCCTCCGAGATGCGCAGCTGGCTGGTCTCCTCAGTCGGTGCTGGCTTCGGCGGGCTGCCGTTTACGTTGAACCGAGCAAGAAATGTATTTAGCTCTCCTGGGAGGGAGGTAGAGGAGTTCTCTACACAACTGGTTCTCCCTCTGAAGTTCGTTATCGTCTGCAGCCCCTGCCACATACCCCTCGCATCGTGGCTCTTGAATTTATCTTCCACTCTGTCCTTATACTCCCGCTTAGCAGTGACGATGGTCTTACGGAGGTCGTAACGGGCTCTCGTATATTCCTTCGTATTCCCGGAGCCAAAGGCGGCGTTACGCGCATGTAGGGCAGCGCGAACATCGCCGTTAATCCACGGTTTCTGGTTGGGATATATCCGAACCGACTTGGTCGGAACAACGTCATCTATGCACTTCTTGATGAACCCGGTGACCGACGACGCGTACTCGTTGATGTTGATGACTTTTGCTTTTGCACACTTCTGGAGATCAGATCGACAGTTGCTCGCCGCCTACAAGAGTTTTTTCATTCTTTCGACTCGGACGTCCCGCCCGAAGTCACAGCTGGATTATCTCCGACCATCTTGGGCACGATTACACGCAAGCGTCGCCGGAGGAAGCGAGGGAAGCGAGCCGGCGTGCTAGTCAGGCTGAGATGTCGATCCGATCGCCCCCCACTACCCACCATTCTACTGGCTAATGTACAGTCTCTGGACAATAAGTCAAGCGAGCTACAGGCTCGTATTCAATTCCACCAGGAAACTAAGGACAATTGTATCATCAGCCTTACGGAGACATGGATGTCGGAGGGGGTTACCGACGCAGCTATCGAGCCGACGTAATTTTCCGTCCACCGGGAGGACAGAACAAAGGCTCTCTCCGGTAAAGATCGTGGAGGGGGGGGGTAAGTCTCATGAAAAACAGATCTTGGTGCAACCAAAGTCATGTACATCCCCTCAAGTCTTTCTGTTCCCCGGACCTGGAGTACCTGATGCTTATGTGCCGTCCACACTGGCTACCTCGGGAGTTTACAGCGTTGAACCGTGACCGCTGTTTACATTCCCCCACAAGCCAACACGGACACAGCGCTGAAGGAACTGTACGGGGCTATCAGCGAACAGGAGTCGGCACACCCCGAGGCTGCTGTCATCGTGGCGGGGGACTTCAACAAGGCGAACCTGAAGAAGGTTCTCCCGAAGTTCTACCAACACATAACGAGCAACACACTGGGTGAGCGGATCCTCGACCACTGCTACACTCCCTTCCGTGATGGCTACAAGGCCCTCCTCCGCCCACCGTTCGGCCAATCAGACCACCGCTCTATCCAGCTGCTCCCCGCCTATTGGCCGAGACTGAAGCAGATACCGATTGCTGTGAGGGCGGTCCAATGCTGGTCGGACCAATCGGACTCTACAGTATTATTTTGATCGCGCTGACTGGGACATGTTCCGGGTCGCCTCGGACAATAACATCAACGAGTACGCGTCGTCGGTCACCGGGTTCATCAAGAAGTGCATAGATGACGTTGTTCCGACCAAGTCGGTTCGGATATACCCCAACCAGAAACCGTAGATTAACGGCAATATTCGCGCTGCCCTCCACACGCGCAACGCCGCCTTTGGCTCCGGGAATATGGAGGAATATACGAGAGCCCATTACGACCTCCGTAAGACCATCGTCACTGCTAAGCGGGAGTACAAGGTCAGAGTGGAGGAGAAATTCAAGAGCCACGACGCGAGGGGTATGTGGCAGGGGCTACAGATGATAACGAACTTCAGAGGGAGAACCAGTTGTGTAGAGAACTCCTCTACCTCCCTCCTAGGAGAGCTAAATACTTTTTTTGCTCGGCGTGAACGGCAGCCCACCGAGGCCAGCGCCGCCTGAGGAGACCAGCCTGCTGAACATCTCGGAGGCGGATGTGCGCCGCACCTTCAAGCGGTTGAACATCCGTAAGGCGGCAGGCCGACGACATCCCGGGCCGCGTCCTCAGAGCATGCGCAGACCAGTTGGCAGGAGTCTTTGCAGACATCTTCAACCTCTCCCTGTCCCAGGCTGTTGTTCCCGCGGTCTTCAAGATGTCCACCATCGTGCCTGTCAAATATAACATGCCTGAACGACTATAGACCTGTAGCCCTCACCTTGATTGTCAGCACGCACACCACACACGTGGTGAAAAGGGCCCAACAACGCCTGTATTTCCTCAGGCGTCTGAGGAAATTCAGTATGGGCATCCTGAGAACATTCTATACAGGCACCATCGAGAGTGTTCTTACAGGGTGTATCACCGCCTGGTACGGGAACTGCACCGCACTCGAGCGCAGAGCGCTTCAAAGGGTGGTGCGGACGGCCCAGTATATCGTTGGAGGTGAGCTCCACTCCCTCCTGGATATATACAACAAGCTGTGCGTGGCCAAGGCCAAACGCATCATAAAAGACATTGCCCACCCCAGCCACGAACTGTACTCACTTTTACCGTCAGGCAGGCGATACCGCAGTATCAAGTGCCGTACAAATAGACTCCGAGATAGCTTCCACAGTCAGGCCATCAGGCTGCTGAACAAGGGCGTATAGCATATAACAATGTACATTTTATTACATTGATTTATATATATATATATTGCTATTTTTCTGATATATCGTATTTTTATATATTTAACTTATACAGTTTTGTACTTTTTATCCTATTCTGTTTTCTATAACTGCTGTGTGTCGTCGGGTTTTGCACATAAGATTTTCACTCATTGCTTATACTTGTGTAAACTGTGAAGTGACAATAAACGTGACTTGTCTGTCTGTCTGTCTGTCTGTCTGTCTGTCTGTCTGTCTGTTTATTTGTCTGTCTGTCTGTCTGTTTTTTTTTCTTAGTTAGTTAGTTAGTTAGTTTATTTATCTGTCTATCTGTCTGTCTGTCTGTCTGTCTGTCTGTCTGTCTGTCTGTCTGCCTGTCTGCCTGTCTGCCTGTCTGTCTGTCTGTCTGTCTGTCTGTCTGTCTGTCTGTCTGTCTGTCTATCTGTCTGTCTGTCTACCTGTCTGCCTGTCTGCCTGTCTGTCTGCCTGTCTGCCTGCCTGTCTGTCTGTCTGTCTGTTTGTTTGTTTGTCTGTTAGCACGATAACTCAAAAAGGTTATATACGGAATTGGACACATCTTGGTGGTTAGATGACTTATGGGCTTAAGGAACAGTTGATTCGGTTTTGCCTCAGATCTGGATCCGAATCTGGGATCCAGGGGACTATTTGATGTGGTGGAGGTTTCTCTAGTCTTCACAATCCCACCATCCATCCGCCATATCTATATGTCATCCATTACACTTTCATTGTTCTTATTGGTATTTTTTACTGTGTAGTATTGTTATAGTATTGTTATAGTGTTGTGTTGTTTATATTATATAGTAGATTGTATAGAGTGTTGTTTATAGTATAGTATTGTATTGTCCTCTTCAGAAAACACTACCCGGATCCTTCCTCCTATAGCGCACCCTCGTATCGCTTTTTACTAGCGTACTAGCATCTTTTTAGGTCGATTCTTTGCGTGTTAGTAAGATATTGTTTTATTGTTTGCCAACTTATTGTTGGCAATTGTACAATTGGCATTGTATTTTTCCCTGAGCACTGACTTGTTAGGAATGAAATGCACTTTTGACTTCTGGTGACGAGTTGTTCTCTTACCTTTGTTGTTGAACACATTATTTAAGTTTTTATGTGCGCGTCACGCCCGCTGTATCTAAATCACCGACCCCACGTGGTGTCTGTCTTTGGCATCATTTGCCGTGAGTGCTGCAGGGTTCGTCCGACGTCACACACACACACACACACACACACACACACACACACACACACACACACACACACACACACACACACACACACCACACACACACACACACACACACACAAAGTCCTACTTATAGCTTGAGGCGCTCAGGTTGAGGAGCCAAAGGCTCCCTCCTCCTCCATGTATGTATGTATGTAAGCAGGTGGCTCAAGGCCACGTTTGTAAATGACGTTTGTGATGAGCGATGCACACTGGCGCCGGGGCCGGGCTGAGGGGCTGTTTGGGGATGGAGCCGGGGCCGGGCTGAGGGGCTGTTTGGGGATGGAGCCGGGGCCGGGCTGAGGGGCTGTTTGGGGACGGGAGGTGAGGCCATGTTGCTTTGTCGCCAAAATGCCAAAATGCCAAAATGCCAAAGCCAAATTTAAAAATAAAATAATAATAATAATAATAATAATAATGATAAATATATAAATCAATCAATAAATCAATCAATAAATAAATTGATAGATAGACAGATAAAAAAAAAAAATAAAAAAAAACATATATAACATATAATATATATGATAATATATCATATATAATAATAAATAATAAATGTATCGATCCAAGGTTTCAGCGCGTTTTTCCAAAGGAATCGAGAAAAAATGAAAAATGAGAGATGATGCGGAAGAGACGATCTGTCTTCATATATATATATATAGATCTATATATATATCTATATATAGATATATCTATATATAGATATATAGATATATCTATATATCTATCTATCTATATCTACTACTACTACTACTACTACTATATATATATCTATATATAGATATATCTATATATCTATATATAGATATAGATATATATATATATTAGATATATATATAGATATATATAGATATAGATATATTTAAATATAAACGATATATATAGATATATATATATATATATATCTATCTATATAGATATAGATATCTATATAGATATAGATGTCTAGATATAGATATAGATATCTATATAGATATAGATATCTAGATATAGATATCGATATACATATAGATATATAGATATATAGATATATATCTATATATCTATAGATATATTCATAAAAGGGTAGAGAGTGCTGTATTGGAGTCCGTGGAATCGTCCCCCATCGCTAACGTGTAACGGACGGATACGCACACCTTCGAACACCAAAAACATAGACACCAGCAGCCATGTGCAGCCTGACCAAAAGAAAACACACCCGTGACGAACACGTGACGCACTGGCGTCACACACACGCACGCACACACACACGCACACACACGCCCCCCCCTCCTCTCTCTCTCTCTCTCTCTCTCTCTCTCTCTCTCTCTCTCTCTCTCTCTCTCTCTCTATGTCTCTCTCTCTCTCTCTATGTCTCTCTCTCTCTATGTCTCTCTCTCTCTATGTCTCTCTCTCTCTATGTCTCTCTATGTCTCTCTCTCTGGAAGAAGGGCCCTTCTCTGTAGTGACGCTGTCCGTGGTCCTGAAAGGCCGCCGGTTAGCGCAGGGCTCTCTTCTCTCGATTGTTTTTTGTGGAGAAAAAATAAAAAATGAGAGATGATGAAGAGAGAAGAGACGATCTGTCTTCATATATATATATACACATATATATAGATATAGATATCTATATATATATATAGATATATATATACACATATATATATATGAGACATATATATATATGATACATATATATGTATCATATATATGTCTCATATATATATGAGACATATATATGATACATATATATGTCTCATATATATATGAGACATATATATGATACATATATATAGAGATCTGGATCCGAATCTGGGATCCAGGGGACTATTTGATGTGGTGGATGTGGTATATGTATATGTTTGTATGTTTGTATATGTTTGTATATGTTTGTATATGTATATGTTTGTATATGTTTGTATTTGTATATGTTTGTATATGTTTGTATATGTATATATTTGTATATGTTGTATATGTATATGTTTGTATATGTTTGTATATGTTTGTATATATTTGTATATATTTGTATATGTTGTATATGTATATGTTTGTATATGTTTGTATATGTTTGTATATATTTGTATATGTTGTATATGTATATGTTTGTATATGTTTGTATATATTTGTATATGTTTGTATATGTATATGTTTGTATATGTTTGTATTTGTATATGTTTGTATATGTTTGTATATGTATATGTTTGTATATGTTTGCATATGTATATGTTTGTATATGTTTGTATATGTATATATTTGTATATGTTGTATATGTATATGTTTGTATATGTTTGTATATGTTTGTATATGTTTGTATATATTTGTATATGTTGTATATGTATATGTTTGTATATGTTTGTATATGTTTGTATATGTATATGTTTGTATATGTTTGTATATGTATATGTTTGTATATGTTTGTATATGTATATATTTGTATATGTTTGCATATGTATATGTTTGTATATGTTTGTATATGTATATATTTGTATATGTTGTATATGTATATGTTTGTATATGTTGTATATGTATATGTTTGTATATGTTTGTATATGTATATGTTTGTATCAGTGGCGAAGCGTGTCTATCACAACTGGACCTTCTGTAGACCAGGGGTTCCCCAACTTTTCAGCCCGCGACCCCCAACATGACAGACCCCCCTCCCCCACTATCACCGGAGGGACTGGAACATTAAAAACAACGTGTGCACAGATCTTCACCATCGAGAACATCGTGATATTGAAAATTGTGTGGGGCTTTTTTTTCAGCTGCAAATGATACTGTCGTGAATCTGTCGGAATCAAAATTCCTTTATTCGTCACCCGTACATATATAAAAATATCTATGCACACGTTATTATTAACAATAAAAACCTCATGGTCACATCAAGAGGATTCTGAAATCATCTCGCGACCCCCCCCCCCCTCGGGGTCCCGCGACCCCCACTTTGGGAACCCCTGCTGTAGACCACCACCCCCACCATCACCACCACCATTCGAAAATTCAGTTGTTCTAGTCAGAAGGACGTCACGGAGGAGTCACTTTATGCCTTATCTCATTTAGGAAGATCAGATTGTCGCAGCCAATTTCCAAGTGGACCATAGTTGTAAAGCAGTGTCCATGTAGTGAAGTAACAGACCACC
>CM051007.1:3039526-3042026 GCA_027704905.1 Muraenolepis orangiensis
CCCCCACCCCCCCCCCCCCCATGATGGAGGGCGGCCAGAGAATGCACACCCACCCCCACCCCCTCTTAAACGGTGCTTCATATCCTCCCCCATTTCCGTCCTATTTTCCAGCGAGAGCAATTCATGTTCTTTCCCTTTCACTTATTACCTGACTCACTCCATGGTGTTCCCCTTTCATCTCCCCCCCCCTTGGTTGTGTTGTGTTGTGTTGTGTGTGTTGTGTTGTGTTGTGTCGTATTGTGTGTGGTTGTGTTGTGTCGTGTTGTGTGGTTGTGTTGTGTTGTGTGTGGTTGTGTTGTGTTGTGTTGTGTGTGTGTGTGTGGTTGTGTTGTGTTGTGTCGTGTTGTGTGTGGTTGTGTTGTGTCGTGTGTGGTTGTGTTGTGTTGTGTGTGGTTGTGTTGGTGTTGTGTCGTGTTGTGTGTGTGTGGTTGTGTTGTGTTGTGTTGTGTGTGGTTGTGTTGTGTTGTGTCGTGTTGTGTGTGTGTGGTTGTGTTGTGTTGTGTTGTGTGTGGTTGTGTTGTGTTGGGTTGGGTTGTGTGTGGTTGTGTTGTGTTGTGTCGTGTGTGGTTGTGTTGTGTTGTGTTGTGTTGTGTGTGTGTGGTTGTGTTGTGTTGTGTTGTGTTGTGTTGTGTGTGTTGTGTGTGTGTTGTGTTGTGTGTGGTTGTGTGTGGTGTGTGTGTGTGTGTTGTGTTGTGTGTGGTTGTGTTGTGTCGTGTTGTGTTGTGTTGTGTTGTGTTGTGTGTGTTGTGTGTGGTTGTGTTGTGTTGTGTGTGGTTGTGTGTGGTGTGTTGTGTGGTTGTGTTGTGTTGTGTTGGAACGGAAACGAAGCACACACACACACACACACACACACACACACACACACACACACACACACACACACACTAACCCACTTCTTATCCTCCTTTCTTCCTCCTTCCTCTGCGTTTTGCTTCTTGTTTCTTTTTCTCTTTCTCTCTCCTCCTCCCTCCCTGCATTCATTCATTCATTCATTCATTCATTCATTCCCTCGTGGTCCCTTCCCCTACTTTTGTCATGCTGGTCCGTCTCCTCTCTCTCTCTCTCTCTCTCTCTCTCTCTCTCTCTCTCTCTCTCTCTCTCTCTCTCTCGTCTCCTATCTCTCTCTCTCTCTCTCTCTCTCTCTCGTCTCCTCTCTCTCTCTCTCTCTCTCTCTCTCGTCTCCTATCTCTCTCTCTCTCTCTATCTCTCTCTGCTCCTCCTCCTCCTCCGCTGCTGCTGCTGCCTCATCCGGAACCTTCCCTGCTCTCCTCCTTCTTCTCTTTCTTCTTCTTCTTCTTCTCTTTCTTTTAGTTGACCAATCACGTTTGATCTTTGTTTTCCCACTTGAGCCCTCACCGCTGATGGTGCCATCATCTCTCATCGTCTCATGTGTCATGGCTCTTTGCCCACCCCCAACACACACACACACACACACACACACACACATACACACACACACACCCGTACACACACACACCCATACACACGCAAACACACGCACACACGCACACACACACGCACGCACGCACACACACGCACGCACGGACACATGCACTCACGCACACACACACGCACACACACACCCGTACGCACGCACACACACACACACACACGTACACACACACACACACACACACACATGCACGCACGCACACACACACGTACACACACACACACACACACACACACCACGTACACACGTACACACACACACACACCCGTACACACGCAAACACACGCACGCACACGCACGCACACACACACACACACACACGTACACACACACACACACACACCCGTACACACCAACACACACACACACACACACACACACACACACACACACACACACGTACACGCACGCACACACACACACACACACACACACACTCACACTCACACTCACACTCACACTCACACTCGCACACACACACGTACACCATTAGCCTGAAATTCTACCCTCTGGAATCAATATGGTATCTTTAAGAAAACCACAGCCCCTGTATAACCAATCTCCCTCCATTTACTGTAACAATAACCCTGGAGCTTTTGAGTCACCTTCTGAGTCACCAGGCCCCCCCCCCCCCCACACACACACACACACACACACACACACACCATCAGCTCCGCTGGTATAGGAGGGTCGAGGCGTGTGTGCACTTAGATGTAAATAGGTGATGGCACGGTCCCAGCTTGTTGGGATCTCTCTCTCTCTCTCTCTCTTTCTCTCTTTCTCTCTTTGTCTCCCTCCTTTCTCTCTCTCTCTCTCCTCTCTTCTCTCCTTCTCTCTCTCTCTCTCTCTCTCTCCCTCTCTCCTCACTCTCTCTCTTCTCTCTCTCTCTCTCTCCTGAATAATGCAGGGGATCCCAGAGGCCAAACATACACAGAGGCCGTTTTCCACGCGTGCCATAGATGCGTAGATGCAGGCGGTGTGTGTGCGTGTGTGTGTGTGTGGGGGGGGGGGGGCGAGGGGACGAGGGAAGGGGTCCAATGCACGCTA
>CM051007.1:3067442-3077442 GCA_027704905.1 Muraenolepis orangiensis
CCCCCGGTCCCCCCGGCCCCCCCCATCCCCCGGTCCCCCCCGTCCCCCGGTCCCCCGGTCCCCCCCGTCCCCCGGCCCCCCCCATCCCCCGGTCCCCCCGTCCCCCGGTACCCCCCGTCCCCCGGTCCCCCCCGTCCCCCGGTCCCCCCGTCCCCCCCGTCCCCCCCGTCCCCCGTTCCCCCCCCGTCCCCCCGCCTCCTTAACCTCAGAATGAAGCATCACTCCTAACTCGCCATTCTCTGCTCTCTCTCTCTCTCCCCCCTCTCCCCCCTCTCTCCCCCTCTCCCCCCTCTCTCCCCCCTCTCTCCCCCTCTCGCCCCTCTCTCCCCCTCTCCCCCCTCTCCCCCCTCTCCCCCCCTCTCCCCCCTCTCTCCCCTTCCTCCAGTCTTCCCCTACCGCAAGGGGGCCCCTCCCCCGCTACCGCCGCGCATGTCCAGGTCCCCGGGGTCCATGTCGGGGCGGGCCCAGAGCAGCACCGAGTCCACCCACGATGCCTACTTCCAGAACCAGCAGGGGCCTCCCCGGGGGGACCCCCACGGCTCCGGCTCCATCTCCGGCCCGGGCTCCGCGGGGCGCCTCCGGCAGCACAGCAACTCGGTGGACCTCGGCGGTGGCGGTATCGGCCCCGAGGGGCCCCACGGGCTCCCCCGCTCTTCCTCCTCCCGGCAGGGCTACTACACGGGCCCCGGGGTCAGCGGGCCCCGGCAGCACAGCAACTCGGCCGAGAGCCTCGACGGCGGCGGCGGCGGCGGCGGTAGGAGCGGGTCCCGGGAGCTGGTGCCCTACGGGGGGAGGATGGGGACAGGTGGCGCCGCCGGAGGAGGAGGAGGAGGAGGAGGAAGAGGGGGGATGATGATGATGATGGGCACGGGGCTGAGGGCCAAGCACAGCAGCTCGGCGGACAGCCTGCTGGAGGGGCCCCCCCGGCCCGCCAGGGAGAGGGATGGCCGGGCCGGGGGGAGCCTGGGGAAGTCCGCCTCCCTGCCGCAGAACAGCATGGTGCTGAGCAAGACCCCCCCGGAGGAGGAGGAGGAGGAGGGGGAGGAGGGGGAGGAGGAGGAGGAGGAGGAGGAGGAGGAGGGGAGGAGGAGGAGGAGGAGGGGGAGGAGGAGGGCAGGAGGACGGACGCGGCGGGAGGAAATGGCGGCCGTCTATCGCTGTGCAGGTGAGATCGAGCGACAGTGCGTGCGTGCGTGCTTTCGTGTGTGTGTTTGTGTGTGTGTGTGTTTGTTTGTTTGTTTGTGTGTTTATGTGTGTGTGTTTGTTTGTGTGTGTTTCTGTGTGTGTGTGTGTGTGTGTGTGCGTGTTTGTGTGTGTGTGCTTGTGTGTGTGTGTTTCTGTGTGCATATGTGTTTCTGTGTTTGTGTGTGTTTGTGTGTGTGTGCTTGTGTTTGTTTGTTTGTGTGTTTATGTGTGTGTGTTTGTTTCTGTGTGTTTCTGTGTGTGTGTGTGTGTTTGTGCTTGTGTGCATATGTGTTTCTGTGTTTGTGTGTGTGTGTGTTTCTGTGTGTGTGTGCTTGTGTGTGTGTGTGTGTGTGTGTGTGTTTCTGTGTGCATATATGTTTCTGTGTTTGTGTGTCTGTGTGTTTCTGTGTGTGTGTGTTTGTTTCTGTGTGTGTGTGTGTTTGTGTGTGTGTGTGTGTGTTTGTGTGTGTGTGTGTGTGTGCTTGTGTGTGTGTGTCTGTGTGTGTGTGTGTGTGTGCTTGTGTGTGTGTCTGTGTGTGTTTCTGTGTTTGTGTGTGTGTGTGTTTCTGTGTGTGTGTGCTTGTGTGTGTGTGTGTGTGTGTGTGTTTCTGTGTGCATATATGTTTCTGTGTTTGTGTGTCTGTGTGTTTCTGTGTTTGTGTGTTTGTTTCTGTGTGTGTGTGTGTTTGTTTCTGTGTGTGTGTGTGTGTGTGTGTTTGTGTGTGTGTGTGTGTGTGTGTGCTTGTGTGTGTGTGTCTGTGTTTGTGTGTGTGTGTGTGTGTGTGTGTGTGTGTGTGTGTTTCTGTGTGCATATATGTTTCTGTGTTTGTGTGTCTGTGTGTTTCTGTGTGTGTGTGTTTGTTTCTGTGTGTGTGTGTGTTTGTTTCTGTGTGTGTGTGTGTGTGTTTGTGTGTGTGTGTGTGCTTGTGTGTGTGTGTCTGTGTTTGTGTGTGTGTGTGTGTGTGTGTGTGTGTGTGTGTGTCTATAACGCCCCCTTCTCTCTCTCTGTGTTGCAGGTGGACAGCTCGGGGACTCTGTCCGACTCCGATGGGGAGGGCAGGGCCCTGAGAGAGGTGCACTCCATCGGGGTCCAGGTGGAAGACGACAAGAGGTTGGGCCAATACAACAAACCCCCGACGGCACACACTCACACACACACACACTCGCACACACACACACACTAACACACACACACACACACACAAACACATTTGCACACAGAAACACATAGAGACACACACACACACAAGCACACGCACACACAGAAACACAAACACACGCACACACACAAACACATATGCACACACACAGAAACACATACATACACATAAACACACACACACACATAAACAAATGCACACACACACACACACACACACACACACAAACACAGAAACACACACACAACACTTACACACATAAACACACACACACACAAACACAGACACACAAATACACAAATACACACAAGCACATGAGCACACACACACACACACAAACACAGAAACACATATGCACACACACACACACACACACACACACACAAACACACGCACACACACAAACACATATGCACACACACAGAAACACATACATACACATAAACACACACACACACACATAAACAAATGCACACACACACACACACACACACAAACACAGAAACACACACACAACACTTACACACATAAACACACAGACACACCGGCCCACCGCCGCTCAGACGTTGTGCGTGCACAGGAATGTGTGTGTGGCGTGCTGGCCCACACACACATACACCCACACCTCCACAGTGATGTGCCCCTGCTAACTTGTTAACAACCCCCCTTTCCCACTTCCCCCGTTACCATGGGAATGGGGGCTGAGGGGAAGCAGCGGAAGTTGCGCCTCTGAGTCACACCTTCTCGTCTCATCAGATATGCAAGGGGGGAGGGAGGAGGGGGTGGAGAGGAGGGGCAACCTGTCACAGTGGAGAGAGAGAGAGAGAGAGAGAGAGAGAGAGAGAGAGAGAGAGAGAGAGAGAGAGAGAGAGAGAGAGAGAGAGAGAGAGAGAGAGAGAGAGAGAGAGAGAGAGAGAGAGAGAGAGAGAGAGAGAGAGAGAGAGAGAGAGAGAGAGAGAGAGAGAGAGAGAGAGACACACACACACACACACATGCTAATTGTGGTCTTTTTGAGACAAAATGACATTTGAAGACCGGGTTGTGTGTGTGTGTGTGTGTGTCCTGTGACTCATATGTCACTGGGTGTGAGAGAAAAACACAGGACTCGTCTCACGAAGCGCGGTGACCACGGCGACAGTCGTCACGGAAACACGGCGGTTTGCATGAGGACTGTGTTTGTGCGGCGTGACGACGGTGCGTGCGCGTGACGACGCCTTCGCCGTCCTCCCCTTCGCTTCACGCTCGCGGCGTGACAGTGATGCCGATGATGGACCAAATGCAAAACAAAGACAAAAGGAAAGCTTAACTCCCCCACTCTCTCCTCCAGACGGGCACGCTTCACGCGGTCCAACAGCGTGACGGCCAGCGTGCAGGCCGACCTGGACCCCGAGGGAGGCTTCCCGGGGTTGGGCATCGCCGCGGCCGCCCCCATGCAGGACAAGGGCCTCCAGTTCGGCTGCTCCTTCCAGAGGCACTCCTCGGAGCCAGAGTCGGCCGGCCAGTACGCCGAGTACAACCGCACCGTCCACACCCAGGGCCAGTGGGCCTACCGAGAGGTATGTATGCATTACCTCCATCATCATCATCATGGGGGCAGTAGCTCAGTGGATAAGGACTTGGCTTGGGAGCCGTAAAGTCGCCGGTTCACAACCCGGAAACACCAGGCTACTGCTTAAGTGCCCTTGAGCAAGGCACTCCCTACGCTGCTCCCTGGGCACTGTAGTAATAGCTGCCCACTGCTGCTAACACTAGGATGGGTAAAATGCAGAGAACCTTAGGCGGCAGTATAGCTCAGGGTCGCCTCACAACCGGAAGGTTGCTGGTTCGATCCCCGGCTCCTCCTGTAAAAAACTGTCGAGGTGTCCTTGAGGAAGACACCCTAACCCTTAATACTAGGATGGGTTAAATGCAGAGATATTATTTTGCTGTACACTGACAAATTTGATCATTTGACATAATCAAGCATAATCAGCACTATAAACCATACAGTATAAATATAACTATGAAGTGAAATAGGTAGGACAGTACAGCCTCGCACAACGAGAAGAACAACTCCCAAAACACCCAGAAAAAAAGCCCTGATTGATAAAGGGATCTTATTTGCCATTTGCAACAATGTACAATGGAATGCCCACTCCTCATTTCCCCTCCTTCAATATTATAAAAAAATACTTACCTAATAATTTACCTAATACTGACTGAAGGATGATATGTGTATAATTGTGCAAAACGCATTTAAAAAGCATTTTAAAGTGCCAGTAGTGTCACGATGAGGAGTGTGGGTTGGACCCCGAACGCAGACAACGACACAGTGGAGCGATACGTAAAGCTTTATTCAAAGCACACACAAAACACAAGGGTAAACGAGGACAGTCCAGGGGTCAGAGTACCGGGAGGTCGATCCGCGGAGTACCGGCAGGTAGTAGACCGACGAGTAGTCCGGGACGGGGGAGGAGTCTGCGTACCGGGAGGTCGAGGTGCGTAGTACCGAATGGGTAGTAGGCAGGCGACAGGTATCAGACACGTAATCAGAATTACCGGGGCGCTCGTATGAACCAGGGTAACGCGAGACCGGCGGGTGACGCGGGGTAGGTACAGGACCTGGATCTCCTTGACATCAGCGGCGATGTCCGTCCAGCATATCTGACGTAACGTGAACAACGTGCAGTACGACGTAACGACCTCACACCGGGCTAAAGGATAGTCAGAGTATATATACCCCAGGTGAGGTGATTAGCAATTAGACAAGGTGATAGTTGACAGGTGTGTGTGTGTGCGCCGCCAGCGCACGTGGCTTGGCCACGCCCCCTGCCAACCACCGTAACCGTGACAAGTAGTGCAGCAGCATCATGAATTCAGTGCAGAACAGTGCAGTAACTGGAATGAGTCCAGAAAGTCCAGCAAAGTATGACAGTGTAATGTTAATGACAATGTTATGCTAGTGTTAGCACTCCTAGCAGTTCAGTAGGCTCACTGCCTGTGGATAAAAACTATCCTTGACCCTGGTCTTCCAAAGGATGATGAAGCGACCCCCCCCTTCCCCACTTCCCCCCTCCCCCGCCCCACCCCCCCCAACCCCACCCCCATCCCCCATAGCAGGACTACATCCAGGGAGGCTACGCCCCCGAGAGCTGTCAGAGCGACGCGCGGCCCCACCCCATCCTGCCCCCCCGGGCCCACTCCCCGCTGCTCCTCACCTCCGAGCGGGCCTGGGCGGCCACGCCCTCCCTGGATGGCCCCCGCAGCCTGCCCGACTCGGGGCGCACCTCGCCCTGCATGAGGGACGGGGAGTTCTTCCTGCGGCTGCTCCAGACGGAGGTGGAGAGGATAGAGGGATGGTGCCAGGGGATGGAGCGGGAGGCCGAGGAGAACGAACTGCCGGAGGAGGGTACGTGCTGGCCGGCTCCGTGCTGACCAAGGTCGTCTTTGTTGTGTGTGTGTGTGTGTGTGTGTGTGTGTGTGTGTGTGTGTGTGTGTCGGTGTGGTGAATGAAGGTTTCTCGAGGATAGTGTTTTGTATGTTTGTGTATGCGTCGTTGGTTGATCTATACAACGTCTTGTACTGTACTTGTACACAAACTAGAGGCTACTTGTAAGCGCCACCTCGTGGAAGTGACCGGTGATGCCTCCCGTACCTTATGCCCGATGGAGGCTGCAGCCATTTCTTCTTCAGAATCAGAATGGGTTGATGGTCATCGTACAAGTCAAGTACAACGAAATTGTCGTTTACGTGATTTGGGAATGTTTAGGGTTAATGGTTCGGGTTGCGATTTGGGATAGGGTCTGTTTCCCAGTTCCAGAAGCAGGTTGATTCCAAACCGACAGATCTCAATAGGAAAACAGTACCTGTAACTGTACCTGTCTTGGTTTTACTGAGCGATCTCTCCTCGCTCAGTATTCCTATTACTATAGAGAGATAATACAAGCGGTCTTAGTGTGTGGCTGGGTGGGAGGAATATTATTATCTTTGTTAGTATTACAATTTTCCATTTTTTGTCAAATGCTGGCAGCTGTGTGCCATGTGAACTGCACACATTGTACATTGTGATGATATATTAAAATAACAACAAATACATTAGAAATAACAATCATCACTCCAAGCCAAAGCAATAGTGGTGATTAACAAACAGAGAGGTTACCGTAGTAACAAGGGTCATACATCATAGCGTACGTGCGGAGCATCCTAAATTCAAAATTGCTATGTCATTTACGATGAAATGATAACAACTTAGGTCAGGGTACCTGACTGAGCACGGTTGATGTGAAAGCCAACCTGCTCCTTTCACCTCAATTAACGACTTAGCCGGATGTTGTGAGGCGCACGCGGAAAATCTCGGAGATCCGACATTGTACATGAGAGTACCGCGCTGAATGAATGAAGTGAAAAGCAATAAAAGGTTTGCCGCTTTAAAAAAAACCAAACCAAAAAAAGGTTCAAGATTCAAGATTCAAGTCAAATGGATGTGGGGATTTTCTACATCTGTCTAAATGGAATTCTGCTGTGCTGTGTGGTGGTGTTGGTTCTGTTGGGCTCCCTCCCTCTCTCTGCAGCTCTGGAGCTGATCCGGAATGCCATCGGCAGCGCTCAGATGCTCATGTCTCAGAAGGTGCAGCAGTTCTTCCGGCTCTGCCAGCAAAGTGTGGTGAGTGCGTCTTGATCATGCTAAGTGTATGTGTGTGTGTGTGTGTGTGTGTGTGTGTGTGTGTGTGTGTGTGTGTGTGTGTGTGTGTGTGTGTGTGTGTGTGTGTGTGTGTGTGTGTGTGTGTGTGTGTGTGTGTGTGTGTGTGTGTGTGTGTGTGTGTGTGTGTGTGTGCACGAAGCCACTTGTGAAAGCAAGCCGTTTCCCCACCAGCTGAATACTTACACTGCATGGATTTCATCCAACGCCGCTCCTTCAGCGGGTGTTGATGAAAAGCGGAAAAACTGAAAAGGTGTTGTTTTTTTGCCTTCCTCTCCTCCTTTCATTTCTACTTCCTCATCTTCGACACAATACCACGCTAACACCACCACTACCATCACCACCACCACCACCACCATCACCACCACCACCACCCACCATCACCACCACCACACACCACCACCACCACCACCACAACCACCACCACCACCACCATCACCACCACCACCACCACCACCATCACCACCACCACCACCACCACCACCACCACCACCACTACCACCACCACTACCACCACCACCACCACCACCACCACCACCACCACCACCACCACCACCACCACCACCACCACCACCACCACCACCACCACCACCACCACCACCATCACCACCACCACCACCACCACCACCCACACACCACCACCACGACCATCACCACCACCACCACCACCACCACCACCATCACCATGTACCGATCCATCACCACCCTCCAGGACCCGTCGGTGTACCCCCAGCCCACCTCACAGGACCTGGCGGCCTTCTGGGACCTGCTCCAGCTCAACATCGAGGACGTGCGGGTCAAGTTCCAGGATCTCCTGAGGCTCAAGGACTCTGGCTGGCTCCTAGAGAAGAAGGTGAGCGGCGGAGCGTGGGTCCCGTTGGCCCTGGCCCCGCGACAGTGCCCCCTCAGAGCCAGGGTGGTGCCCTGCAGGAGAGTGACCCAGAGGGCGGGGGCACCGGCCCAGAAACTGCACAACGGACACCACAGGAACTCGGACGCTTGACATACCGTATAGCGCCGAGTCAGAACCCCTTGTAGTAACGATATGGCCATGGCAATACGTGTCTTTATATGTGAGTTTGTATATAACACTGCTGTAAGAAAGACTGGATTCCTATACATAAAAACTGCCACCCTTTTGCAATTATTCATTGCGTACAGTACACACACACACACAGTAACACACAAATAGACACACAATGGACTTTTAAATGGTACACGACGCTCATGAAACTAAAACATCATTCTTCTGTGTAGTTATGGCTCGATAACTTACTAAAAAAAACTAACACTTCCTTCATTCCTTCCTCTTTTTGCCTTTCCACATTCCACTCAAATCCTCTCTCTCTCTCATTCGTCCTCTCCTCTTCTCCCTGTGCTAATCCATGTACCACTCTGTGATTCTCCTAACGCTTGTCTCTGTCTGTATATTCTGTGCTGTGAACTTGACATGGCATACATTAAACCATTTGGTCCTCTCTACTTTGTCCCCCATTGTGCTAATTTCTGTGTGTATGGGAATGTACCCCCACCACCACCAACCTCACCCACTCTGTTAACCATTAACCTTATCAATGGACATGGTCTTGCACAACCCCCCCCCCCCCCCCCCCCCACCCGTCGACCTCTTACCCATCCATCGTTCCATCACACCTCCCAACCATCACACCCCCACCCTCCCCCAACATCTGCATCCTGCTCCCCTTCCCCTCCCCCATCCCTCCCCAGGAAGACAAGAAGCTTCCTCCCCCCTTACCAAAGAAGCCAGCCGGGGGGGTGAGCGGCAGCCTGCGGGCAGACAGTGTCGGAGACGGAGGAGGAGGAGGAGGAGGAGGGGGTGGAGGGAGGAGGAGGAGGAGGAGGAGGAGGAGGAGGAGGAGGAGGAGGAGGAGGAGGTGGTGGAGGAGTGGGTGGGGGTGGTGGGAGCTTGGGCTTGGGCTTGGGCCTGGGCTTGGGTGGGACCCTGGCAGTGCCCCGTGCGGGCGGGCGCACGCTGCCCCTCAGGGAGAAGTCCCTGGACCTGGGGGGGGACCGGCAGAGGACAGAGGCCCGGCGGAGGCTGCTGCAGACCAAGAGGACTGCCTCCTTCCGACAGAACTCGGCCACAGAGAGCGCCGACAGCATCGAGATCTACATCCCCGAGGCCCAGACGCGCCTCTGAGTCCACAAGGGAGCCCTTTAGTGATTCATTTTTTATCTTTTTATTTATTTATTTATTTGAGTCATTAGACGAGACCCTGTTTTTATCGGTCTCCCGCGGTGGCTCCTTGCCCACCGCCATTTTAACAGTTGCAAATCCTAAATGATTTGCTCCGTGCTGAGAGGGTGAAAAAACAAAAACAAATAGCAAGGACAGCCATTTTGTTTGCCTTCTTCACACCCGTTTGTCTGACGAGACACAAAACCTTAAATTGTAGCTCAACATTGATTTGTGTTTTTCGGGAGTTTTTTTAGTCCTTGCAGACCTTAAACTCTGCCTGTGGATGCAGGAGGTGTGGGGTTCTTTGGCAAAGGAAAACAAGAAGGAAAAACCATTGTATTTTTGACCAGGTCTTCAGTGGAAGGGTCACGCCATCGTAGCATGCCTGCGCGTGTTCTCCTAGCATCTTCTCTCACTGGAAATAAAGGGCTTAAGGGGGGATCGCAACCTTTGTTGAAGGAGAGGAGATATCGTTCAATCTACACTACAACACGCTAGGGGCACACCTTTCACACAACACTATTATAGCTAATCCACATTGATGTGTTTTGGTTGGGGGGCCTTCTACTCTTCCATGACGCTTTGAGAATGGCTGTTTTTCGGCCATTCGAATCTGAACGCGATGCCCTCAAAGTCTGGTAGTCGGCAATCCCAAAGAACATTCTCCGTGCATTGCTAGCCGGCTACAGATGGCACCTTTGCAGTTAACCGGGCGCTCCCATTAGCCTCACCACCACTGCCTCCACCCCTCCATGTCGCAGAAGGTTCATCCTAAAC
>CM051007.1:3082442-3092442 GCA_027704905.1 Muraenolepis orangiensis
AAACACCTAGTAGTGGAGTGAGCTGGGGAAGGGAGGAGAGGAAGGGAGGAGAGGACGGGAGGAGAGGAGGGGGGAGAGGAAGGGAGGAGAGGAGGGGGAGAGGAAGGGAGGAGAGGAAGGGAGGAGAGGAGGGGGGAGAGGAAGGGAGGAGAGGAAGGGAGGAGAGGACGGGAGGAGAGGAGGGGGGAGAGGAAGGGAGGAGAGGAGGGGGAGAGGAAGGGAGGAGAGGAAGGGAGGAGAGGAGGGGGGAGAGGAAGGGAGGAGAGGAAGGGAGGAGAGGAGGGGGAGAGGAAGGGAGGAGAGGAGGGAGGAGAGGAGGGGGGAGAAGAGGGGGAGAGGAAGGGAGGAGAGGAGGGGGAGAGGAAGGGAGGAGAGGAAGGGAGGAGAGGAGAGGAGGGGGGAGAGGAAGGGAGGAGAGGAAGGGAGGAGAGGAGGGGGGAGAGGAGAGGAAGGGAGGAGAGGAGAGGGGAGAGGAAGGGAGAGAGGAGGGGGGAGAGGAAGGGAGGAGAGGAAGGGAGGAGAGGAGGGGGGAGAGGAGGGGGAGAGGAAGGGAGGAGAGGAAGGGAGGAGAGGAGGGGGAGAGGAGGGGGGAGAGGAAGGGAGAGGAAGAGAGGAGGAGGAGAGGAGGGGGGAGAGGAGGAGGAGAGGAGGAGGAGAGGAGGGGGGAGACACAAAATTACATGTGAAGCATTACCTGTTTTTACCTTTTTCTCTTGTTTTTTTTCGTTTTGTACATAACAAAACAAAGTGTTTATGGAGCCTCCATGTTCTATGGAATCTATAGATGTGTCCAGAAGCACATAGCGCTGAAAGCCCAGAGAGTACAGGCCCACTGTGACAGGGCTCAGAACCCCAACACACAATGTAACACACTGTCAACATTGTCAAAATGTTTTTTTTTTCTAATGGCTGATATTATTACTATAAATATGATTATTATTATTATTATTATTATTATTATTATTATTATAAAGCTATTTTTAGCGAGTTAAACAATTGATGAGCATCCTCTGTGTGGTTTTTTTGTGTCGTGTTCTTTCCTCCCCCTCCCCCCCATCCCCCTCCTCCCTCCCCACCCTCCTCCCCCTCCTCCTCCCTCCCCCCCTCCCCCCCTCCCTCTCCTCCCCTCCCTCCTCCCTCCTCCCCCCTCCCCCTCCTCCCCCCCCTCCCCTCCTCCCCCTCCTCCCTCCTCCCCCTCCCCCGTTCCCCCCTCCCCCTCCCCCTCCCCCTCCCTCCTCCCTCCTCCTCCTCCCCCTCCCTCCTCCCTCCTCCCCCCCCTCCCCACTTCAATGAATGCTTTCGTACGAAATCAATTTGGCTTGCAACCAACTAAAAAGGAAGCAAACTATAAATGATATATAAATGATATCTAAATGATATATAAATGATAATAGTCTTGGAGAATACACACGCTCACAAGAAATTGATTTTTTTAAAACAACCTCTGAGGTCAGCTTATTAGAATTACTAATTTGTTGAGCTATATTATTGCCTGTTGGGTTTAACTATCGCATCACACAAAATGTCCAGTATTTTAGTAATCGCACACAAAACGCACACACCAAGAATCACGAACTGATTTAGCATTAAAAATATATATTGTTGCAGTAAAAGCTGCACAGTGCAATTTAAAAGACTCAAATAAGTAAGAGAAATACGCCAAATAAGCTAAAGACCATGATAATGTTTGTCAGTTCAGAGATACTTACTTAAGGGGTCCATTTAAATCAAATATTTTGCCAGAGAGACAAATCTGGTGTCATCTTGAAAAATGACCTTTGAACCAGAGCACCCTACCATCATGTATGAAGACACTTAACCATGAGGATTCACATTCTGACATCATTTTGACATGAGTCATTTTGACCAGTAGAGTGACTGAACAGGAAGGTAAGAGGTGGTGTTTGGCATTGGCCATGTTGACAGTGAGTGTGGATGTGTGGTTGGTGGCTGGTTTAAACAGCCCTACCTGCCTGAGTCAGACGGACCACTCTCTGGCTGGTGAGGCTGCATACCTGTGGCTCATTGTTACAAAAACACAAAAAGCTGTGCAATTTTGTGCAATTGCACAGCTTTGTTATATATTCCATTCCACTGTTTTTATTCTAATTTAGTGCACATATTCCAACAATCCTGCAGAATTATACAGCCCTGTACCATATTATATTATATTGTATTTTTATTCTAATTTTGTTTATATATTCCATTTGATCTTATTCTATTTTTAGTTCAACTCTTACTTACTGTTTTTAATGTTAATGCACCAAAGACCAAGACAAATCCCTTGTATGTGCCAAGCTTACGTGGCAATAAAGACTTCATTCTTCATTCTAATCAAGGCCCACAGGTTAAACCAGCCACACACTCATGGAGAGAGCTCTAGCATGTTCTACTCTGTTCACCACTACCATTCAAACTCTTACAATAAACCGGATTCCTCATTCACCTTGTGTCGAGTCTTCGGGAGGAGCCCTCAAGCAGCCATTTTAATGGCTTGTGGCAGCGTCAATATCTACACTGGCACCTGAACAGGGAACTGGCCGACCAGGACAAGGCACAGCCTCCTCCCGGCACCGACCCTTTCCTCGCCGGCAGCGGAGCGACCGGCTGTGAGGAGCCACCCCTGGATCCAGCCCAGGTCCCCCAGCTCCACCAACCAGCACAGCACCCCAAGGCCCCATGCTGCAGGTAGGAGGTGAGGGGGGAGATGCCCAGTCGCCTCGTGGTGGAGGGTAGCCTTGGAAGCCAAAACCAAAACCTCACACCGAACCCTAGGAAACCCTAACCCTGGAACCAAACCTTAGAAGCCAAAACTGAACCATAATAGGAATCTTTATGATGTAACCCTAACCCTAAATCCAAACTTAAAAGCCAAAACCGAAAGCTAATAGGGAACCCTAAAACCAATCCTTTGAAGTTAAAACCAAACCCTAAAACAGAACCCTTATAGGAACACCAAACTTAGAAGCCAAAACCAACTGCTAATCAGAAACCTTTACCCAAGAATCAAACTCTAGAAGGTGAAGAAAAATCTGACAAATGAAACTTACCCTTAACCTAACCCTAAAACCAAACTTTACTAGCCAAAAACCAACCCTAAAAAAACAACTCTAATAGGAAACCCTATGACACAAACCTTGATCTCTAGGCTTTTTCATTTTTATTTTTGACTAGTCGTTCACAAAACCTCAGGGATATATTAGTCAACAGTGTAGAGAGGAAGAGCCATCTGGCCTCTGCTGATCTTGTACTGATGGAGTTGCTAGATGCACCTTGGCATAAAATATAATATATCTTTCACTTTTAATAACATAATAAAAATCGATTTTTCCTTGGCACCGTCCCTGTTGCCAAGCCCCAACATTATTATTCCGCAACTCCTACTAGAGTTGTTTTTTGTAATGTTGTTACTAAAAGCTAATTGGTTCAACATATACCATGCATAAAGAAAACAAAGAAAACTAATCCATTCTGGAAGTACAATTACATTTTAATCATTCAGTATAAAAAAATAAACAATAAAACTAAAAATATTGACAAACAATATGTCTTCTAGGCTCAGTCTCAGTCAGGCTTATCGGAGTGCCAATATTAATTTCTCTTCCCATCGTCAACATCCTTATTTCATCAAGTCAAGCTTTTCATTCTGTGGGTACATCATTCAGACCATCCAACATGTGTGCAAAAAAATCTTTTTAGAAACATTTTGAGACCCATTTCAGCTTAATTGATCTGCAATAAAATGATACGTTCCTAAGCAAATTAACAAAAAGGCAATTTACATTCAATCCATTTTCATCAGGAAATACCAGAAACCTCCCTGAGTGTTCATTTAACCTCATTTAGTGTTCATTTAACCATGGGGATCTTTGATCCAGTTGAATGAACACGAGGGAATGAACGGGTTCTCCGGTGGGCGGGTCTTACAGGACCCCGTCCAACCGGAGAGTCCAGGCCTGGCCGGGTACGAAGGGGAGCTCCGGCAGCAGGACCAGGAGGCCGGCTCCAGGCCCGATCGGGGCCCACTTCAAGGGGGTGGGGTCTCCCAGCAGAGTGACCTGTAGGAGGGGAGGAGGAAGAGGGTCATGGATCGTCACCCACGCGTGATCGTCGTGTGTGTGTGTGTGTGTGTGTGTGTGTGTGTGTGTGTGTGTGTGTGTGTGTGTGTGTGTGTGTGTGTGTGTGTGTGTGGTGTGTGTGTGTGTGTGTGTGTGTGTGTGTGTGTGTGTGTGTGTGTGTGTGTGTGTGTGTGTGTGTGTGTCCTCTACTAATAGTTACAGATTCTCGCCATAGGAAACATTGCACAAATGTAATATGCAGTTCTGATTCTGACACAGAAAAACGAATGAAACCAATATCTCCTACTTCTGGTTGTTTTTTTGGTTCTTTTTTTATAGCAAATGACAGATTAACTTTTAGTTTTGTTGCCATGGACTTTACAGTGATACCTTGTCGCAGTGGTACAATTTGGGAGTACGCTAAACAACAATGTAGTGTCAGAAGAGGTGGTTTATTCAAATATGCCGAGTAAATCAACTTACTTTGGTGTTCTGTGACGTCTTGGGGTCGTAGAGGGTTAGAAGGGCTTTGGTGGGCTTGGCTGTCAGGAAGGCGTAGATCGTCGGCCCTTTAGCGGTAAACCTACACGGGATAGTAACACATCAGACCACACCCCAAACATTATACCAGACAATCACTGGAATGGCTGGGAGGTACAGTTAAATACCTTTTTTATTTGCCTATTTACTTTTACTTTAAATCTATAAACCCCTATAGTGACGACATCAGAAGTGAGAGTTTATTATTGATAGATGTATGGATCGACCTGAGGCTACCAGTTGGTACGGTCCACTGGGTAGGCTGGTAGGTTGAGCCATCTGTGAACACTTCCGTGGTGGACACTCCCCATTTTACACATCACAGGGCGACAAGGTTCTGTTCCTGTTTATGTTGAGCATCATTCATTCATCTTTATATGATTTTGACCTTAATTATTTTGGACCCAGTGTTGTTTTTGTTATTGGTTTTTCACTCCTGTAAAAGTAAATATTAAGTATCGGGGTCCACAATAATTGAATAGTCAAAAAATAGATGTTTTAAAGAAACTGCATACCAGGTAAGTCAATGTTAAATGTCTTAGAGGAAACATTAATGGACTGGAACAGTCGCTATATTCCATTTGCCTAAAGTCACTGGTTCACATGTTCTGTTTTTGTACATCAACTTTCATGTGAAAAATAATTGCAGACACCCGATAAAAACGAATACGTCATGGATTCCCGCCCCTTGGTGCACACATGCCGGCTCCTCACCAGACGGTGTCCGTCTTGTTCTGCCTCTGCACCCTCCAGGGGCTGGAGCTGTAGATGGCCTCCCCGTTGACCTCCAGCCAGGCCCCCACGCCCCGGAGCCTCTCCTCGAACAAGGGGGGCAGCGTGCCGTCCGGGGTGGGGCCCACGTTCAGGAGGTAGTTCCCGCCCATGGCCACCGTGTGAACCAGGTCCTGGGGGGGGGGTGTCAAGGACGAGAACCGTGGAGGGGTTACCGGTGTCATAAGACAGCTCTGAACAATATGCCTACAACAACAGTTCTCTCGCCACTCTCACAATCGTCACAAATCCCAAACTTGTGATGCATGCTAAAAAAAGTATACAGCAACATGTGACAAAGTAAATCAATGACATTGGATGACTGCAGCTACTGCTGGTTGATTGTAATCACAACTCCCTACCTCGACCTATCATTTACATATGTATTGCTTACATACCTGTGCCTTTGTACATTTTTTTACTGTACTTACAATATATAAATGTCTCTACAACTGTTGATAGAACTGCATACCCCTGCTCAGTACCTGCTGTAAATATGTATATTGATAGACAACTGTTGATATAACTGAACTGCTTATTACCTGTTGATACTTGTATACTTACCTGTATATATACCTAGATCTGCACATATCTCATACCTACTAAATAAACTGTATACACACACTAGTGTTTTACACTAGTACACTGTTTTTACATCTTATTTAACCACTGTACATGATATATTACCATGTACTTTACTGTAACATTTACACTCTGGTTAGATGCTGACTTCTTTTGGCTGTACTGTACTTGTGCTGCAATGACAACACATTAGAATCTAATTTAGTAATCTTATTTTGTGTGCACTGGGCCCCCGAAAGCCATGTCCAGTCACACACAGCGCCAACTAACTAACTCCAACTAACTATAGCATTAGTGATTGGGGGGGGAGAATAACCAATAGCAGTCTCTCTCCCACCTCTACTATAGCGGGGAGGTCCATGAGCTCCACCATCTTCATGTTCCTGCGGTAACCCCAAGACAGGAGGTCCACCGACGTGCACTTCTCCCACTTGTGTTTGGGCAGCTCCCCTGGGGTGTACTTGTCGGCACAGTTGTAGTAGCCGCCGTGCTTGCAGTAGCACCCCACGCCCCAACGGTCGTTGGTCACGATCTTGTCCTACAACACACAGTCACAAACAATCACAGCTGATTTTGAATTTTTGATTTTGAACACTGATTGTGAATACTGTGGTTTGTTTAGCTGTAAATAACTCAAAATGTCTCATCTTGACAGCATGTTGTAACATTCAATGTTCAGAGTTGATAATAGCTTGTATGGTTGGTTAGTTAGTAGTGTGCTGACCTTAACTGGGCTGTCATTGTAGAGCCAAGCCAGGAACTCTGTAGAGTTCCAGTAGGTGTCAGGCGCTTCCCAGTCTCCATCGGACCAGATCAGATCCGGCTTGTACCTAAGTACAAAGCAAGAGTTGAAAAATAATAGTTCATACAGGTGTTGATACCGTATTAGTTAGTCCCCATCAAATACACTTTATGTTCACGATTCTCTGCTCTCTCGATACCAGGTTTTCGTTCACACACGATAGAGAAGCGCATTAAATTAGGAGACTGGTAAGTTTTGTGTGAAGTGAAATTAACGCGTATTAAAGATTCTGTTCACACACACACGGGAAGCGAAACTAGTTACTTCAGGATCTAAACCACCCCCCCAAGGTGGATCAGTTAATGCGCACTAGTTGGGTAGCGAATGCGCATTACTTGCCAGTGTGAAAGCGGTAAAATTGTACCTTTGTACAGTGTCCCGCACTGGGCTCGAACTGACAACCCCTGGCATGAGAGGGGACGTTCTAGAAGCTAAAACCCACAGGCCCAAGCTTCAGCGCTAGAACGTCGTCTGTTTACGCTTTATCTGGGAGTTGAGGTTTACCACTGAACAACAGCACCCCCTGCTGGCGTCCCTTTACATGACAATAATAACAAATGTTCATGTTCATGTTGTGGGCGTTTTTCTTATCCTTATCCTACCTCATGACCATGTCATGAAGCTCCGGGAGCAGCTTGTGCAGCACAAACTCCTGTGTTTTGAAGCCATTCTTCTTGTCGGACAGGTACAGGGGGTTGAACCACTCATAGAGGGAGTTGTACAGACCGTAGTGCAATGACCTAGAGGACAAACACAAGGTGGATTTAGGAAGTTGGCAGACCAAAAATAAACCGGGAAGAGGAACACCATAATTAAATTAAACGGCGTTGTACTAGTCCTATAACTTGTTAGTAACAAGTTATACTGGATGCACCAAACCGTGCGAGGAGTCACCTTACTGTCCTGACTTGTGATGCGTTGTAAAAAAGTTTGTGGATCAACAATATTCAGTTATTGCCCTTGAACGCTATAATTAAGCGTTTAAGACAATTAAGGTTGAATTGCCATTTGCAACAAGTACAATAGAATGCTCACTCCCCATTCCCTCCCGCAGTATGAATTTCCATACAACAGTACTATACTAGAATTAGATTTGATTGCTGTGACAGCCCAGACTGCACCAGCACTGTTATTAATGTACAACTTGTGAGTGACAGTAGAACCAGCAACCACTCACCTGTTGCGCACCGCCTTCCCCAGGTCCCCCACCAGGTCTCTGTGGGGTCCATTGTCCACGGAGTTCCAGTTCCAGGACTCTGGAGACCCCCAGTTGGTGAATCCCTCGTGATGCTTGGCCGTAAACACCACATATCTGGAACCAGGACGACCGTGGGTGAAACAAACCAGATCAACTGATTAGATTCAAATGTGTTGTCATTACAGCACAAGTACAGTACAGCAAAACTAATTGAGCATCTAACCAGAGTGCAAATGTTGCAGTAAAGTGCCTGGTAATATAGAATGTACAGTTTAAAAGTACAGGTTAAAAGTCTACTAGGTATTAAGTGGGATGTGAGCATAATAATAATAATAATAAAAATAAAAAATAAAAATAAAAATATATATATATATACATTGACATACATACAGGTAAGTAAGTATTTAACAGTGCGTCAAAACAACAAATGCACTCATGTAGTACACTACTCACTTTGCACCAGAGGCTTGGAATACGTCGGCCCAGTCCTTCGGGTCGAAGAACTGAGCGCGGAACTGGGGCGCAAAGTCCGGGTACCTGAATCCGGGCGGGTAGTTGTCGGTCATGAAGCGCACACACCTGGGGTCGGGCGGCTGCAGGCCCTGCCAGTGCCACCAGAACCACTCGCTGCCGAACCCGGGCACGGAGAACACCCCCCAGTGGACGAAGATCCCGAACTTGGCCTCGTCGTACCACGACGGCAGGGGCCGTGCATCCAGACTGCTCCAGTCTGCGGTGTACCGCGTCGGTGGTGGCGCGTCGGTGCGCCGCGGTGATAGCGCGTCGGTGCGCGTCGGTAGCGCGTCGGTGCGCCGCGGTAATAGCGCGTCGGTGCGCGGCGGTAGCGCGTCGGTGCGCCGCGGTGATAGCGCGTCGGTGCGGCGCGGTAGCGCAGCAGAGCCGCCGATGAGGAGGAGGAGCATCAGGGCGCAGACGAACATCATGGTGGGGGTCTGTTGTTTAAAGCTGAACTCAACGGCTGGTGACTCCCAACAAGAGCACTTCCGCACAAGTTTAACAACAACACATAAATGTGTATAATGACACGTATAATGACCGTGTTACATAGTCGTCTTCCTCAACTACCTGTTATTCAACTGAGCCGGGTGGTCATTTGGGATAGTAATTGTACATTTAACAAGATGTGTTACAAAGTGTTGATGTGGATGGGATCTATGGTGCTGCCTCCTTGCCTGCCTGTGTTTTTCTGGTCACATGACTTGGATCATGTGTGGTCACATGACTCGGATCACGTGACCACCGCTCGTCTAGTGCCAGGCCCCGCCCACCCCCGTCATATATCGTTTTGTTGAGTTGTTGTTCTTCTTCTTATTCAATTAGTAATCCAGTCACAGTTGTTCATTATTGTCAAACCAGATTTTTATTTTGACGTAGACCTAATCACAAATTTAAAAAACATATACGTATATATTTAAAAAATTACTTTTCAAACATGTTTGAACAGAATCATTCTCATTCATCTTCATCTCAATCCATTCGGTAACTAGGCGACACCCTCCAGCTTCAAAGTCCAAGCGTTGCCGGCCGAGGCGGCCATCGGAGGCATGGCGATCACCAGCCCGCCGGCCTCCACGGGCTTCCACACCAGTGGCATGTTAGGGTAATCCAAGAGGGTCACCTGCAATCATACCAACGAAACAAGAAACAAGAGATCAAGATGAGGCTTTAAGATAACCTGCACGCACGGTTTCACACAAGCAAAAGATGACCAGATACTGGCGGTATAATAAGATAAGGGCTTTGAGAAAAGCACTATATATAAATGCAGTCCATTTACCATTAATGTGCTCTACCTCTGACACAGAAGGCAGGTGGAGTAAAGCTCATCTAAAGGACACGGTGGACCGGAGACTCACGTTGGTGGCGTCCGATGTCTTGGGCAGCGACAGCTGAAGCCTCTGGTTGGGTGGCCAGCCCAATATGACGGCGTACACAGAGTTGTTTTTGGTGGTGTAGCTAGAAAGCAAAGCGAACCGCGATGAGCACATTGGTTGAGGTTACTTTTGAGAACAGACCTGTAGACCTTTA
>CM051007.1:3094942-3104942 GCA_027704905.1 Muraenolepis orangiensis
CAACGGCAGAGTCAGCCATGCAAGGAGACAGCCAGAACGTCAGGAGCAGTGAGGGTTAGGTGAGGGTGTCTGGCTCAGGGGACACCGAGAGTTTTTGCTAGGAGGAGCCGGGGATCGAACCAGCGACCTTCTGGTTGTGAGACGACTGCTGTACCTCCTGAGCTACTGCCCCCCCTACATAATTTGTCCTTCATTCAAAACACAACATGATCCGTGCAGCATCCTCAACCACACAGGACAGGGCTTTACCTTGACCGGGCTGTCGTTGTACAGCCAGGCCAGGAACTCGGTGGAGTTCCAGTAGGTGTCCGGCGCGGTCCAGTCCCCGTCGGACCAGATCAGATCCGGCTTGTAATTATTCACCAGCTGCACCAGCTCCGGAAGCGCCTTGCGGAACACATACTCCTGGGTCTTGAAGCCGGATGCTTCGTCCGCGAGGTAGAGCGGGTTGAACCATTCGAACATGGAATGGTACAGTCCAAAGTGCAAATTCCTTTGTGGAAGGAAGGGTTGGCATATGCAAACATTCACTGGATTTGTTTATGTCCGGAAGGTCGAGGTATAAGGGGGAAACCATGAATGGAATAACCAAGATATGTTGTCGGAATGGTTTAAGTATACAGTAGTAGTACCATTTCAACATCCCATTTGAAAGTAATGGGAATAAAGTACAAAATGATGACAAGCAGCAGATGCTGGTCATTGTGTGCTGGTTCCAAAAGCCCTCACTTCTTCCTGACAGCTGCAGCCAGCTCTCCCACCAGGTCACGGTGTGGACCGACGTCCATGGAGTTCCAGTTCCAAGACGTCGGTGAAGGCCAGTTAGTGAAGCCCTCGTGGTGCTTGGATGTAAACACCACATACCTGACAGACAACACCACACGTCGACAGAGGACCAGGCGTCAGCCACACACACACATGCCTAAAACACCCATTTCCTTACAAATCGACCACATCTACCGACTCACATAATCGTGTCATTTGGATTAAAAAATATAGTCACAAGTAAGGATGTCTACACCTGTAGACTTTCACCGTGTTAAACCTGAGAGACAACGCACTCAAGTGTGTGTTTATAAGTACCGTATTGACCCGAATATAAGACGGGTTTTTTTTCCTAGAAAAAAATCTGAAAAAGAGGGGTCGTCTTATAATCGGGGTTTAGACTTTTCGATGTACCGTAATTGCACATGTAATTGCGCAACAACAGATCGCGCCAAACGAGTGTTCCGAGACACCGCGCGACACTTAAAGTAACTCAAAGTCTTAAAGTAACAGTACATAAAAACAGTTACCTGGAGAGATAGAAATGGAGAGACACAGCGACCAACTTGAAAAAAGTGGCTCAAAAGTAGGGCAAGTTAATAAACAGGAGAGACGAAGTTACGATGCCAATTTTAAGATAATGGTGATAAACGAAGCAGACATCAAACACCTGTCATTGCGACGCAGGACAAGCCCAGCGCCTGCCCTCAGACTTCAGATAGAAGCTACTGTCTTATCAGCGATATGTCATCAAGTTAAGGAAGAAGCACTCATACCCCCTTGATCAGATGGGCAATGCTGATCAAACGCCTGTGTATTTTGACATGCCAACATCTGTCACTGTGCATAAGAAAGGCAACAAATCAGTGATCTACTGATCTACTGGAAACGAGAAGAGTAACTGTCATGTTAACGCGCCTCGCAGATGGGACTAAACTTCCCCCGTACGTGGGGGATTATCGTAGGTGCCCAGGCAAAGGGCTGGATGGAGACGGAGCTTGTGGTGGACTGGCTCAAGGTGGTGTGGGGCAGACGGCGTGGGGGACTCAAAAAGAAGAGGAACATGTTGATTCTGGATGCTTTCCGTGGACACTTCAAAACGCCAGTCAAAAAGCAAGTGAAAGAGTTGAATGGTGACCTAGTGATCATACCGGGCGGAATGACAAGCCAGCTGCATGTGTTGGATGTGGTCGTTAACAAACCATTCAAGGTTCATCTGCGCAAGAGATCCACAGAGTGGCTCCTGGCTGCTAATCACGCACTGACACCGTCTGGAAAAATCCAAAAGCCGTTTGCTCTGTGAATGGATCTTGCAAGCATGGGCTGACGTTTCCCCAGAAAGCATTAATGGGTTTAAGAAATGCTGCGTATGCCATGGATGGCAGCGAGGATGACGTGATGTGGGAGGAGACGGGGAGCACCGTGAGTGACGATAGCGGCAGTGAGAGGAACAACCCAGCGATGTAGAAGACGAGTTGAATGAGAAGACAATGTGTGATATCATTATTTTCAAATAAAATGATTTTCTTTCTAAAAAAAATATTTGGTCTTCAAAATTATTATTATTATTTTTTTCCAAAAATGAGTCTTGAAAAAGAGGGGTCGTCTTATAATCGGGGTCGTCTTATATTCGGGTCAATACGGTATATGCGTGCATGCGATTCTCTCATATCTCACACATACTGTACAAGTAATCCTATAACTGTTTTGTATACCTAGTAGACTGTCTTTTAGCAACTGTAAACTGTACATTATATATTACCTGCACTTTACTGCAACATTTGCACTCTGGTTTAGGTCCCAAATTATTTTCACTGGACTGTACTTGTGCTGCTGTGCAATGACAATATATTTGAATGCGCGCACACACATACACACCAGACACCAATGACAATACATTTGAATGTAATCTAATCTAATATGCGCTTTTTTTTGTGTTTGTTTAAAACACAAATCGTACTCACTTGGCACCGGACGCCTCCAGTATCTCCGCCCAGCTGTTGGCGTCGAAGAACTCTGCGCGGAACTGGTGCGCAAAGTCCGCGTACTGGAAGTCGGGCGGGTAGTTTTTACGCATGAACTCCGCTTCCGCCTCGTACTTCATGCCCTTCCACCACCACCAGAACCACTCGCTGAACTTCCCGAAGCCGGGCACGGAGAACACCCCCCAGTGGATGAAAACCCCGAACTTCACGTCATCGAACCATGTAGGAAGAGGTCTGGCGTCCAGACTCTCCCAGTCGGCCGTGTACCGCGCTGCGCAGCCCAGCGCACACACAAGAACCGTCGCTATTTGGATTACGTGGTGGCGGTGCGCCATGCTGGAATGGGGAAACTGTTGTCCTCCTCCTAGTCTAAAGGCTAGGCTGGCTGTCTGTCTAGGCTGGCTGACTGGCTAACCCGGACTATATAGTCGTCACCTCGTGTAACTCGTTCAACAGGAACTGATCATCACACACTTGTGGCCAGCCTTCATGAGAGAGAGAGATACGGTTGGTTGGTCGGTATGGGTGGGCGAGGAGGAGACTTGGATAGGTTACCTTTACCTTATATACGTGCCAATAACAAAATACCCCAAGAGTTGTGCATGCTTTTGGATAAAGACAACACATGATGCACAAAATGCATGCATGCAAAGAGTAATTAAGCGATCATTCCCAGCGTCAAGTGTTCATTTAATTACAAACCCCCCAAAAAAGGTGCTGCAGGTTATCTTGCGGACATGGGACACTCGTGATAATAAGCGATTGGCTTATGGTTCTCTGAAGGAAGAAAGGAAGCCTCAACCAAAGTAACAAAAGCGTAAAAAAATGTAATGTAATAATAATAATGTAATGTAATAATAATAATGTAATAATAATAATGAAGCTTCAGCATTATACAGAATATAATACAAAAATAGACTACATATATTACAAAATCTTAAATAAATAATCATATCAACTTCTGGTTGCAATGTCTTCCATCAATAAACATTGACTTTACATTTTTAAAACCTGCAACCTGCACTTTTTGCAGAAGATATCTGAGGATTATGGTGACACAACAACAACACCACAACCACCCGTGACTCATCAACTCCAAAAAAAAGCGAAAAGTGCAAGCAAAATCAAATCTTGGAACAATCAATCAACCAAAATGAAAAACTTTCCAGGGGCCCAGGGTCAGAGTGCTACAAGACCACAGGCCCAGCCAGCGGTCTGTCCCCGATCCGTTTCTCCCCCATGTCCTCCCCGTTCCTGCTCTCCTCCACGTCGTCGTCCATGAAACTGGACCAGTACGCGCCGCCGCCGCCATCCCCTCTCTCCGTGGCGGCACCGCCGCCGCCGGCGTCCGTGGGAGCAGCGGCGTTGGGCGGCAGCGGCGGCAGCGCGGGGCCCGAGGCGGAGTCGTGGCGGACTGTACCGGAGCTGCAGTCACTGCAGACCCCGAAGCGCCTCAGGCCCTCGGTGATGTCCTCGCCCTCGAAAGCTCTCCTGCAGCTCTTGCACGGCAGCGGCATGTAGTGGCGGTGGCGCTTTGTGTGGCAGGGCGTAGGAAAGGAAGGAAGGAAAGGAAGGAAAAGGCAGCATCAATGACACATGTGCAGAACAACGCTGGAACTGTAGCTGGACATTTCTGAACACTAAAATCCGTAGCTGGACACTTCTAAACACTAAAATCTGTAGCTGGACACTAAACACTAAAATCTGAACTTAACACACAGCAGGTCCGGTTTCGACAAAGGGAACCAGCATTAATGATAACAAATATACCAACGGTTCATTACGTTTCATTACATCCACCACATACAGTACGTACTATATTGTAACATAAGATTGTAAAACAAAACCAAACAGGAGATGTGATAACTCACTCGTAATGACCACAATATTAACTCTACACTGGGTCACTACATCAGTGTCTTTTGTTTTGCGCTTACACCATTTAGAGACAATGAACACCATGCGATTACCAATCAGCACAAACAGCACAAAGTCCTTCTCTCACTTCTCCACACACTTCTCTCATTCGAGTGGTCCTCGCACAAAGAGCATTGTATGTACACATTGATGTTTGAGCAGAAGTAGTTTTGTTTTTTAACGATTGACAAGTTACTGGCGACGGATCTCTATTTACTCCACCCGTTTATAATAAGCAACTGCTCTTCAGCTGTTGTTATACAGCCCCATAAACCTCTGCATCACCGTCTCCACACACACACACACCAGTTGACCTATGAGCTGTTAAGCTGTTAATCTTTCTGGTGCCACCTTTTGCCTCTTTCAGCCACCCAAAAAAACCCTGCAACACAATCGGAACCATACAATCTTCACTCAATCCGTTTTTAAAAATTGTATTATTTTAGCTTTTATTGTATTTATTTTTATTTGATTCTATTTTCAAATAAAATGGCCTTAAGACCTTTACCTTGTTTTTTTTACAGTGCGGCACTTTATTGCTGAACAACAGCAATACAAATAGGCTGGGCTTGGACCATAAACCAACACAGACTCAACTGCCAAATGATGACCATTGTCCTCCTGAGAGCAGGTTTGCCTAGTTTGAAACTGGCGACATAGCAAGGAATACTGCCACACGCACACACACACACATCAGTCACACACACACACACACACACACACACACACACTGAACTTACACAGAGGGTATGGTTCCGCATATGCTCCTGCCTGGTGAACCTCTTGCCACATATGGGGCAGGGAAAGGGCCGTTCCCCCGTGTGGCAGCGGATGTGTCTGGTCAGGATGCCCTTCTGCTTGGCTGTGTACGGGCAGAAAGGGCACTTGTGGAGCTTCACGGGCATTAACATGCAGTCACCTGTAGAGGGAGACAGAGGCCAGCACTGATGTTGACGTAAAAAAATACAACAACCCTATGAAACCGTAAAAGCAGCACTATGAGTTGTAGCACTGATAGATATATACTGGTTTTAGTATCTATCTATCTATATATATTCATATATCATCGATATATATATCTATATAGATATATATATCTATAGCTACATATCTATATATATATATATCTATATATATATCTATATATATATATATATATATCTCTCTATCTCTATATATATATCTATATATATATATATATATACACATATATATACAGTGTATATATATATATATATAGATATATATCTATATATATATATAGATATATATACAGTGTATATATATATATATATATATAGATATATATCTATATATATATCTATATATATATAGATATATATACAGTGTATATATATATATATATATATATATATATATATATATATCGAGAGAAAGATAAAGAGAAATGGAGAGATATAGCTAGATAGATAGAGATACAAAACATTTGTTTTATCACCTGTGTCCTCGACAAACCAGTCGGACTGTATTGCCATCACGGAGGGCCCTTCGGCGCCCAGGCCCTCATCCAGCCTGCCCCCGCCCATGGCAGGGCCTAGTCCGTGGGTAAAGCGCTGGCCCTGGTCCCCCCTGTCCCTCATCGGGCTGCAGCCTTCGCTTCTGGCCAGTGTGTCTGAGAAGTGTCTACCGTTGAGGTAGGCCCCGCCCCCGTAGGGGGAGCGCTCGTTGCTGGTGCAGGGACTAGGCGGCAGGAGCCTGGTGTGATCCGGGTGACCCGCACCCGGATACAAGCCCAGCTCCTTGGAGTCGGGGGACTCCACCATCTCTTCGTCGGGGTCGTACTCGATTTTGGGGTTAAGGAGGAGTTCGGGGGTCAACCCGGTGGACGACGACGAGGAGGACGGGGCGGCGAGATCCACGCGGCCCTTGGGTCCCTCTCGGCCGGACAAAAAGTTCCCCCCCCTCGAGCCACGGTCGCTCTGCGGGGCCTCGCTGGGTCCTGGAGGTGTGGCTACGCGGCTCGCTGCAGAGGGGGGCGCTCTCACCGAGACCACCGACTCGGAACCCGAACCTCTGTCGGCCTCCGGCGCCACCTGCGCCGCCCGCGAGACCGACCCGGGTGACTCCGTGGTGGCGACCCTGTCGGGGGGAGCCTCGCCGCCCTCCGGGTTGCCCTGCTTGGCCCCCTCCTTCCCCTTGTTGCATATGTCCAGGGACGAGCGGATGTACTCCTTGCAGAAGTTCACCAGGTCGGTCATCTGCAGGTAGCTGCCCGCCGACATGACCTCGATGACGTTGGCTCGGTTCAGGGCCAGGCGGCCCGAGTACAGGAAGTCCAGGATGATGGAGAAGGCGTCGGCGGTGACGATGTCCAGAGACGCCGTGCTGTGGGGCTGCCCCGTGTCCTACAAGAACACAAATCCACCTCTGTTTAGATCAGTCAGTTCCAACCATTGTTTATTGGACTAATTGTTCATTTATAATTTCTGAATAAAAATAAATATATATTATATTAAAAATTCTGATTCAGGAAAAAAATCCCTTTATGCATGATCAATATTCAAATTGTAATACAATCGAGGGCTTTTGTAGGCTAAACTTATTGGATCTGAATCAGATACACATACACTCATACAGACCAATATTTATATTTATATTTATATTTAAATTTCAAAATGCCAAATTTGCATTTTGCCTTGTATTGTTTTGCCTTGTCTGTACTGTTTGGTTTGGTTTTGCACGTTACTGTGTTGCTTCAGACCCCGTGTCAAATTCCAATGTGTGTTTTTACAACGGTATATGGCAATAATAAACTACTTTCTGATTCTGATTCTGAGATGTGTGATTGCGGACTGTGTGTTATTTGTTAGTCCTGGGGTGTTTCAGGCCATCCACCTGGAGCCTGCTGGCCCCAGTGTGTTGTGCCAAGCTGGCAGAGGAGCAGAGCTCACAATAGATTTTACATTGAGTAATTTAGACACTTTTTCAGCGTACAATCCAAATTGACATAGCTACAACAAAAAGCTATAGTGCCACACAGTCTAGATAGGAAAACAGAGAGAGTACAGTACATGTTGCCTGTCCACCCTATACCCCATCTTCTGTTTTCCAGAGTGCCGCTGTTAACCCCACCTGAAGGATACCGGCCAGCAACACACACACAAATGATATACTCATTTTACTATTTATAAAAAAAAAAATAATAATTCTTTCGGTTTCCTGCCATAAGTGACATACATAGTGACATGTACGTCACTTATGGCACCCATGTCACTCCTGAACCCACTTCCACTCTGCGTTCCTTCTCAAGAGTCTTTTTCTTGCCCCTAGGGGGGCTAGGGGTTTGAGGGGTGTTGTAAACATGTGGTCTGTGAAGCCCTCTGAGACTGGAACTGTGATTAAGGGGCTATACAAATAACAATTGACTTGACTTGACTACAGAGCAGCCATATGAATCAGAAAAATAGTCATCTTTTCTTCATCACGATCCGTCTTTCATGGAGGAGATTAGCCGTTGTCGAATCTCTTTTAGTCTTAACAACTGACGTTTTGTGGCCTCTTGATGTTTCGAGGCGACGGCGGCTGTGCGGCCAGATGTGTTCCGTCATTATTCACTTCTGCTTCTGCTTTGTGTTTTGGCAGCAAATTGAGCAACATAATAAGAAAAGCGGCAGCAACACCCCGTTTAAACGATTCATTTGCACATAATTACTAATGGAAGAGGCCACGTGTCTATAAAATGTGATCATGGGGTACCAATAAGGAGGGGGGGGGCATATCGTCAGCGGGTGTAGAACACAGTCAGTTTCCAGACCCTATTCAAATATGCTTTGAAGGGGTAAAAGTCCCTTATATACACAAACTAATCGTGGGACACAGCCATTTTCAACCTAAAAATGGGGTTCCTGGGGAAATTAAAGGAGGGGATAACCTCAAGGCTTCTGAACGCTCGTGGCCGCAAAACAGAGATGAACAGTGAAGTTCTGTATTTGCACATGGCCAATAAGGAATAAAAACATCTTGAATGGACTGCTTTTTATATCGCGCTTTTATCCAAAGCGCTTTACAAGTCTCACATTCACCCATTCATACACACATTCAGTCATCCACCGAGGGTGGAGTCATCAGCCAGCAGGTCAGGAGCAGTGAGGGTTAGGGGGTCTTGCTCAAGGACAACTCTACACATTTTGCTAGGAGGAGGAGGCGGGGATCGAACCAGCGACCTTCCGGTTGTGAGGCGACCGCTCCACCTCCTGAGCAGCCGCCACCTCTATGACGACACAAAACAACAAACCAGCTTTCCCGGTCGGTCCGCAGCGGACGTGAGCGCTCACCTGCAAATAGTGTACCAGAAGGGCCCGGAAGTATCCGCTCCCGGCGAACAGCACGTTGCGGTGGGCCTTGAACACGCGGCCCTCCACCAGCACGCTGCAGTCACAGAAGTAGTCGCGCTTGCGTTGCTCGTTGAGCTCCCTCAGCAGCTTGGCCAGGTAGCACGGCACCTCCATGGCCACACTGTGAGGGGAGGTCCGTTAGCTACAGGCAACATATAATGGAATATTTACTCCCCATTCCCTCCCACAGTGTGAATTTCTGAAACAAAAATACTATACCCAATAAAAAGGAACATAAAAAGAACCATAAAGTGACTGATGGATGATACGTGCATGTGTTGAATTGTGCAAAATGCATTTAATAGCATTTATAGTTCCAGCAGTGCAGCAGCATCGTGAATACAGTGCAGTGCAGTGCAGTAACTGTAATGAGTCCAGTGGGTCCAGCAAAGTATGATGTTAGTAAGTAATGATGTTAGTAAAATATGTGTGCAGTAAGCACACATATTGTGTACATAGCAGTGTGTAAATGTATTAAGTTATTCATGTGAATGTATTATGTAATACATAGTCCTATAAAACCTTATAGGCTGCAGACTTATTTTGCGCATGTAACTCAATGTATTGTCCTTTTTGTCTAGATTAGGAATGATACATATATATATATATATATATATATATATATATATATATATATATATATATATATATATATATATATATTCACAAACTCGTTATTACATATGTAATACAATAAGAATGCAATAAAAATGCACTGTTTGTGTACAGTGGGTTACATGTACCTAATATACTACATGTAGTATATGTTGTACATTTAGTCCACTGTACAACATGTATGTACAGTGGACAACTGATTATTGATTATACATGTTGTCCATGTAGTACATGTAGTACATGTTGTACTACATGTACAACATGTAGTACATGTATGTACATGTAGTCCATGTACTACATGTACATACATGTAGTACATTTTATACATATTAAAAAACACCCAATCCATATATATATATATAT
>CM051007.1:3131301-3143801 GCA_027704905.1 Muraenolepis orangiensis
GAAACCTATGGGAGGGATATTAGATTAGATTAGATTAGATTAGATTCGATTCGATTAGATTAGATTAGATTAGATTAGATTATATTAGATTATATTAGATTAGATTCAAATGTATTGTCAGTGTACAGCACAAGTACAGTACAGGGAAAGGATAATGGTAATATAGAATGTACAGTTGTTGAATAATATGTAAAATATGTAAAAAACAGTCTATTAAAAAAACTAGCTAAAAACAGGTATAAAATTACTTATAGAGTAGGTATGAGATATGTGCAGAATTATAGGTGTATATATATACAAAGTAAGATATATTTACAATCCAGCGACCTCTGCTGGTCAAATACATGAGTGGCAGGAATAGCCAGGGTCACTTGTTTCAGGCTAGAAATAAAATAACTTTTCTGTTTAGGATTTAGCTGCTTGTTTCTGTTTTGGTGATTGATTCTTATTTCTCTTATTTCTAAATCATGTGAATTGTAAAGTCAAGTATAACTTCTGATCACCTCCTAACAAGAAAGCCAATCAGAGGGTTGTGAGGATGGTGGAAATGATCATGGGGTGTGCACTTCCATGTATTGAGGAGATCTTTAGGACCGGATGTTGGAAGAAGGCCAACTCCATCATTAAGGACCACAACCACCCTGGGCACCATCTCTTCATCAGTGTTGTAGGGTTGTTCTGTAGTACCTAGGGTTGTTCTGTACCTAGTATTGTCGTGTTTTAGTGTAGTACCTAGTGCTGCAGGGTTGTTCTGTAGTACCTAGGGTTGTAATGTACCTAGTACTGTCGTGTTTTACTGTAGTTCCCAGTGTTGTAGGGTTGTTCTGTAGTACCTAGGGTTGTTCTGTACCTAGTATTGTAGTGTTTACTGTAGTACCCAGTGTTGTAGAGTTGGCTGCTACAGTCAACCCTGCAACATTTGGTACTTCAACACAATTCTAGGTACTACCTCGTTATGTGTTGTCTGTAGTACATATTGTAGTTCCAATAGTATTCTGTAGACTTATTAAACAGAGTATTGTTTCCTGTGTGTTTCAGAGCAGGAGACGTTGGAGATCACAGAAACCTCAACTTCCAGACCTTCTTCAACCAGGAGGCGGAGCCTGTGAAGAGGAGACCATGACCCGGGGTTGAGTCCTCCAATAAAGTCTTCATCTCAGCCAGTCTCTACAAAAGACCTCGACAGGCCTCTTTCTATCTCTCTTTCTATCTCAAGTTGCAGGAGAGAACCTCACAGAAGCAACGTTTACATCGGAGCGCCGGTTGGACAAAACTATACCATAAGATAATAAGATAATAAGATAATATAGGAGTTAGTTAGCGGCCCTCCCCGACTCGTACGTCGACATTTACCCGAAATAAGACGACCGGCTTCTGAATTCCATTGCAACGCGCCACAGGAGCTAGGAAGACCATGTCCCCCTCTGGGTCAGAACCGAGACTCTTCAGGCCCTGAATGTCTGATGCCGAAACCCTACAAAATGTTATTGATTGAAACAGATTTGGACCTATTTAGGTCTTTTTGAAGTTGTCTCAGGTGGAGAGAGACCCAGGGGAGCCGAGGTTGGACAGAGGGCACTTTTCTGAGGCTGCTGCTGCAGGGTGCATCTCGTTCTCCCCCTGGTGGTGATCGGCTGACACTGAGTTGAGGAAGCGCTTGATTTGATATGCAGCATCAGAGCAGGCCTTTTAAACGTCAATATCGCTTACCTATCATGCTCATTTAATTGTGATCGCCATTGAAATTCGATAAAGTGTGCAATTGTGTGGATAGACATCTAATCTATAGCACACATCCTGACTCACACTGTGATCCGTTTATTATTAAGTACTTTAAGTACATTAAGTAAATGAACTGTAACACAACATTGTGGCCATTATTTTAAATTGTTTTTATCAAAGTTCCAATACAGTGCCATTGTTATCAATCCAATTCTTCAAGAAACAACTTAAAACATTTTTTTTATGAAAACTGAATCAAGATAAATGAGTACATATGTTAAGGCTGTGCTATGTTGCTTCCATGTTGGTCAGTCCCATGTCCCATGGGTGAGCCTCAGAGGTCCTTAAGCTTGTCCTTTCCCCAGGGGGGGCTCGTTTGCCAGTTTGTAGTCCAACTGGCTTCCACACTGGGCCTCTCCTTCAGCAGACCATAATAGTCAGCCAACTTAGGGTAATTCTTCGCAGACAGCCTGGGGGAAAAAAAGCAGAGAAGATACTGTGTTATCTACTGTAACTAGTTACATGTTCCATCCTTCCATCCATCAGAAATCCATTATTCGTACAGTTATCCTGTATTTTTTAAATCATTTTACCACAAGTCCTTCTTGCTCCACCTACCCAAAGCGGAAGCAGCAGGCAAAGCAGGGGAAGATCACCACATCGGCCAAAGAGAAGTTCTTTCCTGCCAGGTATGAGCCCGCCCCCATCTGGACAGTAGGGGAATAGCAAGTCGAAGGGGTTAGAATTAGCCTTTTAGTTGTCACACATAATGCTTGCTTTGCCTGCTGCATCCAACGACTAAACGTAAACACTATATCAAATGTAAACAATAAAATAATCAATATTCATTCCTTCACTGTGAGGTTGTGTACCTTCTCCAGGTAACCCTCCCAGAGCTTGAGCTCAGTGGTCAAGGCCTCGCGGTGTCTCTTCACGGCCGAGTCATGTCTCTCCCCCTCCGGAATCTTCAATTGGTAGTAAATGACGTCGGCTAACAACAACAACAGGCAAGACATTCGATGTCACACCACATTTGGGTTACGTCGCATCATTACCAAAAGTTCCATCTCTTTCGCGAGAAATGGCCATTCCTAAAGATGAAGATTGAATTTGTACTCTTTTTTTACTACTAATACCGTTTTCACACTACATACGGTATCGACTCCCGTATTAGTTAATACGGGTGTGGATACCGTATTACTTAATACGGGTGTGGATACCGTATTAGTTAATACGGGTGTGGATACCGTATTAGTTAATACGGGAGTCGATACCGTATTAGTTAGTCCCCATCAAATACACTTTATGTTCACACTCTCTTCTAATTCACGATTCTCTGCTCTCTCGATACCAGGTTTCCATTCTCACACACGATAGAGAAGCGAATGCGCATTAAATTAGGAGACTGGTACGTTTTGTGTGAAGTGAAAGTAATGCGCATTAAAGATTATGTTCACACACACACATGGGAAGTGAAACCCGTAGTAGTTTTATTGCTTTGCACCCAAACTAGTTCCTTCGGGATCTAAACCACCTACCCCCAGGGGGATTAGTTAATGCACACCAGTTGGGTAGTGAATGCGCATTACTTTCCAGTGTGAAAGCAAAAGAGAAACAAAACTAGTTCCGCAAATAGCGGAAGAGTTTCACTTTTGACACTATATTCCATCCAATCTATACCTCTCAAGAATAGTTTTTTTTAAATTGTGCAACATTTTTACTTTCTTTGATCTCATAAGGAATTCTATTCCACAGCTTCACCCCACAAACAGATATGCACATAACCTTTCAGAGTGGTATGTGCAGTTTGTTGTTTCAAATTCCAGTTGTACCCCCCCCTTCTCTTTCTGGGATATGACTTGGAAGTAGATTATGTATTGCTTTATGCAGAATTTGTCTGGTTATCCCTCCTTCATTTAATAAACCTTGAATAAAATTAAATAAATACAATACTCTCTCCACCTGGAGGCAGCTTCCTTCTGTTCAACTGAGAGGTGCGTCTGACCTTACGACCCTCTCACACTGAGAGGTGGGTCTGACCTTAGGACCCTCTAACACTGAGAGGTGGGTCTGACCTTAGGACCCTCTAACACTGAGAGGTGGGTCTGACCTTACGACCCTCTAACACTGAGAGGTGCGTCTGACCTTAGGACCCTCTAACACTGAGAGGTGGGTCTGACCTTACGACCCTCTAACACTGAGAGGTGGGTCTGACCTTGCGACCCTCTAACACTGAGAGGTGCGTCTGACCTTAGGACCCTCTAACACTGAGAGGTGGGTCTGACCTTACGACCCTCTAACACTGAGAGGTGGGTCTGACCTTAGGACCCTCTAACACTGAGAGGTGGGTCTGACCTTAGGATCCTCTAACACTGAGAGGTGGGTCTGACCTTACGACCCTCTAACACTGAGAGGTGGGTCTGACCTTACGACCCTCTAACACTGAGAGGTGGGTCTGACCTTACGACCCTCTAACACTGAGAGGTGGGTCTGACCTTACGACCCTCTAACACTGAGAGGTGCGTCTGACCTTACGACCCTCGCTTCATGGCAGCCATGACCACCTCCCTGTTTTTACCAAATGTAAGGTATACCTTGCAAATGGCTTTATGTATCGCATAATGTAACAGTTATGTAACTCACAGGTTTGGAACTCCCGATGTTGAGAGGTGACGCTCTTCTAACATGAGAAGCTAAAAACCCACGGGACCTAGCTTCATTGCTAGAACATCTTTTAGGTTGATGGGGAGTGAGGTTTACTTCACTGCACAGCACCCCCTGCTGGCGTCCGTTACACATGCACACTCTCAGTGTGTAGACCACAGCCAGAACCGTGTTTTCCTAGAAGAACCACGCACACCCGTTTCTCAGAATAACCTATAACCGTATAACCCAAAGTGAATGCCTAAGTCATGCTAAATACGTGGAATAAATCGTTTTTTTCCAACAGCATCCCTGATAGAGACACACATAAATTAATATAAAGTAATAGATTTGTCTTCCTTGACCGCTGGAAATTAATACAATAATAGCAATGCAGAGGGAACAGTGTGTGGTGTGTGTGTGTGTGTGTGTGTGTGTGTGTGTGTGTGTGTGTGTGTTCTAGATAAACACTGGGTTTGACAGTTACTGATAAGCAAGGGATGTGGTAGGAACGGCAGGAACCAGATCAACATTCACTTCCTTGATAACAAATCCATTTCCTGGGCGAGGATCGTATTTGGGGGTACGACTGAGTAAAGAAATTCATGCTTTCATTAATTACTCGCATAAATCGTCTCCCCAAATGTTTCCCAATTCGTCCATAACCACGTATTTTTTCTCACTTGCGGCTTTTCACGATGACAATAAATAACCTTTTTTTATAACTTTTCATCGTAAAGATTTGTTTTAAATGTGTGATCAGCCAATTCAATTCCCTTTTTCCAGTGAAGTAAAGGCTAGAATTATAAAAACATTTCCACATATTCCCACAGACCTTATATCAAACCTATTACTATATTATATAACTAAATCAAGATATTTTTCGAATAATATACCAAATAGCTTCAAACATTTTTGCATGTGACAAGCAGCCACCATCTATGCCAAAATCTTATCAACGGTTCCTTGGACCATAAGTAATCTAACTACCAAGTTTTGGCCAATTCCGTCAATATATTTTTGAGTTATCTTGCTAACAGACAAACAAGCTCCAACGTCATCGTCAAGTTTGCTGACGACACGACAGTGATGGGCCTGATCGACGGCGACGACGAGACAGCCTACAGGGAGGAGGTCGGATCGCTGGAGCAGTGGTGCCAGGAGAACAGCCTCGCCCTCAACGTCAAGAAGACCGAGGAGCTGATCGTGGACTTCAGGAGGAAGAGAGGAGAGCACGGCCCTATCTCCATCGACGGTGTTGCAGTAGAGAGGGTCAGCGGCTTCAAGTTCCTCGGCGTGCACATCTCCGAGGACCTCACATGGTCCACACACGTGGTGAAAAGGGCCCAACAACGCCTGTATTTCCTCAGGCGTCTGACGAAATTCAGTATGGGCCCCCGCATCCTGAGAACATTCTATAACGGCACCATGGAGTGTTCTTACAGGGTGTATCACCGCCCGGTACGGGAACTGCACCGCACTCGAGCGCAGAGCGCTTCAAAGGGCGGTGCGGACGGCCCAGTATATCGTTGGAGGTGAGCTCCCCTCCCTCCTGGATATATACAACCAGTGGCGCATGGCCAAGACCAAACACATCATAAAGACATTGCCCACCCCAGCCACCAACTGTACTCACTGTTACCGTCAGGCAGGCGATACCTCAGTATCAAGTGGTATCAAATAGACTCAGAGACAGCTTCCACAGTCAGGCCATCAGGCTGCTGAACAAGGGCGTATAGCATATAACAAAGTATATTTTATTACATTGATTTATATATACATATTGCTCTTTTCTGTGCCGATATTTAGCATTTTATAAATTGCATATATATATTTTTTTTTTTACTTTATTCAATTTTTATTCAATTTTTATCTTATTTTTATTTGATAACTGTCTGTCGTCGGGTTTTGCACATACGATTTTCACACCACTGCTTTATACTTGTGTAAACTGTGAAGTGACGATAAACTTGACTTGACAAACAAACAAACAGACAGACAGACATAACCTCGATGGTGGAAGTGCAGGGGTAGTGTGTGGGACTGGGAGTGAAATGTGTGAGGCACTACCACTACCACTACCATCACCATCACCACCACCACCACCACCACCTCTACCACCACCACCACCACCACCACCTCTACCACCACCACCACCACCACCACCTCTACCACCACCACCACCACCACCACCACCACCACCACCACCACCACCACCTCTACCACCACCACCACCACCACCACCTCTACCACCACCACCACCACCACCACCACCACCTCTACCACCACCACCACCACCACCTCTACCACCACCACCACCACCACCACCACCACCACCACCACCACCACCACCACCACCACCTCTACCACCCCACCACCACCACTACCACTACCATCACCACCACCACCACCACCACCACCTCTACCACCACCACCACCACCACCTCTACCACCACCACCACCACCACCACCACCACCTCTACACCACCACCACCACCACCTCTACTACCACCACCACCACCTCTACCACCACCTCTACTACCACCACCACCACCACCACCACCACCACCACCACCACCACCACTCACCCCTACCACCACCACCCCTACCACCACCTCCACCCCTACCACCACCTCTACCCCTACCACCACCACCACCTCCACCCCTACCACCACCACCACCACCTCTACCACCACCACCTCTACCCCTACCACCACCACCACCTCTACCACCCCTACCACCACCTCTACCACCACCACCACCTCTACCACCACCTCCACCCCTACCTCCACCCCTACTACCACCACCACCACCACCACCTCCACCCCTACCACCACCACCACTACCACCACCTCTACCCCTACCACCACCTCCACCCCTACCACCACCTCTACCCCTACCACCACCTCTACCCCTACCACCACCTCTACCACCACCACCACCTCCACCTCTACCCCTACCACCACCTCCACCCCTACCACCACCTCTACCCCTACCACCACCTCCACCCCTACCACTACCACCACCTCCACCCCTACCACCACCTCTACCCCTACCACCACCACCACTACCACCACCTCTACCCCTACCACCACCTCCACCCCTACCACCACCTCTACCCCTACCCCTACCACCACCACCACCACCTACCTATCTTCTCCGTCAGCGTGACGCCCTCGAACATCCGCTGGTACATGAGTGCCTGCTGGGCGGGGCCATCGGGTATGAGCTGGGTCCCCTGGGACTTGAACTGGGCCTGGTGGTTGTTTGAAAGAAGGCCAGAACACAAGATCACTCACAGCAGCAGCAGCAGAGCTACGATAAGCAGGTCAAGGTTTATGTTGTGGGCATCGCGGCAGGTTTCTGGTCGCTGTGAGCTATTGTCTTTATAGGTAGACAACCAAAGGCGACTTTAACACATGTTTAACACATGTACACACGTACACACACATTTTGTGGATTTTTTCTTGCCGGTCAAGTGTCCGGACAGATTTTATTTTACCGGACAAATTCTAAACTTACCGGTCATGTTTCAAAAACAGTCTATATTACAAACGCAACTATAATGTACACCTAGATTGACGAAAGAATGAAAAAGACCTAAAATAAAAAAAACGAACAAGAACGATTGAGCAAAACCTCGTTAGCCGCAAAAATCGAGGCTATTTCAAAACACCTGTAACATCTGTAGTGTCACAAATGGGATAGTTCGGGGGACCCAGAACGCAGACCAAGACAGTGGAGCTATAACATAAAGCTTTATTTAAAACACAACACAAGACAGTGGAGCTATAACATAAAGCTTTATTTAAAACACAACACAAGACAGTGGAGCTATAACATAAAGCTTTATTTAAAACACAACACAAGACAGTGGAGCTATAACATAAAGCTTTATTTAAAACAAACACAACACTAGAGAGATCAGGGACAGTCCAGGGGTCTGGGTACCGGGAGGTCACCCTTCCGGGGGGGAGGGGCAGTAATAAAGCTGATCTAAGTTTAGTATGAGCATTATTACCGGACATTTTGACCGGCAGGTTTTTAAATTACCGTTTTTTTATCATTTTTACCCGCTAAAAACCGGTAAATACCGGCTAACGGAAACCCTGACACAGACATGTACACACACACACACACACACACACACACACACACACACACACACACGTACACATACACGCACACACATACACACTGTTACGTCCCTCGTCCTGGAGGCGTGTGGGTTGTCGGGCTGTGTTGTGTTGCTGTCTATGTCTCCTCTTAAACTACAGGTGTCCGCCCACCATTGGTTGGCCTGCAGTCCTGTCCGTCATCGTTCACGCACCCATTCTGGACCAATCAACGGGCCGTCCGTCTATTTAACGCCCCTCCCGTCTTCTGTCTGGGAGTGTATCTACCGGTTGTGTTTTGTTTTGGTGACTAGCGTTGAAAGAGGTTATGCTATTGTGCTGTTTGTGTTTAAACTTGCAAACTATACTCGATATAGTGATATTGTTTTTGCCACGCAGGGACAAAGGGGCGGGTCAACTGAATGGTGTGTGGTTCGGTAACTAGGACTTTCTTTTGGCCCCGTTCACAATCCCCTTTGTTCCCTAATGACGATAACGCTGTGAGTACAATAAACAATCTTGCACTACAGTTGTGATTCGTTCCCTTTTGTCGTAACACACCTACCTTCAGCAGTCTCTCGACCGAAGGGTCATAACACACACACACACACACACACACACACACACACACACACACACCACACTTATGTGTTCCCATTAGTGTGTGCAGTCTGTTGTTGACTTGGCTTGGGAACTGGAGGGTCGCCGGTTCAAGTCCCTGAAACACTGTCGAGGTGCCCCTGAGCAAGGCACCAGACCCCTACACTGCTCCCAGGCAGCTGTATAGTCAAACAGCTGCCCCACTGCTCCTAACACTAGGATGGGTTGAAGCATAGAAACAAATGTCACTGTGTGTGTGTGTATGTGACCAATAAAGAGGATTCAATCCTCCAGATTTAGACATAATCGCTACATAATCAGAGTAGCACTTGACTCTGCTTCCATGCCCTGGTTTGTCCCCACCGCCTTCCTTAGCGCACAGGACTGGAGGATCCAGAAATTGGTCCTGAATCGACAATCGATTTAGAATCAGGAATCGATTTAGAATCGAAATCGTGGGATACCGAAGGATTCACCCCTTGTTATTACACGTTTGTGTGTGTGTATGAGAGTGTGTGTGTGTGTGTGTGTGTGTGTGTGTGTGTGTGTGTGCGTGCATCCATATGTGTATGTGTGTGTGTGTGTGCGTGCGTGCGTGCGTATGTGTATGTGTGTGCGTGTGTGTGTGTCATGTGTGACGTGTGTATGTGTGTGTGGGGGTGGGGGGGGGGGGTGGTTGACTGTGATGCACTCAGTCATGCGTAGAGAATCAGAATAACTTACCTCGAGGTACAGACACACGGCATACGACTCGTTGATGATGTTGTCTCCGTGTGTGAGAACAGGCAGCTGGGGGAATGGTGAACACAGGAGAATGGTGAACACAGGAGAATGGTGAACACAGGAGGTGAACACAGGAGAATGGTGAACACAGGGGAATGGTGAACACAGGGGAATGGTGAACACAGGGGAATGGTGAACACAGGAGGTGAACACAGGAGAATGGTGAACACAGGAGGTGAACACAGGAGAATGGTGAACACAGGAGAATGGTGAACACAGGGGAATGGTGAACACAGGAGGTGAACACAGGAGAATGGTGAACAGAGGAGAATGGTGAACACAGGAGGTGAACACACAATTGTACCCTTTGACTTAATGTTTGCCTGCCCACATTTACAACCAGGGTGCAATAGTTCACGTTCATGTGCGTTTCATGCACATTTTCTTTACAAAAATAAAATGTCCAGTACAGCTTACTCCTGGACTTTTGCATCGTTACGCAGTTCATCATTACACATTTCAAAATTCAACATTCAAGATTGTTATTTATATTTGAAGTCCAGTGGAATGCTTACTGCCCCATTCCCTCCCGCAGTATGAATTTCTAAAACACAATACTATAAAAAATACTATACACAATTAAAAATGAACATAAAAAGAACAATAAAGTGACTGACGGATGATATACATGTCCATGTTTTTGCCACTTATCCTGTTCACCATTAACTACTATGGTATCACCTTTTATTTTTTATTTTACAAAGGTAAATAGGCCTCGTAACATCCTAGACCGTACTAGCCTCACAACACTCACAACCGGAAGGTTCCTGGTTCAATTCCCCCCCTGGCTCCTCCTCCTTCTAGCAAAAACTGTGGAGGTGTCCTTGAGCAAACAGACGCCCTAACGTTAAGTGCTCCTGACCTGCTGGCTGTCTCCTTGCATGGCTGGTGGTGGATGAATGAATGTGTGTGTGAATGGGTGAATGTGAGGACATGACTTGCATGAAGCACTTTGGATAAAAGCGCTATATAAAAAGGCAGTCCATTACTATTAATACACAGCACAGCTGTGTGCAGACCATGCAAGTAATGTCTATATACCGATAGATATGTGTTATTTTCATCCGAAACTGAAAATGAGGAAACTGTGAGGTTTCGTATTAGTTGCGTATTTTATTCTCGAAATAGACAATAGATAATAATAATAATAATAATAATAATAATAATAATGATAATAATAATAATAATGATAATAATAATAAACTATCGCTTTTTGCATTCCATTGCAATTTTCATTCATTTCATTTATGTGTTTTGTGATGAATTGTGTTTGCCTTAATAAACCTTAAACCTTGATGCCTTAATAAACCTTAAACCTTAATGCCTTAATAAACCTTAAACCTTGATGCCTTAATAAACCTTAAACCTTAATGCCTTAATAAACCTTAAACCTTAATAAACCTTAAACCTTAATAAACCTTAAACCTTAATGCCTTAATAAACCTTAAACCTTAATGCCTTAATAAACCTTAAACCTTAATAAACCTTAAACCTTAATGCCTTAATAAACCTTAAACCTTGATGCCTTAATAAACCTTAAACATTAATGCCTTAATAAACCTTAAACCTTAATGCCTTAATAAACCTTAAACCTTAATGCCTTAATAAACCTTAAACCTTAATGCCTTAATAAACCTTAAACCTTAATGCCTTAATAAACCTTAAACCTTAATGCCTTAATAAACCTTAAACCTTGATGCCTTAATAAACCTTAAACCTTAATGCCTTAATAACCTAAACCTTAATGCCTTAATAAACCTTAAACCTTAATGCCTTAATAAACCTTAAACCTTAATAAACCTTAAACCTTGATGCCTTAATAAACCTTAAACCTTAATAAACCTTAAACCTTAATGCCTTAATAAACCTTAAACCTTAATGCCTTAATAAACCTTAAACCTTAATGCCTTAATAAACCTTAAACCTTAATGCCTTAATAAACCTTAAACCTTAATAAACTTTAATGCCTTAATAAACCTTAAACCTTAATAAACCTTACACCTTAATACACCTTAAACCTTAATGCCTTAATAAACCTTAAACCTTAACGCCTTAATAAACCTTGATGCCTTAATAAACCTTAAACCTTGATGCCTTAATAAACCTTAATGCCTTAATAAACCCACACAGTGCACAGAGCATGAGAGCATAAGTTGCAGGAGTTTGTCGTTCACTTTCTTCCCACTAAATTGTGCATCAAGTGGACGCTGGCACACTTTGCTCTGTGTATTTATCTATTATTATTTATCAGTTCAGTAAAGTTGGCAAGATATTCACAGATTCGAACATGCCGGGTCAATAACTCTTAAGCGAAACGTTGTATATAAATACACACGACGCCTCTCTGCAACCGTAGAAATGTAGTTCTGTAGATACAACCTCATTGTAATCAAAACGAGCCGTCTTCCGAGGTGGACAAACAGCATTGGTCTCATTGGTCTCTCTGTGCAGCCGGCTGCGAGGCGAGTGCGCAGGGACCGTCTATAAAGTGCAACGCCCGAAAATAGATACTAATCTAAATATTCATTATCTTATACAATGTAGTGTCACCAAAATCACCTCACACATCAATGGTCTCACGTTGGTCTTACTACAACTCTTTTAGAATTTTAGAAAAATGTGCTGTTGTTGCATCAT
>CM051007.1:3153801-3156301 GCA_027704905.1 Muraenolepis orangiensis
GAACTAATGTTTAGTGTTTATCTGTCGCCATCTGCTGGCCATAGAGTAAAACTACACTACACTACACTACACACAGGCTCAGAGATTAGACTATCCATCATTAGCTACATGTTCTAACCCATAACCCTTTAGACCTAAAAATATATAGTAAGCACTTGTCTTCTGTGGCAAACATATACCTTTTCTCTTATTTACCAATGTAACATAACTAACAACACAATGCATTGTGTCATGTTATCATGTACTCAAAAGTATATATTTTTGAGTAAATATATAGTATATATATTTTTTTTTTTGAAGTAGTCTTTGGGTGAAACTGGCCTCACAATTGCACACAAACGATTACCCCCGAAAAAGGTGCTTCATAAACAAACAATATAGTATATACTTTATTATTGCAGAATATTTCTACACAGCATTTCAAGTGAGTGTGTGTGTGTGTGTATATGTGTGTGTGTGTGTGTGTGTGTGTGTGTGTGTGTGTGTGTGTATGTGTGTGTGTGTGTGTGTGTGTGTGTGTGTGTGTGTGTGTGTGTGTGTGTGTGTGTGTGTGTGTGTGTATGTGTATGTGTGTGTCTGTGTATGTGTATGTGTGTGTGTAAAACCATGGGCTTTTGCGCGTTTACCACACCCATTTGTAAAAGTGACATTTCTTCAAGTTGTGACTGACTGCAGACCGGGGGTACTGACTGGCAGGTCACAGGTCAACAGCCAGCAGGGCACAAGGCTGGACATACCGGCGACACACCACACACCTTCCATAACGTCTGCATAATAAGCTCTCCCCAACCCCAAACAAGGGGGGAAACCAAACAGCGTCCACTGTCCACTGTGGATGGACCATGCTGTCCGTTTGTGTTTATTTTGTAAGTTTTAGTTTTTTGATTTGGTTTTGTTAAGCAGGGTGTTTTTGTTCTACACTTTAAAAAAAAAAATTACAATTGACGTGATCCGGTTGTTGTTTATTGAACCGTCACCGTCAGGCTCTAATACAAAACGCTTCTACAGAAACAGAAAATACAAAACCATACAAATGCCCGCTAGCCGAGGAGCGCGTGTACACACATACGATGCAGCGGTCTTTGTCCTTCAAAATACCTTTATTTTTATTATTTTTACAATTTAAACTCTATTTACTTTCTTCTCTCGCTCTCTCTTTTTTTACACGTTATAAACAACTTCGCTGAGATAACAATTCATTTCCTTCTATACCTGTATTACTCATTTCCATAACGAGAGCGCTTTAGAAGCAACGTAAGGTGCACGACGTCACACGGGAACTCAGGTGACTCTTTCTCCCTTTTCTTTCATAATAAATTAGGATTTTTTTCTTTCTTCAAACAAACAAAAAGTAAAACCGTTAAACAGTATTATGAATCCGCCAGAATAGTATATTTACCTAGCTAAACCATCAAATGACCATGTGACACATTGAAAAGTAGCCACATATAAAAGCACAGAGAGAGAGAGAGAGAGAGAGAGAGAGAGAGAGAGAGAGAGACAGACAGACAGACAGACAGACGACAGACAGAGACAGAGAGACAGACAGACAAAGAGAGAGAGGGCAAACATGTATTCTGTAGTCCTTTTTAAACTAAAAGGCACACGTGAGTTTACGTCCGACTAAACCTCACTGTCCTAACCTCTGCACACACACACACACACACACACACACACACACACACACACACACACATACACACACACACACACACACATATGTGCACACGCACACTATTGTTCTTAGCAAAAAGCGTTTAGCGTGCTTTGTGTCGGGTGTTGTGACGACCTGCTGGGGTGGTCAGAACTTCTAGATAGTAAAAATGTATATTTCTTCTGGATCAATCCCATAATAATAATAATAATAATACCAGTCATCATGACCATAGTTCACAGCTTTAAGTAGACCCAAACGCGTTTGGCGGGTGTGTCTTCTCTTTGTGTGTGTCGACCGTTGAATGAGGCTGAAACATGTGCTTGTATTTCAGTCCGACTCCCATCCACAGACCACGTTGTGCCCCCCCCCCTCGGCGCTAGCGCTAGCGCTTGCTAGCCACTCGTTTTTAGCAAAAATAATGATGCGATCAATCTGTGGCCCTTTATCACTCACACACACACACACACACACCAAGGAAGCGCGTGATTCGCTACTGGCCGGAATCTACGGTGTCGCCGATTGGCTAAGCTGAGTGCAATACAACAACATCAACATCAACAACAACAACAACAACAACCAAAACGAATTAAACTAAACCAAAACGAGAGGAGGGGAGGTGGGTGGGCGTCGCCAGAGATAGGTGTTAGATCTGGGGGGCGGAGCCTGGGTATTGGTTTTGGTTTTGTTTTTGCCGGTAGCCTGGAGGGGGGTCAGGTCACTGGGGGTCCGGGGAGTCGCACAGGCCCAGGGCGAGGGCCTCCTCTGGGGTCAGACCCGTCTTCAGGGTCCTCCTCACTGTGGAAGGATGGGGTGGGGGGGAGAGAGAGCGAGGAATGGAAGCAG
>CM051007.1:3166301-3173801 GCA_027704905.1 Muraenolepis orangiensis
CTGATCTCTGTCACTCCTCTCTGTCACTCCTCTCTGCCACTGATCTCTGTCACTCCTCTCTGTCACTCCTCTCTGCCCCTCCTCTCTGTCACTCCTCTCTGCCACTGATCTCTGCCCCTCCTCTCTGTCACTCCTCTCTGTCACTCCTCTCTGCCCCTCCTCTCTGTCACTCCTCTCTGCCACTGATCTCTGCCCCTCCTCTCTGTCACTCCTCTCTGCCACTGATCTCTGTCACTCCTCTCTGTCCCTCCTCTCTGCCACTGATCTCTGTCACTCCTCTCTGTCCCTCCTCTCTGCCACTGATCTCTGTCACTCCTCTCTGTCCCTCCTCTCTGCCACTGATCTCTGTCACTCCTCTCTGTCTCTCCTCATAGTCACTCCTCTGTCACTCTCCTCTCTGTCACTCCTCTCTATCACTCCTCTCTGTCACTCCTCTCTATCACTCCTCTCTGTCACTCCTCTCTATCACTCCACTCTCTGCCACTCCTCCGCTGCCAACGCACCTTCTCGGTGGCCTCGTAGTCCAGCTTGAAGGCCCAGAGCTGCAGGCGGGCGGACAGCTCGCTGATGGAGGACAGGGTGAGCAGGAACTGCTCCGCTGAGCCCAGGGGCACGTCGGGGTTGGCCAGCTGGGCCTCCTGGATCCGCTGCTTCTCCTCCTCCGTGGGGATCATGGTCAGGATTTTCTAGAGAGAGAGAGAGAGAGAGAGAGAGAGAGAGAGAGAGAGAGAGAGAGAGAGAGAGAGAGAGAGAGGGGCTAGGATTAGGGGTTAGGGGCTAGGTTAGGGCTAGGTTATAGTTAGGGCTAGGGCTAGCATGAATCCCAGCGGTTCCTACCTCGATGCCCTCCTTGTTGAGCGCGTACTCGTCGAAGTTGACGATGGCGGTCTTGATGGTGCGCGGGGGGGGCAGCACCGTCATGCCGATGTTGATGGCGTTGCTCCTCTTGGAGTCCAGCACGATGATCTCCTGCCGCTTGCCATCCGCTGCCGTTTTCTGTACACACACACACACACACACACACACACACACACACACACGCACACACACGCACACACACACACACACACACACACGCACACACACACACACACATACACACACACGCACACACGTACACACATACACACATGTGCGCAAACACACACACACATACCCGCATACACACGGATGTGTGCAAACACACACACACCCACACACACACCCACACACAAACACACACACACACATGCACACACACACACATAAAGAAAGTGTCAGAGTCTCTTTCTGTGTCTCTCTTCATAGGTTTGTCTAAGCTTAGCAGGATCTCCCGCTGAAGCCAAATGGACAACAGCTGTGGGTACTGGAGAGTCAGCCCTCGCTCGACTTACCTTTCCTCCGCCTCCAGTTACAGTCGTAGCCACCGGGAGTTATGAAACGTGTGTGTGTGTGTGTCTGTGTGTGTGTGTGTTATGGGAGCGTGCACGGCCGCGTGCGCGTGGACACTTGAGAGAACTCGGGGGAGTCACAAGAGGAAAAATGACATCATGAAAAACTCCATGAAAGTAACAGTAGAAGAGTATGGGAGGACGCGGCTAGCCACATCAGAGCAGGTGTTAAGAGAGCGCCGGTGCCCGCCGGAGCCACATGGGATACATTCCCCCTAACGCCATTCTTCTATAACCGTAACCATGACCACATGGGCGCTTATAATGGTATATAAATATATATATATATATATATATATAGAGAACACTTGAAATACACATTGAGCATACAGTATGTCTGTGTCTGCGAGTTCCACGTCCCATCTGCCGTGCATCGAAAAGAAGTAGGATAACACGTGTTACACGTTTGAAACATTTTAAAAGGCACCATGCCTTATTTTGTATTTACTCATTGGGGGCGGGGGGGCAGGTGAACTGATAATTTGTGCAGTTAGTCTGTGTGAGTGAGTGTGTGTGTGTGTGTGTATGAGTGTGCATGTGTGTGTGTGTGTGTGATTTAGATGCAAGGGGGCCCCGTTCGAGCTGCCTGTCTTAGAGAAGCATACTTTTCCCATTTATAGTCCACCTGGGAATTTGAAGCCTTTCAGAGGCTCTGCTCTGCTCTGGAACAGCAGAACCACACGGGACGACCTTCCACAAACACACAGACCTCACTACTACCACTGCTGTGACGATGATCCAGAACCAAACAGACCTCACTACTACCACTGCTGTGACGATGATCCAGAACCAAACAGACCTCACTACTACCACTGCTGTGACGATGATCCAGAACCAAACAGACCTCACTACTACCACTGCTGTGACGATGGTCCAGAACCAAACAGACCTCACTACTACCACTGCTGTGACGACCTTTTCAGAACCAAACAGATCTCACAATTAGAACCACACAGACCTCACTACTACGACTGTAATGACCCTCCCCAGAACCACACAGACCTCACTATTACAGCTATGACGATGGTCCAGAACCACACAGACCTCACTACTACTGCTGCTGTGACGACATTTTCAGAACCAAACAGATCTCACAATTAGAACCACACAGACCTCACTACTACCACTGTGAAGATCCCTCCAGAACTTCACAGACCTCACTACTGCTGCTATGACGACCTTCCAGAACCACATAGAACTCACTATTACTGCTGCTGTGACAACCCTTTCAGAACCAAACAGACCTCACTCCTACTGCTTTGACAACGGTCCAGAACCACACTGAACTCACAACTACTGCTGTAAAGATCCCTCCAGAACCAAACAGACCTCATTAGTAACGCTGTGACAACCCTCCCCAGAACCACACAGACATCACTACTACTACTGCTGCAACAACCTTCCAGAACCACACAGACCTCACTACTACTGCTTTGACAACGGTCCAGAACCACACTGAACTCACAACTACTGCTGTAAAGATCCCTCCAGAACCACACAGACCTCACTACTACCGCTGTGACGGAGGTGACTTGTGTGTGACTTGTGTTTGGGTGCATGGGCTCATTTTACGTGTAAATAATCTGCAACCCCCCAAAGAAATACATATAAAAATACAACCCAGGAGGATTCGGGTCTATGAAATCCTCAGAAAGGTTCCACCAAATGTGTGCAACGTGTTACACATTTATTTCCTTACGGAGGAGGTGAGACATTGCAACTGTTTAAAGGCTTGTGTTGTGTGTCGACGATTGGTTCATACAGGACTAAATATCAATCCTATAATCACAATTATAAGATTACAATACAATTATACAATACGACTTTGGTCAAAATGTGTTGGACGGCTCGTACGGTACAAAGCGATGCGTGTACAGTACCTTGGTCACGGGCATCTCCTTGGACTTGGTCTCAAACAGGTGCTCCAGCTTGGCCGTGTCCACCTTGACCGGCTCCAGCCTGGACCAGAGGGAGTCCCCCCCGCTGCGTCTGAAGTCCTGGTACTGGCACTCGGATGGACGCACCTGACCAACAAGCCACAACCAGACGGAGGACGCTCAGCATCACACACACAGCGGCTTGTATACGCGCCAAATACTGAGAAGAGTTAGCATTGAGTTAATAACCCCAAAAACAAGGACCATTAGGACAAAGCCCAATAAAGAGATAAAACTCCAAATTCGAGGAACCATAACAAGCAACAACATATAGATTAGCCGGAGCACACGGACGAGTTAGGAACGTAAAACTAGAGGAAAAAAAATAAAAGTAAACCATGAACTACTAGAGGGCCCTCAGGGACTAGGGCCCTCAGGGACTAGGGCCCTCAGGGACTAGGCCCTCAGGGACTAGGGCCCTCAGGGAATGTGGAGTAAGCATTCCATTGTACTAAAAATCTTGTATCTTGAATCTGGAATCTCAGAAGAGCGCATACCTCTGCCACGCAAAAAAATGTCCTTTGCCCTATCTCCCAACGCTAACAGATCCTTCCCTGGCCCCGGAGTCAGATTCGGATCAGCGAAGGTTCAGATAAAAAATGTACCTTAATGTTCTTAAATCGTAATTGGCATTCACCCTAAACACCTCGCAAAGTTTTATGCAAATATGTTAGTCACTTTGTGAAATATGAAACAATATGTGATTTCCTCACACTTAAGACTCCTTCAAATAAATTCCTGGATCCAGATTTGGATCCAGATCTGCGGCAAGATCTGTTCCACAGTTCCTTGGCTATATATCGGTAATAACCAGGACTATTGTATTGTAGTACCATAGTACTATGAAGTGCTATAAACACTGCCCTGGCTCACCTCGCTCCAGAACAGGCGGATGGTCTTCTTCTTCTTGCTGAAGAGCGGGGGCTCTGTGGGGGGTGCGGTCGGGGCGCTGAAGGTGGGCGGCGGCGGGGGGGCCCCCATCATGCCCAGCATGGGCGGCGGGGGTGGGGGGGGCGGCGGCGGCGGGGGGCAGCCGGCCATGCCTGGCGGCGGGGGAGGAGGCGGCGGGAAGCGCGGCGGCATCAGGTAGGGCAGCGGGGGAGGGGCCGGCGGGGGCTGGCCGCCGCAGCCCCCCGACAGGGCCGGCGTGTCCAGGATGTCCCGGTCGTCCGACTCGGTGAGGTCGGTGAAGTCGAATTCGTCGCCGATGCGGAGCTCCCGCGGGCTGGCCAGCAGCTGGTCCCAGATGGTCTCCGAGTCCTTCTTGGGGGAGGCGGAGGCGGCGGGGTGGCGGGCTCCTCCTCCGAGGCGGCGGCGGTGTCGGCGCTGTTGGCGGCGGCGGAGGAGGCATTGGGGTCCAGGAGCGGGTGCGACGGCGAGCCCAGGTCCTTGACCAGGTCGCCGAAGCGCTCGGCGAAGGCGCGCACCGTCCCCCGATGCTCGGGGCTCTCGGGGCCCCCGGGGGTCTGGGCGTCGCCCGGCTGCGCGTCGCCGGCGACGGCCTCTCCCCCTTTCTCCTGCTGCTCCTTCTCCTTCTCCTTCTCCTTCTCCTTCTCCTTCTCCCTGCCCTCCCCCTCCTCCTCCTCCTCTTCGGGGCAGGGCTTCTTGCTCTGGGAGTACAGCATGTCCAGCATGAACAGCTTGCTGTTGAGCAGCTTACTGCACGGCTCAATCACCTCCGCCTCGTTCCGCCCTGCGAGAGAGAGGGAGGGAGGACGGGAGGGAGGGAGGGAGGACGGGAGGGAGGGAGGGAGGGAGGGAGGGAGGGAGGGAGGGAGGGAGGGAGGGAGGGAGGGAGAGAGGAGATAGACGGAGAAAGCAGGAGAGAGAAAGAGGGAGAGAGAGGGAAAGGGAGGGAGAGGGAGAATGAGAGAGAGAAAGGAGGAGAGAGGGTGAGAGAGAGGGAGAGAGGGAGAAAGAGAGAGGGAGAGAGAGTTGGGGGTTGAAATACAGGGGTAGGGGTTAGGATATGAGAATAAATATTACCTGACAAAAATAGCATGTGGCGCAAGAGGAAGTGATGTTGACCAATCATATGGTGATCGGTTTGGCGCGACCGATGCGCTGATCAATGACACCTTTACTTCTCCTTCTCCTCCTAAAGCCTCATTAGGAGACCCACTCCAGAAGGGTCTTGGGTGTGTGTGGAAAACTCAGGAGCCAGGAGCCAGGAGGACCAACTCAATTTGGTCTCTACCCCTTATTCCATAACCTTGTTTACTTAAAACAAAAAACATGACCTGCGCTCGACCTCAACTACAGTAGCCTGCTTCAGCGACCGAATGTATATGTGTGCATTTGTGTGTATGTGTGTGTGTGTGTGTGTGTGTGTGTGTGTGTGTGTGTGTGTGTGTGTGTGTTATTTCAGGTATGTGTGGGTATGTTGTGTATGTCTGTTTTTGTATATAATGTGTGTATATATATATGTATTTTTGGTATTGGTCTGTTGTTTGTGTATAATGTGTTTTGTATCTGTGTATGTGTAAATGGACTGCATGTGTATAGCGCTTTTTGTCCCAAAGGTATGTCTCACATTCACCCATTCATACATACATAGACGAGGGTGAGGTGCCTTGCTCAGGGACACCACCACACTTGGCTTGGTGATCGAACCAGCAACCTTCCAGTTGCCAGACGACCCACTCTACCTCCTGAACTACTGCTGCCCCATATGTGCGTGCGTGTGTGTACCTGTGTGTGTGTGTGTGTGTGTGTGTGTGTGTGTGTGTGTGTGTGTGTGTGTGTGTGTGTGTGTGTACCTGTGTGTGTGTGCATCTGTGTGTGTTATAATAATAATAATAATAATGATAATAATAAAGCACAAGGAAAGGAGGTGATGTTCTCCTACCATTCTCGTTGTTGGCTCTCTCCTCCCTCTCCTCCCTCTCCAGGGTGCTGCTGGCCGAGGAGATGCTTGAGGCTGAGCAGTTGTCTTTCTCGTTCACCTCCTCATTCTGTCGCTCCTTGTCACTCAGGATGCCGCTGTCCTCCTCCTCGCCGGCCTCCCCTCCTCTCTCCTTCTCCTCTTCCCTGCCCACCGCCTCCTCCTGCTTCTGCTCCTCCTCCTCCTCTTCCTCCTCCCGCTTCTCCCCTTCTAGCGACTTCTCTTCCTCCACCTTCTCCTCCTCCTTTTCTTCTTGTTCTCCCGCACCAGTCACCGCCTCCTTCTCCTCTGTGTCGACGCTGGAGTCGTCTCCATCGCCTGTCGCACAAATAAGGAGCAGAGGAGCAGAGGCAGAGTTGTGTTAGCCGGTACACACGCCTCCATGGGTTTGGGGCGTGCTCCTAACATGTCATTAGATTCAGGTGAGCTGTAGACCCCGCTAGGTCCAGCTTGTTTGGCTGGCCCCTCTGTTCACGTCGCATGCAAAAAGGGGGGGAACCCCTAAGCCCCTTTTGCCCTATCGACACACACACACACCGTGCACACACATGCTAACAAGAATAAACAATATGGCGTACACACAAAGGAGGGGGTCACGGAGTGGGGGGGGGGTGGAGGGGGGGGGGGCGGGGGTTATGAGCAGGAAACGGGAAATTAAGTTCCTGTTTACGTCACCTGGATGCCTAGGAGTTCTAAGGTACAGTCTGTGCAGTGATGTGGGCAAGGTTGGAATAACAAGTGTTCCCCCAGGAGGCCCCTGGAACAGAGGCCTCGCTGTTTGATCCCACGGTCTCTTAATGGTCCGTGTCGACGCAATCTCAAAAACAAGACGGCGTTCTCACACAAGATCACTCACGGTTTTTGTTTTTCTCCTTTTCACAAAATAGGCTTCACAAAGTTGGCAAACTCCTCCAAAGTTACCCTCTCACCATCCGCCCGTAGTCTCCAAGCTTTCCCCCCTATTCTCTCTGTCCCCTCCTTTTGACGGGCGACCAACTGAAACTATTACTACTCTCGGGGTCCCCCTGTCAGTGCCCCCCCCTGTGTGGGGGGAGGGGGGGGGAATTGAACCGGCAAACTTCTGGTTTCAATTCTACCCCGGCCGTTAACACTAACCACCGGCTCGCACAAAGGTTACGGAAGGTGGGGGAGGAAAACATTCACAGACACACACACACACACACACACACACACACACACACACACCTTAGGCCTCAAGAGGCCGGTTAACATGTGATCAGGAGAAGGG
>CM051007.1:3193801-3201301 GCA_027704905.1 Muraenolepis orangiensis
TGAGGTCGTGACGTCGCACAAGTACAAGCTGTAAAAACTGAAACAAAAACAACTTCCCTCCCCTTCCATCCAGAACCTTCCGACAACAGAAGCCATTGACGGAAGCGTTTCAGTCACCTGCAGTGTCCTTTACACCGCATACCTCCCAGCAGGTTGAGCTGCCGGGACACACACACACACACCCTCTCACACATACACACACACACCCTCACACACACACACACACACACACACACACACACACACACCCTCACACACACCTCACACACACACACACACACACACACACCCTCACGCTCACGCGGTGTTGACACAAACACAGGTTGGCGTTGGCATCGGCGGCGATTAGGGCCGTGATGGAATGTTAATGAGCTGTGTGGTGAGGTATTCAGGTCACGACACGGAAACACGGTGAGATTAGGAACTACAGCACTCTCGCCTTCCTCTCTCTCTCTCTCTCTCTCTCTCTCTCTCTCTCTCTCTCTCTCTCTCTCTCTCTCTCTCTCTCTCTCTCTCTCTCTCTCTCTCTCTCTCTCTCTCTCCCTCCCTCGTGGTGTGACAACCTACTACGATAATGGAAGTGCTTTTGTGCATGGGTGCATGCTGTTTTTTGGCACCTGTATTGTTTATCATTTGCTAAATGCAAGAGTTACAGCCGGACACTAAGTAGTGTGTAATTCTCCACGGGTGGAGAGTCGGTAAGGGGACGAGTGTGTGTGTGTGTGTAGTATTGAATGTGTGTCTGGTAGTCTCACGTATGGGTTCACAATCTCTCAATCTCTCTCAAGTGCATCACAGGGGTCTACAGCACACAGGACTGGAATAGAGGGACAGAATAGTGAGTGAAGAGACGAGAGTTAAAAACAAAAAGAGAGTGAGAGAGAATAGAGTGAGAGAAGAGAGTTAAAGAGAGAGATAATAGAGTGAGAGATGAATGTTAAAAAAGTTGAGGCAGAGAGTGAGAGAAGAGAGTGAGAGGCTACAGCTAAATATGCGAGGGAGAGAGCGAGAGGGAAGAGAGTGATACAAATACAATCAAGTTAAAGCAGAGAGTGATAGAAGAGAGTGAGACAGTGAAGGAAGCGAAGAGAAAAGAGAGAAAAGAGTGAAATAATAAGAGTTAAAGGCAGAGAGTGAGAGGGAAGAGAGTGAGAGAATAGAGTTAAAGGCAGAGAGTGAGAGGGAAGAGAGTGAGAGAATAGAGCTAAAGGCAGAGAGTGAGAGGGAAGAGAGTGAGAGAATAGAGCTAAAGGCAGAGAGCGAGGGAAGAGTGAGAGAATAGAGCTAAGGCAGAGTGAGGGAGAGAGTGAGAGAATAGAGTAAAGGCAGAGAGTGAGAGGGAAGAGAGTGAGAGAATAGAGCTAAAGGCAGAGAGTGAGAGGTAGAGAGCAGAGAGTGAGAGAATAGAGCTAAAGGCAGAGAGTGAGAGGGAAGAGAGTGAGAGAATAGAGCTAAAGGCAGAGAGTGAGAGGGAAGAGAGTGAGAGAATAGAGCTAAAGGCAGAGAGTGAGAGGGAAGAGAGTGAGAGAATAGAGCTAAAGGCAGAGAGCGAGAGGGAAGAGAGTGAGAGAATAGAGCTAAAGGCAGAGAGTGAGAGGGAAGAGAGTGAGAGAATAGAGCTAAAGGCAGAGAGTGAGAGGGAAGAGAGTGAGAGAATAGAGCTAAAGGCAGAGAGCGAGAGGCTACAGCAAAATATGCGAGGGAGACAGAGAGAGAGAGAGATAGAGAGAATAGAGTGCTATAATAGAGTTAAAGCAGAGAGTGAGAGGGAAGAGAGTGCTTTAATAGAGCAGAGAGTGAGCGAGAGAGAGGGAAGAGGGCGAGAGAATAGAGCTAAAGGCAGAGAGTGAGAGACGGAGGTCTGACCACAGAGCGTAGACCGGCCTCTCTGACTGCTGGGGCCAGACGCAGAACGCACAACCCCCAAGAAAGTGAGAAGATTGCTGCACACTTAAAAGCCTGGAAAAAAGGGTATTTCCCTTCGAACCCAAATTACACAGTCGTGGTGTATAGTGGGCTGGACCGTCCGATGCCATTAAAAACACCGCGCTATGGTAGATATTTGACCCCCCCTGTGTACAGGCGTACAGTACACGTAGCATGAGTCGGCAAAAGAAGGGCTGGACATCTAGTGGTGGGCAGAACTCAGACATCGGTACCCGATGCTACCATAGGCTATCGGGATGAACACACACACACACACACACATACTCACGGAGAGAGAGAGGGAGGGAGAGAGAGTGAGCCGCGAGTGCTCTCTCTCTCTCTCTCTCTCTCTCCTCTCTCTCTCTCTCTCTCTCTCTCTCTCTCCGTTCTCTCTCTCTCTCTCCCAAAGAGGGCAGACGTAGGGTGAATCTGACAGCTTCAGTTGACCCCCCCCTCATCAACACCCAGTGAAGGTCACCTCCCCCCCCCGGGGCCTTGATCGATGTCCAATCTGATCTAGCCGCTGGTTCCCTGACGTGTGCCATAAGGCCCCCACCGGGACATCGGCTTAATATCAATACAGCGGCACGTCTGTGTGTGTGTGTGTGTGTGTGTGTGTGTGTGTGTGTGTGTGTGTGTTGTGTGTGTGTGTGTGTGTGTGTGTGTGTGTGTGTGTGTGTGTGTGTGTGTGTGTGTGTGTGCATGTGTGTGTGTGTGTGTGTGTGTGTCTGTGTGTGTGTGTGTGTGTCTGTGTGTGTAATGAACAAGTGGTCACAGACAAGGCCAGACATCATCATGTTATAAAAATAACATCCAGACATCCAGACATGCAGAGAGAGAGAGAGAGAGAGAGAGAGAGAGAGAGAGAGAGAGAGAGGGAGAGAGAGAGAGAGAGAGAGAGAGAGAGAGAGAGAGAGAGAGAGAGAGAGAGAGAGTAAGCGGGAGCGAGAGAGCTCAAGTGCAAAGGAACGAGGGACGAAAAAGAGGGACAAAGAAAGGGAGAGAGAGAGTGTTTGACTGTGTGTGTGTGTGTGTGTGTGTGTGTGTGTGTGTGTGTGTGTGTGTGTGTGTGTGTGTGTGTGTGTGTGTGTAAATGCGTGTGTGAAACAGCGATCCTCTGAGACATCAAACAGCCAAGCCCCGGTACATTGGCTCCCCGGGAACTGTAGGTGACCCCCCCCCCCCCCCCCACACACACACACACACACACCCACCCTACCCCCTCATCCCCCCCCCCACACACACACACACCCACCCTACCCCCTCATCCCCCCCCGTCTGCCCCCCCCACCCTCGTCTGAGTTGGCTCACAGAGCGCATAGCGCTGATAACCCAGCGTGAGAGCTGTTTGGCTAGCCGCCGCCGCCACCACGGGTTAAAGCAGAGCTCAATAAACGGCACCATGAGCTAAACATGTTAGCGCTGGGCATTGTCCAACGGAAAGCTTTGATGTGGACGCGAAAACACAAACCATTTGTGTGTGTGTGTGTGTGTGTGTGTGGGTGGTGTGTGTGTGTGTGCATAAGTGTGTATGTGTGTGTGTGCATGCATATGTGTGTGCATGCATGTGTGTCTGCATGTGTATGTGTGTGTCGGTGTGTGTGTGTGTGTGCATGCATGTGTGTGCATGTGTGTATGTGTGTGTCTGCATATGTGTGTGTGTGTGCATGTGTGTGTGTGCGCGTGTGTGTGTGTCGTGTGTGTGTGCGTGTGTTGTGTGTGTGTGTGTGTGTGTGCGTGTGTGTGTGTGTGTGTGTGTGTCGGTGTGTGTGTCGGTGTGTGTGTGTGTGTGTGTTTGTGTGTGTGTGTGTGCGTGTGTGTGTGTGTGTGTGTGTCGGTGTCGGTGTGTGTGTCGGTGTGTGTGCGTGTGTGTGTGTGTCGGTGTGTGTGTGTGCGTGTGTGTCGGTGTCGGTGTGTGTGTCGGTGTGTGTGCGTGTGTGTGTGTGCGTGTGTGTGTCAGTGCGTGTGTGCGTGTGTGTGTGTGTGTGTCGGTATGTGTCGGTGTGCGTGTGTGTGTGTGTGTGTGTTGTGTGTGTGTGTGTGTGTGTGTGCGTGTGTGTGTGTGCCGGTGTCGGTGTGTGTGTCGGTGTGTGTGCGTGTGTGTGTGTGTCGGTGTGTGTGTGTGTGTGTCGGTGTCGGTGTGTGTGTCGGTGTGTGTGCGTGTGTGTGTCGGTGTCGGTGTCGGTGTGTGTGTCGGTGTGTGTGCGTGTGTGTGTGTGTCGGTGTCGGTGTGTGTGTGTGTGTGTGTGTGTGTGTGTGTCGGTGTGTGTGTCGGTGTGTGTGCGTGTGTGTGTGTGTTGGTATGTGTGTGTGTGTGTGTTTGTGTGTATGTGTGTGTGTGTGTACAGTGTGTGTGTGTGTAGAGTGTGTGTTGTCGTCACTCACACACATGGAGGCGTTTGTGGTGTCTGTCATCATTCTGTTTATTGTCCCGTGAACCGAGCTGTGCTACATATTTACGAGTGTCAGCACGATGGTATGTATATATATATATATATATATATACATATATATATATATATATACATATATATATATATATATACATATATATATATATATATATACATATATATATTTGTATAAAGTATTGAATCCACAGAGTCGATATATTAACCCAGCATGCCATGTTATTCTGAGAGAATATTCCAGAAGAATCACACAGGCATTGAGTCCAGGTCCTGACAGACAGAGCACTGATGTAGGAAGAAGGTAGGTTGTATTTGTGCTGTATACACACACACACACACACAAACACGCAAGCACACATTATAGTGTTGTTTATAGTAAATAGTAAAGCATATAGAAGATAGTATGTACTGTTATTTATAGTATTGTATAGTGTAGTATAGTATAGTTGTGGAGTGTGTGAGTGGTTGGTGATTGGTTGAAGCAGCCTTACCTGGCCTCAGTTAGACAGTTAGATTCCTCTATGGCTGGTGAGGCTGCACACCTGTGGGTCGTTGTTAATCAAGGCCCACAGGTTAAAGCAGCCTCCACCACACACACACTGGAGAAGAGAGCTCTAGCATGTTCCATCTGCTCTGTTCTCCATGATTCAAAACTCTTGCAATAAACCGGATTCCTCATCACCCTGTGTCCTTGTCTTCGGGAGGGAGCCCACAAGTTATCGTTTGAATGGCTGGTGGCAGCGTTGCCTGCTACAATAGTATTGCATAGTATAGTAAAGTATTGTATTGTATTGTAGAAATTCAGAATGTGGGAGTGAATGGCGGGGGTAAGCATCCCATTGTTACACATGACAAATAAAGAATTGTAAACTTTGAATTTTGAACACACACACAAAGTCTCGCCTAGAGGTACTGTAGGTAAGATTTGAGAGTTGTGGAGAGAGAGAGAGAGAGAGAGAGAGAGAGAGAGAGAGAGAGAGAGAGGGAGAGAGAGAGAGAGAGAGACACGGAGAGATAGAGAGACAGGGAGAGACAGGGAGAGAGAGAGAGAGAGAGAGAGAGAGAGAGAGACGAGAGAGAGAGAGAGAGAGAGAGAGAGAGAGAGAGAGAGAGAGAGAGAGAGAGAGAGAGAGAGAGAGAGATCGACAGCAGAGCGGAAAGGAGAGCAACATACCGAACCTAAACCACCAAGGTTCTCATCCACTAATAGCCGACGGATTGGCCCGGGCCCTTTCTAACAAAATATACTCCAATATTGGCTCTTAAATCTTACCTACAGCGCCCTGTAAGGGCAGACAACAACACAGCTTATGAATCCATAACAGTGTCGGATCATGAACCCATAAATCCACGGACCATAAATGAGTCATAGCCATGTACCACGTACGTGTCAGCTGTCAGCTGTCAAAAAAAAACTCCAATACCAAAACACACTCTGGTCTATACGGCGGAGTGCGCTTCTCTCCCCCGGCAGTCGGTTCCCGTTCCCTCTAGAACAAACTAGACTAGTGCTGTGCTGCAACCTTTAAATAATGGATGACCTGTGTTTTCCGATGGGCTCCATAATTGCCCCAGCTGTCCTCCCTCTGGCTGGCTGTGCCCAACTCCACGGCAGGACTTCAACCATCAAAAATAATCCAAACAAATCTCTCTCAACGTTGACCTCTAGTAGTCTGGAGGCCGTCAATCGCGTGGGGTGTGTGTGGGGGGGGGGGGGGGATGTGGGGTGGGGATGTGGGGAGGAGAGGAGGGGGGGAACAAATCACTCCTCAATCAATGATCGGTTGCATATTTTCCCCTCTGTACCACTGCCATGGAAAACCCATGTAAGACGCAACGTTTTTTAAGTCCTCCTCGGTTCGGTCCAAAATAAGGGATGAGAGTAGAGCAACGCGACATGTAAGGTATGTGGTTGTAATGAAGGAGAGAGGGGGGTGGGGGAGGGTGGGGGGGTGGGTGGGGGTTGGGGGGGTGGGGGGGGGTGGCGGGGGTGGCGGGATGAACTTCCGCCTTCTCCGTGGCCCTGAGCTTTTACTGCTGCTCCAACTACTGGACCACTGCCTGGGACCCTGTGTACGTAGTGCGCGTGTGTGTGTGTGCATGTTCATATGTGTGTGTGTGTGTGTGTGCATGTTCATATGTGTATGTGTGTGTGTGTGTGTGTGTGCATGTTCATATGTGTATGTGTGTGTGTGTGTGTGTGTGTGTGTGTGTGTGTGCATGTTCATATGTGTATGTGTGTGTGTGTGTGTGTGTGTGTGTGTGTGTGTGTGCATGTGTGCACGCGTGTGTGTGCGTACATGTGTGTGCGTGTGTGTGTGCGTACATGTGTGTGCGTGTGTGTGTGCGTACATGTGTGTGTGTGTGTGTGCATGTGTTTGTGTGTGCGTGTGTATGTGTGTGCGTGCGTGGCCGTTGTGCGTGCATGTGTGTGTGTGTGTGCATGTCTGTGTGTGTATGTGCGTGTGTGTGTGTGCATGTGTGTGTGTGTGTGTGTGTGTGTGTGTGTGTGTGTGTGTCTGTGTGTGTGTGTGTGTGCGTGTCTGTGTGTGTGCATGTGTGTGTGTATGTGCGTGTCTGCGTGCATGTCTGTGTGTGTGTGTGTGTGTGTGTGTGTGTGTGTGTGTGTGTGTGTGTGTGTGTGTGTGTGTGTGTGTGTGTGTGTGTGTGTGTGTGTGTGTTCAGAGACGGAGAGCCACAGTCTGGTCAAGGAGAGGCTGCCGTTTCTTTTATAGCTCGGAATTCTTTGGGCCTGTTCTGTTTTGGAGGAACAGAACGGTTAACGTGCCATGACCTCGAATGCACCCAAACCTACAGAGGAAGGCTCCTGATTGACTGACACACACACACACACATGAACACACATGCACACACACACAGGCAGATAGATAGGACTGCAAGTCAGGGAGCACATGCACACATGCACACACAAACACACACACACTCAAAAGTCAAACAATGTGATAATTGTATGCACTTATACAGCCATGCATATTGTGTATAAACAACACACAAACACAGAGAGTGAAAGAGAGAGAGAGAGAGAGAGAGAGAGAGAGAGAGAGAGAGAGAGAGAGAGAGAGAGAGAGAGAGAGAGAGAGAGAGAGAGAGAGAGAGAGAGAGAGAGAGAGAGAGAGAGAGAGAGAGAGAGAGAGAGAGAGAA
>CM051007.1:3218801-3221301 GCA_027704905.1 Muraenolepis orangiensis
AGCCGCTTAAATCTCTCTAGGGATTTGCCACCGAGGGGGGGGGGAGAGTGGAGGGGGTCCGTCCGTCACATGGTGATCCCTGAGCAACCATCTGTTGTGGCGAACGTTCCTCACAACATCATGTCGTCGGTGGTATGGACGCGGCGGTAGAGGACAACGTCACCAGCCAAGCGCCTCCCCCCCCTGCCCCCCCCCCCCCCCCCCCCCACCCATGACAAAAAGTCATCCATCATGGCCATACAGCGTGCTACCTTACTGGGAAGTGGTTAGCGGTGTCAAGAGCCTCGGGAGAGAGAGTGGCCACAGTAGCAGCCTGCAACTGACCGGGGGGGGGAGTGCAACAAGAGCAGCAACTCAATCATTCAAGCCGGCGAGTCAGGCTTGGTGAGTGACACCTAGACACCTAGTGCACACACACACGCTGGAGAGCGAGTGACCGAGTGAGTGAGTGAGCGAGTGAGTAGCCGAGTGATGTCTAAGGGTGGCGCGGTGTGTAGACTCAGGCTTACACACACTCATCCACTTAAGATGCCCCCACCACCCCCCCCTTCCCCTCTGAGCCTCAGCCCCAGACTAGAGCCAGGGCCCCTCTACCCTCCTACGCAGAGTCCTGGCAGACCACTAGTCAGACAGTAGGAATGTCTTTGCGATGAAGATAATAAGCGGTGTGATCGGGTCCCCGTGAAACACGCACGAGTACCATGGGAACCAATCAATCATTTTATCATCTGGCGGGATAGATCTATAAGATAGATAGATAGTAAGTTGGATGAAGAGAGAGGAACAGGAAAGAAAAACAGATTGTGCCCTCACTCTCTTTAACACCCTAAGTCCCGCCCACTAACAACCGACTACTTTGTGGCTCAGCCAATGGGGAGGCTGGGATACCAGGCATCCAGAATTAGCGGTACTATCACCGGTGCTGGAGGAATGCAGGCCACAAGGGGGGGGGGAGAGTGAGAGACCTCTACTCTTAATGTACAATACCACCTGTACACTAAAGACATGGACAAGGCACACTCGCACTCGCACACACACACACACACACACACACACACACACACACACACACACCTCCCTTGGTGCCAATCCTCTCTGTACTAAATCATATTAATTCTTCCTCCCTTTAACCCTTTACTCTTAAAAGAGATCTCCCCCCCCCAACACACACATACACACATACACACACACACACACAAGAGACCAGCTATCAGTTGACTCAGAGGACTTGTTTCAAAGTGGGAGGTCATGAGAGAGTCTGAGACAGACACCCTGCCACCATAGTCTCGCCCACACACACACACACACAGGTCTGCACGGAGCTCCCCAGGTGGCCATCCTAATCCGACAGCATGCAATGTGATATATGCGTGTGCGAGAGAGAGAGAGAGAGAGAGAGAGAGAGAGAGAGAGAGAGTGTGTGTGTGTGTGTGTGTGTGTGTGTGTGTGTGTGTGTGTGTGTGTGTGTGTGTGTGTGTGTGTGTGTGTGTGTGTGTGTGTGTGTGTGTGTGTGTGTGTGTGTGTGTGTGTGTGTGTGTGTGTGCGCACCAGACCTCCCGAAAGGGTTAGCCGCATGTTAAACGCATTTATTTGTGCACACTCACCGATGCAAGCGTGCACACGTACGGTCAGCTGAGTCCGTAAGATAACACTGTGCTTCTTTCCTCTGGCCCTGAGAGAGAGAGAGAGAGAGAGAGAGAGAGAGAGAGAGAGAGAGAGAGAGAGGAGAGAGAGAGAGAGAGAGAGAGAGAGAGAGAGAGAGAGAGAGGAGAGAGGGGTGGGGGAGAAAGAGAGAGAAGGTGGGGGTTTGAGAGAGGGAGGGGGAGGGGGAGGGAGGGAGAGAGAGAGGAAGGGGGAGACAGAGAGTGAAAGAGAGAGAGAGAAGGGGGGCGGGGGAGAGAAAGAGAGAAGGTGGAGGGGTTGAGAGAGGGAGGGGGGAGAGAGAGGGGAAGGGGGAGAGAGAAAGCGAGAGAGAGAGAGAGAGAGAGAGAGAGAGAGTAAAGTTAGTCAAAATACTTTGACATCACACGTCACCATAACATTTATCCTTTTCCATAAAGATGTCCAGGACATCACGGGTCTCCAACCTGCTGCTGCTCGCTATGCTGGGAAAAAGAGGAGGAAAAAGAGCAAGCAGAATGTGATATGGGCCCTGATGCTGATACACATCTTGATCTGTAGTAGAACGGCAGGAGAGAAGACAACACACACACACAGCACCCTCATGCAGCAAGCTCAATGATTCTCACGGCGGTGCAGGTGGAGCAGAGTGTGTTTTGAGTGGAGCATGATGGTGTTTTTGATCCCAGGATGAGTAAGCCCCTCTACACGCCGCCACAGCGAGCGCTGATTGATTGATTGATTGTCACAAATGGCACAAATACCCCCCTCAACATTTTAACTTCTTCCTGATCGTCAAGATTAAAAACATTCCGGTCTGTGACACCCACACAGAAATACCACATCCTACCTATAGGGGATATCTAACATTCCAAGCAGG
>CM051007.1:3226301-3233801 GCA_027704905.1 Muraenolepis orangiensis
TGGTGAGCTATCGCTCCTGTGATGCTGTCTGCGTTGTATCACGATGACCGCTGCGCCAAGAGAGAGGAATCGTCCTCTCAGGCATTTCACACAAACACTATTAAACAGTGTTACGATGTAACACTGTTTAATAGTGTTACATCGTAACACTATTAAACAGTGTTACGATGTCACACTGTTTAATAGTGTTACATCGTAACACTATTAAACAGTGTTACATCGTAACACTATTAAACAGTGTGACATCGTAACACTGTTCAATCTGCCTCATCCTTCAGTTCAGCATAGGAGGGAGTAGGTGAGAAGTCGTGGAAGGGCTGAGCAATTCTATCTATATTATATATCGATATTGTGCTATGAGACTAGATATTGGTGTGGTATGTGTTGTCCTGGTTGTAATAGGCTGCATTACAGTAAAGTGATGTCATCTTCAGAACTTACCAGACTGGTCTGGTGGTTCTATTGTTTGCCATAACAACTTAGTCATTATAGCCACATCGTTACTTAACTAAATAAATCAAAATTGTGTCAATATTTGGTGAAGGCATCAATAGTCAACCCTACAACATCACCGCAGCTTTGATATTGATTAGTGGTATCGATATTTGGTCGAAACGTCGTGGTATTTGGTTTTCTCTGTATGGCAACAGCCCGAGCCTAGACATGTGAATGTAACACAGGAAATTAAACTGGTGGGATCTGGGTGGTGGTTTTCAAACTGTGGGTGGTGACCCATTAGTGGGTCGAAGCAGGGGACCGGTTGGGTTGCAGAATGGCCATAATAAATATGTTTTATGTATGTTTTGTGTGTGGTGGTTGAAGACGGAATTTGGGGAACATTGGTGAACAACACATTGCATTGAAAATTGTAATGTTCGTCGCTGTCTTTTGAGATGGCAATTAGAACTTAGAACTCTTTCTTATTTAACTGCCCAAAAGTACCAAAGGTAATTCTGTTTGTTATTTAAATTGAGTTTAGCTTAGTTTTGAAATAATTGACATTTCAATATATTTTTCAATTCTCAATTGCTGTGTAAGGAGAGACTGTGAGGATTGCGACTCATGTTCGTTGTACTTTGTTGCAATGGCAATAAAGGCATTCAGATTCAGACTTAAGTCCCTCTAAAGTCCCTTCACCGTTGGATCACGGCCATGGAAACCGAGACCAGGTGACACCACTAACACACGGCTTTACAACCCTGTTCAACAGCTGTGGGGGGGGGGGTTTCACCCAATGGGGACAGCTCATAAGCCGTACCGGATAAACGTCACGCCGTGCTTTCTTTGGAACGCCGTCGACGTGACACAGCCGCCGTCGTGAGTCAGTCCATCAAAGATTTACGAGCGGCAAAGTCGTTTTGTTGTGTGTTGTAGTAACGTCACGAGTTGAGCAAACCGGCGCGTGCTAGCTGACAGCGAAACCACCGTTCTGCAGCTAATGCTGTACACCCTGACCAAGCCCAAACCCCTCTCCCCCACTCAAGCCGCCTCCCCCACCGTAAACCCCTCACGTCCTGCCCCCCTCCCCCCCCCTCCCTCCCTCCTCCCCCCTCCCCCCCTCCCTCCCTCCTCCCCCCTCCTCCCCCTCTTTCGACCACCATTCCTTGAGCCAGGTCCGGTGGGGCAGCAATGACGACACTTCAGTGACTAGCAGTAAACCATAACATCTATACCCATGAACCCCCCGCGCACACGCACACACACACCACACACACACACACACACACACACACACACACACACACACACACACACACACACACACACAGGCAGGCAGGCAGGGACACACACACACACACATGCTCAGGCATTCACACACTCGCAGACACGCAGGCACGCACACACACACACACGCGCACACACACACACACACACACACACATACACGCAGGCACGCACACACACGTAAGTAAGTCTGTCGGCCCTTCAATTTTTACATTTTCTCTCTCTCTCTCTCTCTCTCTCTCTCTCTCTCTCTCTCTCTCTCTCTCTCTCTCTCTCTCTCTCTCTCTCCCTCTCTCTCTCTCTCTCTCCTCTCTCTCTCTCTCTCTCTGTCTCTTCCCCTTTGGAAACAGTGAGAGGGCAGAGGGGCCGACTCAGGGCCTAAATTTAACCCGGCTAAATATAGTGTGGGTCGGCATGTGGTCACCACGCAGGGGGAAGGTGAGACTGTTGGGGGTGGGGGGGGGGGGGGGGGCTTCTTAAGGGGGTATCGCCAGGACCAACGACATCATAATAATAATAATAATAATAATAATAATAATAATAATAATAATAATTACAACCATCATCATTATCATTATCATCATCCTCATCATCATCATAACAACAACTATCTCAATAAAAACCATAGCAGACCAGAGGGTTCTCAGGAGAGAGCATATCTCAGGATCTCCGCCAACAATCTGATCAACTGCTCCTTGGCGCCCATAAGTAAACCGTCCAAATCTCAAAATAACTAACTAAAGTTATCTTGCTAACAAACAGACAAACAAACAGATAAACAGACAGACAGACAGACAGATAAACAGACAGACAAACAAACAGATAAACAGACAGACAAACAGACAGACAGAAAGACAAATAGACAGACAGACAAACAGACAGACAGACTGACTGACAGACAGACAAATAGACAAACAAACAGACAGAAAGATAAACAGACAGACAGAGAGACAGACATAAAGAACAACAGAAAGACAGACAGACAAACAGACTGACAGACAAACAAACAAACAGACAGACAGACAGACAGACTGACAAAATCATTTACATATCATCATTTTGTATAAACAATAATCACAATCTATAGAAATCTCAGGGCCATCGCTATAAGGACACCTGCAGTTTGTGAAGTACCCGCCTAGCTTCTCGCTATCATTGGGTTCTTTTGCTAGCATGGGACAATGCTACGTCGCCACAAAGCCGGGACTGACCTCCGTCACGCCACAGCTTCATCACAGACCGAGAGCTGGAGAGAGAGAGGAGGAGGGATGGGGTTGGTGTGGTGGGGTGGGGTGGTGGGGGAGGGATTAGAAGTCTAGGGGTGCTAATCGTACCCTGTCCCACTGCCCTGGTTTCTTAAGGAGCAGGGGGGCAGCAGACAAAAGGCTCTTCTTGTGGCCAGTACCCTCCCCACTGTTTGAGCCGCCGTTCACTCCAGGCGAGGCTAATCTCTAATACCTCTGGTGTCTAAGTCACACACACAGATGCACCGAAAGGAAGTCCCTGCTCCTCGTCCACTCCTCCTCCTCGTCCACTCCTCCTCCTCCTCCTCCTCCCCCTCCTCCTCCTCCTCGTCCTCCTCCCTCCTCCTCATCCTCCTCCTCCTTATCCCTCCTCCTCCTTATCCCTCCTCCTCCTCCTCCTCCTCCTCCTCCTCCTCCTCCTCCTCCTCCTCCTCCTCCTCCCTCTCCTCCTCGTCCTCCTCCTCCTCGTCCTCCTCCCTCCTCCTCATCCTCCTCCTCCTTATCCCTCCTCCTCCTCCCTCTCCTCCTCATCCTCCTCCTCCTCCTCCTCGTCCACCTCCCTCCTCCTCATCCTCCTCCTCCTTCTACCTCCCCCTCCTCCTCCTCCTCCTCCTCTTCCTCCTCCACCTCCTCCTCCTCCCCCTCCTCCTCCTTTTCCTCCTCCTCCTTCTCCTCCTCCTCCTCCCTCTCCTCCTCCTCCTCCCCCCCCCTCCTCTCCTCCCTTCCCTTCTCGTCCTCCTCCTCCTCCTCCTCGTCCACCTCCCTCCTCCTCATCCTCCTCCTCCTTCTACCTCCCCTCCTCCTCCTCCTCCTCCTCCTCCTCCTCCTCCTCCTCCTCCTCCTCCTCCTCCTCCTCCTCCTCTTCCTCCTCCACCTCCTCCTCCTCCCCCTCCTCCTCCTTTTCCTCCTCCTCCTTCTCCTCCTCCCTCCTCCTCCTCCTCCCTCCTCCTCCTGCCTGGAGGTTTATTCATCCACACAAGCCGGTCCCAGGCTTCTGGGGAAGACAAATATTTTAACAACGACTACTTCTACTAGCGGGCGGTTCTCTCGTTAAAACAACGACCTAAATACATACAAAACCAAAGAGTTTTGTCCAAGTAATGGAGACAATCAAAAAGACACGAAGAGAGACAGAAAGAGAGGGAGTGGGGGGAGGGGGGAGAGAGGGAGAGAGGGGAGGGGGGAGAGAGGGAGAGAGGGGAGGGAGAGAGTGAGAGAGGGAGAGAGGGAGAGAGGGAGAGAGGGGAGGGGGGAGAGAGGGAGGGAGAGAGAGGGAGAGAGGTGAGGGAGAGAGGGAGAGAGGGGAGGGAGAGAGAGGGGAGAGCGGGAGGGAGAGAGGGAAAGAGGGGAGGGAGAGAGAGGGGAGAGCGGGAGGGAGAGAGGGAGAGAGGGGAGGGAGAGAGGAAGAGAGGGGAGGGAGAGAGGGAGAGAGGGTAGTGAGAGAGGGAGAGAGGGGAGGGAGTGAGAGGGAGAGCGGGAGGGAGAGAGGGAGTGGGGGAGGGGGAGAGAGGGGAGGGAGAGAGGGAGAGAGGGGAGGGGGGAGAGGGGAGGGAGAGAGGGAGAGAGGGGAGGGAGGGGGAGAGAGGGGAGGGGGGAGAGAGGGAGAGAGGGGAGGGGGAGAGAGGGAGAGGGGAGAGAGGGAGGGAGAGAGGGAGAGAGGGGAGGGGGGAGAGAGGGAGAGAGGGGAGGGAGAGAGGGAGAGAGGGGAGGGGGGAGAGAGGGAGAGGGAGAGAGGGAGAGAGGGGAGGGAGAGAGAGGGGAGAGAGGGAGGGAGGGAGGGAGAGAGGGAGAGAGGGAGAGAGGGGAGAGCGGGAGGGAGGGGGGAGAGAGGGAGAGAGGGGAGGGAGAGAGGGAGAGAGGGAGAGAGGGGAGGGAGAGAGGGAGAGAGGGAGAGAGGGAGAGGGGAGGGAGAGAGGGAGAGAGGGGAGGGGGGAGAGAGGGAGAGAGGGGAGGGAGAGAGGGAGAGAGGGGAGGGAGAGAGGAGAGAGGGGAGGGAGAGAGGGAGAGAGGGGAGGGAGAGAGGGAGAGAGGGGAGGGAGAGAGAGGGGAGAGTGGGCGGGTGGGTGGGTGGCCGAAAACAACTTAGCAGTTGATTTACTTTACACTTAATCAAGTTCCTCAGAAAAGAAAAAGGATTTGTGTGTGTGTGTGTGTGTGTGTTCATGTGTGTGTGTGTGTTGTTCATGTGTGTGTGTGTGTGTGTGTGTGTGTGTGTGTGTGTGTGTGTGTGTGTGTGTGTGTGTGTGTGTGTGTGTGTGTGTGTGTGTGTGTGTGTGTGTGTGTGTGTGTGTGTGTGTGTACTGGGGGTGGGATGAGTGGTGTATCGGAAGGGTGTAAGGGAATAATTATTTCCACTTAAAACAACACAAAGCATGACGGCCGTCCACCTGGGAGGGCTGGGGGGGGGGGGGGGGTGTGTGGGGGTGTGTGTGGGGGGTGGGTGGGTGAGGGTTGGGGGGGGGGGGGGGGGGGGTGTGTGGGGGGTGGGTGGGTGAGGGTTGGGGGGGGGGGGGGGGGGTGTGTGGGGGGTGTGTGTGGGGGGTGGGTGGGTGAGGGCTGGGGGGGGGGGGGGGTGTGGGGGTGTGTGTGTGGGGGGGTGGGTGGGTGAGGGCTGGGGGGGGGGGGGGTGTGGGGGTGTGTGTGGGGGGGTGGGTGGGTGAGGGCTGGGGGGGGGGGGGGGGGATGTTTTAACGAGGCCTTGACGTAACCGTGGCGATGATGGGTTTTTAAGAACCCCTTGTTTCTGGTGTTATGACCAGGGCCTGCGGTGGAGACTCTTTGAAGGGGTATGTTGGGTTTTGTTGCGCGGGAGGCTGTTAAAGAAAGAGGGTTAGGAAGGGATTTCTGTATTCTGTGAACTGCGATGGGAAACACTTTGGAGGAAACGAACGTCGGCCTGTTTAGTCTACGTGGGGCACTATTGTCTCCGTTCCAGCAACAACAACACGTTTAAACTCTTGAACAAAAAAACAACCAAAAGTGGACAAGTTCTGGTGTAAAAAAAACAACAACCAATCAACAGTCAACGTTAGTCAACCGGTTAACCCTGGTTGCACATTTGGATTGGGTTAGAACCCTTCTTTGGATCCAGATGTCATCCACAATGTCATAGACAACATCTCACCTCACACACTAATGGGAATGAAGGACAGTGAAGAAAGAAAAAATGTGCCACAGACTTGGGGGCATTTATAATGGACCGCATATGTTTACCGCTTTTACCCAAAGCGCTTTACAACTCACTCACTGACTCACATTCACCCGTTCATACTCCGACGTGTCAGTGTCAGCCACGCAAGGCGTGGGTCGGCCAGCTTGTCAGGGGGGCGATTAGGGTTAGGTCACTTGGCTCGGAGGTTCGGAGGAGGAGGAGAAGCCGTCGCTCAAACCGGCAGCCTTCCGGTGGACAACCCGCTCTCTGCATCCTGAGCTAAATGACACATCACGGTCGTACGGACCGGCCGCACACTGGAATAGCCTCAGGAATGGGCGTACGTGTCGCGTGTTTGTGTGTTCAGCATGTGCAGTGGATGGTCTGTAGATGTGTAGATGTGTAGATGTGTAGATGTGTAGACGTGTAGATGTGTAGATGTGTAGATGTGTAGATGTGTAGACGTGTAGATGTGTAGATGTGTAGATGTGTAGATGTGTAGATGTGTAGATGTGTAGATGTGTAGACCTATGGGCTATGGGCACGCGAGCCAGTGGGCCCACGGGCAGCTAGAGGCTAGAGGCTAGAGGCTAGAGGCTAGAGGCTAGAGGCCTTACTGAGGTGAACAGAGCAGTGAAGAGAGAGGGAGGAAGGAGCAGGGGACAAAGCAGGAGAAGAAGCAGGAGAAGGAGCAGGAGAAGGAGAAGGAGCAGGAGCAGAGGAAGGAGCAGAGGAAGGAGCAGGAGAAGGAGCAGGCGAAGGAGCAGGAGAAGGAGCAGGAGAAGGAGCAGGAGAAGGAGCAGAGGAAGGAGCAGGAGAAGGAGCAGGAGAAGGAGCAGGAGAAGGAGCAGGAGAAGGAGCAGGAGAAGGAGCAGAGGAAGGAGCAGGAGAAGGAGCAGGAGAAGGAGCAGGAGAAGGAGCAGGAGAAGGAGCAGGAGAAGGAGCAGAGGAAGGAGCAGAGGAAGGAGCAGGAGAAGGAGCAGAGAGAAGGAGCAGGAGAAGGAGCAGAGGAAGGAGCAGGAGAAGGAGCAGGAGAAGGAGCAGGAGAAGGAGCAGAGGAAGGAGCAGGAGAAGAAGCAGAGGAAGGAGCAGGAGAAGGAGCAGAGGAAGGAGCAGGAGAAGGAGCAGGAGAAGGAGCAGGAGAAGAAGCAGGAGAAGGAGCAGGAGAAGGAGCAGGAGAAGGAGCAGGAGAAGGAGCAGAGGAAGGAGCAGGAGAAGGAGCAGGAGAAGGAGCAGGAGAAGGAGCAGGAGAAGGAGCAGGAGAAGGAGCAGGAGAAGGAGCAGGAGAAGGAGCAGGAGAAGGAGCAGGAGGAAGGAGCAGGAGAAGGAGCAGGAGAAGGAGCAGGAGAAGGAGCAGAGGAAGGAGCAGGAGAAGGAGCA